>JBBPCZ010000156.1:16537204-16547858 GCA_037974445.1 Brycinus macrolepidotus | reverse complement strand
GTCTTGGTATGCTGAAGCATTAAGTTTGCCCTTCACTGGAAGTAAGGGGCCTAGCCCAAACCCTGAAAAACAGGTGTCCCAATACTTTTGTCCATAAAGTGTATCTCATAATATTTTTGTAGGTCTAGCTTTAGAATATCAAAAGACTACGTGCAGTTGAATGTTTTGTGTTTCCCCATAGGAAGCCAGCAAGTGTGTTCATAAGAAGCTGAAGGAAGCAACAGAGCACAGACACACCCCTGATTTTCATTCCCACCCTGAGAACTCGGTCACAGAGACTGTCTCTGTAGGTGCATTACCGCCGCTCCATTACCTTAATGAATCTGTGTTTGAACAAACAGCCCCTGAACGGGATGATGGAGAAAACATACTGTTAGAGTCGGTGGCCCAGAACACAGACCTCATAACTGGAGTGTATGAGGGGGGCCTAAAAATCTGGGAATGCACCTATGATCTGCTGGAGTACATTGATGATGAGGGCCTGACGTTCTCGGGGAAGAGAGTCCTGGACCTGGGATGTGGAGCTGGACTGCTTGGTATTCTTGCATTAAAGAGAGGGGCCAGCGAGGTCCACTTCCAGGACTACAACAGTACTGTGATAGAACAGTTAACCATGCCAAACGTGTCCCTCAACTGTGAGGAGGAGAGTGATGAAGAGGATGAAGGAAAAAAAGATGGAAGCCCACCATGTAAGAGAAGAACCTTGGATTCCTCACATCCTTCACCTGCAGACTGTTGCAGGTTTTTCTCAGGAGACTGGACCTCCTTTCTCTCACTGATGGAAACCAAAGACCTCACACCGAAATATGACATCATCTTCACATCTGAGACCATCTACAATACAGACTACTACCCTTCTCTTCACAGCGTATTCTATAAACTGCTCGCTGAGGATGGAATTGTCTATTTAGCCACAAAGTCTCATTATTTTGGGGTTGGGGGTGGACTTTATTTGTTTCAGAAGTTTGTGGAAGATAAAGGTGTTCTCCAAATGAGATCTTTAAAAGATATCGACCAGGGCCTTAAAAGGCATATTGCTGCTTTGACATTCAAGAAATCACACTCATAATTGTCCCTTTGTAAAATAGGAGTCCAAAGGCATCCATATAAAGGTTTGTACTTGATGCTATTGAGTTGAATATCTGAAAAAATTTGAACTTTATTCAAACTTTACCAGGCAGCTATTGAACCATCATTAAAATGATTCAAAAGAAAAAAGCTTAAAAAAAAATCAGTCTCTTGAATTACCACATGGGTTTAAAGATTTTATTCATCCTCTCAGTTTAGTTTTACAGTGATATACATGACATTATGTGAAACGCCTCTTCACAATGCACCTATATTGGCCTCACATGTTCATCTAGTGTAGCATATAACCATCATTAACTACACTGGGGACTAAGTACCTTATAATCACTGTCCAAATTAAACAGATTCGTGTAAACATAGGAATAACAGTAACAACTTTACTGAAGAGGGTTTCTGCTGAAAGGGAATGTGACGTTTAGACTAAACATCACATTACATAAACCAACTTTGGACATTTTAGAAGACTGTGGTCCATTATTAATTACGAATGAGATTTAGCAGAGGAATAACATTTTTCAAAGACAAATTTAGTGGTCCCTGTATACAGGTTTGGTCAATAAATACTATTTATATCTGTTCTTTAGATACACAGAAATAACCGTTTACACACAATATAATATACAAAACAAATGCAGACACACACTGAATCCCAATGTTGAGTGATATCAGTAGTGCTGGCTCTTTTTAGACCAGTTCAGTGCTGACAAGTAATCCCCTTGTAAAAGTTGGTCTAAGGAGAGAGAGAGATTCTACTTTTTGGCCTTGCCCTGTGCTGCCACAGCCTCCATGGCCTTCCGCACGGTCTCCTCATCTCCCAGGAACTGCATTGGTTTGATGGGCTTCAAGTTCTTGTCCAGCTCGTAAAGTATGGGGATGCCAGTAGGCAGGTTAAGCTCCATAATGGCTTCCTCGGACATACCTTCATTAGCAAAAATCAACTGGATTAGCTCAACTAAACAAGGTTGAAGCAAGAGCATAACAATTTGCATAATCAAATGCTATACATGAATTTGCCAGAAATAATCAGCAATATCTGAGGAACAAAAGGCAGGAGGTGAACTGAATGGACACCTTTAATAAAGAGCAGCCTCACCTTCCAAGTGCTTCACAATACCCCTCAGGCTGTTACCATGGGCAGCTATCAGCACCCTCTTGCCCTGTTTGATTTGAGGAACAATCTCGTCATTCCAGAACGGCAGGGCACGGGCAATGGTGTCCTTCAGGCTCTCGCAAGAAGGTAGCTGGTCCTCAGTCAGGTCCGCGTAACGCCGGTCCTACAGAAAGAACAAATGACCCTCTTCGGAGATGTTCTTGAGCCTTATCTGGTGACACTTGACAGTGTGTCTGTTTACACAACTGAACACCATCTCAGCTAAACTTTGGCTTTTGGACCACAGCACTTATTAACCAGTAACCAGCTGTGTTCTGCAGTAGTTGTGTAATGATCCTCTTATAGATTGTTCACCCTAGGGATAATTATAATCACAGCACAGTGACAAATCATTAATGTAACTCCCCATAGAATTTTTTGTATCACTGATAAATTCTAGCTCACCTTGCTAATGACACTGTAATAGTCATGCTCTGCTTCCATGGGAGGAGGTGGGATATCATAGGAGCGCCTCCATATCTTGACCTGGGCCTCACCGTGCTTTGCAGCAGTCTCTGCTTTGTTTAACCCGGTCAGACCTCCATAGTGACGCTCGTTCAGCCTCCAGGTCCTGTGCACCGGAAGCCACATTTGGTCGATATTATCCAAAACGAGCCATAAGGTACGGATGGCCCTCTTGAGAACAGAAGTGTAGCAAATGTCAAACTCATATCCAGCATCTGCAGAGACACAAAAATACACAGCAGACGGGTTATAATATACATTCATAATTAAACACTAAAGTTAAAAGATAAAGTGGCCCCTAATAGTCACGCGTGAACACACCACAGCACACAGTGTAAACAATGTGAAATTCTTTCTCTGCATTTAACCCATTCACCAAGTTAAGCAGTGGGCAGCCAGCAATGCAGCACCTGGGGAGCAGTGTGTGGCGACAGTACCTTGCTCAAGGGTACCTCAGTGCTGCCATCCTGGGATTCAAACCCATGACCTTCTGATCACATTGGCAAGTCCCTAACCATTATGAATGAAATATATATTAATAATTGAATACTAACTTCATGTTTTAAGTGATTAAACATGAAAAGGAGAGTGATCAGGCCCTGGTCATGAGGGTTACTGCATTATGACATGTTGCAGGCCATTCGGCACATGAAAGGATCACGCTCCACGCTGCACGTTCGCAGCAGGCCGGCCAAGCCCCTTGCGTCACGAGTAGGCGGGACAAAGCCCCTCAGAGGAAGCCTGATAGGTCCACACAGATCGAGCACCTTCCAAGAGGCAGGGCCTCAGCTGGAGCACGGAAAACACGCCTCCCTACAGGAAATCAATACTCGTGGCGAACCCTTTATAGTCTATTTTAGTTTTAAAATACTTATTTTATAAGGAATTTCCAAAACTGTCCTGAAAGATCACAACTAATATTTTAAAATATTCTAAATCCTAAAGTGATGGTTGATAAAGCATCACTTCCGTTACTAACACTATTTGAGATATAAACCTGTGCACTGTAGTGTAAAGTGTTGTTGATCGTGGATGCACGTACCTTTTAGAGCCTGTCCGCCTCTCTTTGCCTCCTGAATCCCTGTCTCACTAAGGTCAGCGTCGAACCAGCCGCAGAAACGGTTTTCCTGGTTCCAGCAGCTCTCCCCATGACGAATCAGGACTAATTTGTAAGCAGCCATCTGTGAGAAACACAGTAATCAGTAATAATGTGTAGATGCTGAAATAACTGTTCTTCTCTTCCAGGCAGAAAGTCGCACACTGGCAGTCGACCTTTGCTAGGGCCCAATGATGTGTCCTCTTTCGTGCTCTGATTGGCTGCTCTCTGATATGACGTCAGCTCCCGCTTACCTTTCCACCAATCACAACGGAACTAGGCAGCGATGCCCCGCCCACTTCAACTGCCAATGTGCAACCAGAGCGGATCTAATCAGGCTGTGTCCCAAATCACACACTATACTTTACTACTACATTACTGAATGCACTTCTTATGGCCATGTAGTAGTTCTTAACACACTACTTAGTGAGGTAGTACACAATTAGGGACGCAAACACGCTCTATTACGTAACTGTGCATCTATGGAGAACATGGGAAGGCAACAGCAATACAACATATCCGGTTACCTCACACTACTACCCATAGAGGCGCTGTTCATTAACAACAGCGCCCAGACGAGCACTTTTTTATGTACACTACATGGACAAAAGTATTGGGACGCCTGACCATTACACCAACAGGGACTTTAATGACATTGCATTCAAACACATATACTTTAATATGGAGTTGGTGCCCCCTTTGCTTCTATAACAGCTTCCACCCTTCTTAGAAGGCTTTCCACAAGACTTTGGAGTGTTTCTGTGGGAATTTGTGCCCATTCATTCTGTAGAGCACTTATGAGGTCAGACACTGATGTTAAACGAGAAGGCCTGGCTCGCAGTCTCCGTTCAAGTTCATCCCAAAGGTGTTGGATGTGGTTGAGGTCAGGGCTCTGTGTGGGCCAGTCAAGTTCTTCAGCACCGAACTCATCCAACCCTGTCTTTATGGACCTTGCCTTGTGTACAGTCATGCTGGAATAGAAAACGTTCTTCCCCAAACTGTGTCCACAAAGTTGGAAGCATGGTGTTGTCCAAAATGTCTTGGTCTGCTGAAGCATTAAGATTGCCCTTCACTGGAAGTAAGGGGCCTAGCCCAAACCCTGAAAAACAGGCATGCCCCAATACGTTCGTCCATGTAGTGTACGTTACAAACAAAAATGACTGCACAACAAATAACTTACAAATATAAGCCATACTTTAAAACACATTCAAATATTTACTCTGGCCTCTTTGTTTCTAAAAATGGATCTGTGTCCATGGCCCAGTTAGTTATATGAATTTCTCAACAATGTTTTAGTTTTATGTTTTTATCTATACTGATGTATGTTTGTTGTATAGCCTATGCTTTATGTATTTTGGTCATTTTACTCCACCTGCACAAAATGTGTATGTACTTTATAATAATATGGTGAACAGTGTTAAAAAGTTGGCTTCCAAACATAAAGCACACTTCTCAGGATGCCCCATGTATTGATCCTATGCAGACAGAAGGTTGGCACTTCCCCTAAAATGCACCATTCTTGCACAGGTTCTTGTATTTTCATCAAAATCCTTTCTAGGTACATAGATTAAGGCCTGAGACTAGACATGCTGAATTTGGGTTAGGGTGCCAGCAGAAATCATTACACAATTTTCTGAAAGCATTTCTGAGTAAAACAAGGTAAAAGGGAGGGTCTCTGAGAGATTGAATGATCGTTTAGAGTAATATTAAAATAAGATTAAGTTAATATTATTTTCCCCACTGCTAGCACACCATGATATATTCCAAAATCACAATTACACTGTTTCAAAGATTACAAGATAACAAAAATCTTTTAAATGGAATGGTATGGTATGATGTGCTTAAGACGATCAGGAACATGAACTAACATGTCAATTTAGATTTTAGGTGGACTTTAACTTTTGTTTGTGACGTTTTTTGGTGACTCTGGACGTCATAGTACACAGTAATCTTTCTTGTTTTGCCCACTTGTTCCCAATAGAATGAAATTCCTTATTGATAGTTAGAATGAGGGAATAAGCAAAAATACAAGTCATATGAAAAAGATTGGCATGAGTAGTCCTGGACACAGCATAAAAAGACAATCACTTCTTTTATGATATCTGGCAATATAACAGACACATTAGTTAAGCTGTTTTTCATTATGAAATCACAATGCATCATTAATGAGGGATTGTATTTCCACAAGCTACACACACTCCTTGTAAAGTTTAATACTTGGTTTGCAAATTCCTTGCAATCGATTAATGCCTGAAGTGTGATGCTTTGTTAGGACTTTAATGCAGATTCTCCTCGTTTCAGGAATTTGTTGGTTGCAGGTTTGTCTTCAGGTAGTGAAAAAGCATGTCCAGTGGGGTTTAGGTCAGTTGAAAAACTTGGTCAGTCAAGAACACATGAGTTTTCAGCCTCTGAGAACTCAAAAATTGATTTAGTAGTACGTTTCAGGTGGGGGCTTTTTCACCTAAAAGCACCTAATCTCAAATGCATTACTGAAGCTACAATAGATTCAGGGCCAAAACGTGGAGTGTTCTTGACTGGCCAAGTCAATCAAATGACTTGAACCCCACTCAGCATTCTTTCCACTTTAGGACGACTGCACGAAAAAAGTATCAGAGTCTAGTGATCTCTATGGATCATCATTGACTGCAAAGTATTTGCAGCCAAACACTGAACTTGTGTCATCAATAATGCAAATCATATTTACATGGCAGCCTGGCTAAAGTTACTGGGGAATTATTTTCTGACAAGGAGAGTCAAGGCCTGTGAGAAGGCAGTGCTCAACCTAACACATTTTGTTTTTTCATTATCAATGTAAAACTATTTGAGGAAGATTAATAATTGTATAATTAATAAAGCCTAACTTTTTATCCTACCTCTCAGCTTTCCCTGATGAATAATGGTGTTTATGTGTGTGTTTGGCTTATGATGCTCATAACATAACAAAATCTCTTAACTGTCTTTTTCCTCTTCTCCTTTCTTTCCATCTTTGTATTTTGTCTTGTTGTCTTATGCGAGGACCCGGCAGGGATAGGTGGGAACCTTGTTATCAGGCTGATGGAGTAGAATGGGTGGGTAAGTGAGTAAAAATATATAAATGAGTTCTGTCCATTATACACACTCTTGTGGTATGAAAACGACAAGACAGTGAACAAAACCACACTCTACACGAGCCTGTTTGACCATATTAAAAAAAAATCCATGTGACATTTTACCCCATATTAGATTGTGCCCCGCTCTCCCCTCTCTCTCAAATATTCAACATCAGTATATTTGACATTAGACTATAATTGATAAAGACAAGCGTGCCCTTTTCACTGGAGACCAGCTTTGAACCATGATTTTTCTTCATCACTCTGGTGCAAATCATTTTTCATCTCATTTGAAATATTCTATGTAATTTTTTTAATATATAAGTTGGTTCATCTGTTTTTGAGGCACTTTTAGTAGTTTGCATCCCATGCATCTAAAATGGCAATGTGGATGTGTTCTTCTTTTTGTGGTAGTCTATAATATTGAGCAGCTGAGAATACAGCTGTCAAACTACTTTTGGTCTCATGAAATGGATGACTGTATAAAATGACTATGATTCCTATATAGTCTCCTAAATTTCACTAAATTAAGATGTAAATAACCCTAAACTAAAGTCAGTGTCATGCAATTTAAATTTTTCCCTGCTCATATGTCTTCTCAATAAATGATGAGACCATAATGTACAAGGCATTTGATAAATGATATGATAAATTTTATGATAATTGTGCAAACATGGCTAGCCTTTCAGATAGGACTTTCCAGACAGTCCATACTTACAGAGTGAGTTGTTATTTTAACATATTGACAGGTTTGTACAATGTTTATTTCACTGGGCTTGTGCCCTTAAAATATGAGATCAAGATTTGCTTTAAACATGAGCTTTTCAAAGTGATCAGTGTGATCCCCTTTGTACCACAAAAACAGCTCGACCCATCGGGCCATGGACTCTGTAAAACCTCTGAAGGTGTGCTGTGGTCTCTGGCACCAAGAGACCAGAGGGGATCTGGATGTCAAGTCAACACTTTAAACTCTTTGTCATGTTCCTTAAACCATTCCTGAACAGTTTTTGCAGTGTGACAGTGGGCATTATCCTGCTATAGAGGGCACTGCCAATAGGGAACATCGTTGCCATGCGCTTGGTTTGCAACAATGTTTAGGTAGTAACATCCACATGAATGCCAGGACCCAAGGATTCCCAGCAGAACATTGTCCAGAGCATCACACTGCCCCCACCGACTTGCCTTCTTCCCATAGTGGAGCCTGGTACCATCTCTTCCCCAGATAAGTGACATACACATACCTTGCCATTCACATGATGTAAAAGAAACTGTGATTCATCAAACCAGGTCACCTTACTTCATTGCTCCATGGTTTAGTTCTGAGGCTCACACTGTAGGTGCTTTTGGTGGTGACCTTGTTGCCGGTTGTCTTTCCTTGGACCACTTTTGGTTGGTACTGACCTCTGTAGACAGGAAAAACCCCACAAGATATGGCGTTTTGGAGATGCTCTGACCCAGCTGTCTAGTCATCACAATTTGGCCCTTGTCAAAGTTGCTCAGATCCTTACACCAATTTTACTGCTTCCATCAACTTCAAGAACTGACTGATTTATCTCATCTCTTGATTATCTCGTGAGCAGTGTTATTCAATTCACCTGTCAGTGTTTTTAATGCTGTGTCATGACACTGATCAGTGTATATAAATAAACAAATGTGAACAAAAACGGGGGTCAGGTTCTGCTTCACTGTGATTTATCTTTTTTGGTCACTGAACTTTTTTGGGATTTGCCTTCAATAATTTGATATGAACCCCTAAGTGTGACTACCTGTGCAGTGCATAAAGTCAAAATCGCCCCATATCAGAATAAAACACGATGATTTTTTCCCATGTGAAGAGGCTTTAACAGGCTTGTGTTTCAAGTGTGAAGTGTGTAATGTTTAAATCATGCTTGCGAAAAGATAAGGCAGACCAGTCAAATGAAGCTCATTGGCCACTATAAATATTGCATTTACTTCACACTCAAATTGCGCAATATTGCGTGAGTAATTGCGACAATTGCAATCGCTCGGTTTATAACATCACCTCCAGGCATCTAAATCCGCCTCAACACGTGTGGAAACGCCTTCTGTCTCTCCATCCGCAAACCTCACCCATGGCAAGCCTGCAATTTAGAGCAATGACATATTTGAATAATAACAGTTTAGCGCGTGACAATAATGACCAGTCCTGTTAGATGGGGTGTAGACGCACAGGACTGGGACCCCCGTGCCGCGTGCATGGGCGTAACGTCACTCGAGGACCTCCTCGGCTGTGATCCACATTCCCTTCCCTGTAATGTTTTCACTAAACGTGGAGAAACAAATGGGAGTGCAAATACAAGGGGTGGGGGTGGGGGACTAGGGGAGTGGGGGGTCCGTGTTGTAATGAGGCGGGGTCCCGACATGGCCACGTTTCAACAGAGTGGGTTCAGTGACGTCAGTGCCCCCCCCCCCCCTTGTTCTTCCACACAGAGTTGGCTCTTCAAGCTAAACTTTAAATTTACTCCGGTGCTTTGAACACTGATAACATTATTGCTCAAAAGTAATCTCTCTCTCTCTCTCTCTCTCTCTCCCTCTCTCTCTCTGATTCAGAGGGATGGTTAGGGTTTCAGGCCAGCCCCTTGCCCCCAGAGCTTCCTCTTCCAGCTGCTGGGTGGAAAAGAAGGGGAGGGAGACAAAGCTCTCCAGCTTCCACAGAGGAAACGGAAGGGACGAAACACAGAAAACTAATTTCAAAACCTCGAGGCTGTGCTCAAGCAACACTGTGCGTTCCTCTTCACGCACTAATTCCTGTGTTGTCTCTTTCTGAAATCGTCATCGTTGTTTTCTTCCTCTCCTGAGGTCTGTGGTTGTACTTTTTCTGCTTGTGGCAAATAGCCTCCACCCTAAACAGGAGAGAGAGAGAGACAGACAGAGGAGACCAACTCCAGAGCAAGGAGATGTCCCCCCAGCCACAGGTGAGGAGGAATTACCTGGAGTTCGTTAAGAGCTTCGTTGGGATTGTACGGATCCTCCAAATCCTGCTGGGAGCCGGTCTTTGGGTCACCATTGCTACCACCAAGTATGAGGGCTCTGTCCACTTTGTGCTGTTTGTGGCTGTGTTCTTCTGGCTCCTCACGCTGGCCCTTTTTTTCCTCACCCTTCTGAACAAGCAGGACCTGGTCCCTGTCGTAGGAGGAGAAAGGTGGCTGTTGACCAACATGGTTCATGACATCGCTGCCACTTTGCTTTATTTGTCTGCGATTGGCATCATGATCTACAAGACAGACAAGAACTCCTTCTGCAATGTGAAATATTACAAGCCCTTGTGCCTGTATGGTGTCTACCTCACTGCCTCTGTGTTCGCCTGCCTCACTGCCTTTGTCTATCTGCTCTCTGCCATCTACGGCTCCTGCAAAAAGTGCCGGACCGGGCAGCCTGCGGTTTAACAGCCCACCGTAGGCTCAGGACGATGGATGGATGAGGGGGAGGGAGGCGGCTGCTCTTTGAGAGGAAAAGGCTCTTCCCCAGGTGGCACACAACTGTTTTTTAGAGACTGGAAAAAAACTTTTCTTTTCTCTTAAAGCAGGGGGGTTTAATGCCCTTGTCTCAGGCTTCCAGGTTTGTTGTTTTTTTCCACAGTAATTTAAAGTCGGAACTTCAGCAGCTGCGCAAAAGCATATATATTTTATGGTGTGTGCGTTTTTGTACTTTTTTTTAATATATATATATATATAAATATATATATATATATATATATATGTGTGTGTGTGTGTGTGTGTGTGTGTGTGTGTGTGTGTGTGTGTG
>JBBPCZ010000156.1:16484965-16509765 GCA_037974445.1 Brycinus macrolepidotus | reverse complement strand
AGAAGCTGGACACACATTGGGAGGGGGGCCTTGTTCCTTTTTGTTGGGTTTGTGGGGGAACCCCCCCCCCCCCCCCCCCCCAACCCAAATACACACAAACACACCCACACATACCCCCACAAATGCAAACAGGAGGATTCATCCAGTAGCTTTAGCTGAACCCTATATTTCATCTCTGCCATGTGCTCTCTTTGGTGAATGAATCTGAATTTGAGCATGAACATTTTAAGAGACCTTAAAATAACTGATGTTGGTGGCTGAGGGGGTATGAGTAATGTCTAAGTGCCATATTTCAAGTAAAGGAATAATGGATCACAGACAAAATTCTTGTTTGAAAGAGAAAATAGATATCAAGTGTATTTACAAATGTGCACACATCACGACATTCTCACCATTTCCATTGAAATAAAACATACCTATGACATTTCTCATATTTTCTACTTTAATAAACCCGTCAGTGCACCCATACTGTGTCCGATGCATTTCATATACATACAGTATATATCCTGTGACCTATAAATAAACCCTTATTGACCAAAACCATATTTTAACCCACACAAAATACACAACTTTGTTTGGTGTGTTCATTTGAAATGGCATTCCGCATGATGAACATGACAACAGTGTGAACAGCAAAAGACTCTGAGCATTAGATTAGGTGGAACTTAATGTAAACCAAGTTGATACAGGGTTGGTCTCAGCATCATGTCACCTAGTCCTAATGTCATTTTGCTGCCAGCAGTTGGTTAAGCCATGCTCTCTGAATGGCATTTCTGTCAATCCTGAGCCCTGATATAGCTGATAATTGTCCAAGTATTTAGTGGGCATGACAGCTATCAAATCTTCTGCCTTGTCCTGAAAAGAGTTAAGGGATCAGTCTGTGGTTTTGCAGTCACCATCAATTACAGCAACGCCAAAGGGCTCTGGCATAAATACACACACCCACAAGGGAGTGTTGTCTCTCCTGGATTTGATGGCTGTTTTTCACAAAAAAACTTTCACAATAGTTGACAAGTTTCTCAACCGATCACAAAGGATTTAGAAAGCAGCACACATTTTCGTATTATAATTGCATAAATCTTACCTCACCTGCAAAGTCAGATTCTTGGAACATCAGTCAGATGTTATTGAACATACAACAAAATTTGAAAATGAAAAAAAAAACAACAACAACAGAAAGGCATTGAACTGTTAACAGGAAGTCCTTTTGGCATAGAAACAAGCATTAATGCCAACCTAACTCTATTAGAAATAACTGTGAAATTACATTTGCATGGTGTGAATGACATATAGTTGTCACATGACCAAATCTTGTATTTCTGTAGTGTTTTGAACTGTTTTCTTTATATGATATAAGATTGTATTATTTTTTGTCAATTTCTAATGATCCATTCTTCACAAAACATTCACACAATGTAAGGGGAAGCTGTCATTTCCAACTGCCTAAAAAAACAAACATTTTTTACAACAGTGATGACATATTTGATTTTAAACACACAGCGTGACCAAGCTGCCTCTCAACACCGGTAAGACAGAAAAGACTTGTATTGTTAATGATGAAGCAATATGGGTGATGTAGTAAGTCAGACCTGCACATAGTGAATGGCTTCATGTCTAGTCTCTGCAGTAACGTTTCTAAAATCAGTAGGAATGTTTTCTTAATAGTACATGAGAGTCAGCTTCAGTAGGTGTTGTTTATAGAGAAATAAACAATGTGGCTGGTGTGTAAGAAAAATGGAAAGGCCTTGCTATGTCCACTGCAGCTCTATATTGAGGCCAAGATGAATTTTATATAAAGGTAGTCTAATTGACTCCGCACTGGGAGCATTCACACACAAGCAGGACAATTACCTGACGAGACAATGCCACTAAGATGACTGACAACCTCTTCTTTGTGCCTTTTTGCAGCTTGGTATGCCTGAGTGATCCACCAAAGCAGTGCTCAGAGGTTTGAGGAGCAGAGTGGGTTGACATATCACAGATCATCATAGCACACAAGACTTTGAGGATGCAAGAAAATACTCAAGTACCGTGACCCTGTCTTTTCAGGCTGGTGCAGTTAAATTATACTATTGCCATTGTCATTGTTCTAACCATTGTAACACCAACTGACATCAATTTACTTTAGGTTCATAATTAGTCACAGAGGAGGACAGTGTGTACTTCCAGCTTATGACTGTGGGTTTAACCAATGACCTAGAATAGAAATATAAAGCACAAAATGGTCGAGGAACCTTCAAGATATTGAGAAACTCGAGAACAAACAAACGGATGTCCTGTCCCAGGTGCCCTATGTCTGTGCAGCTCCATAAGTTCTCTCAAGAACATTCGTTTCCTCTTTTCTTCTGAGCCTCATCCACAATGATTCCCGCATACGCTGTTTTTCATTGCTGATGTTGTTTCAGACTGGAAGAGAAACAGATGAGAAACATTAAAGATACAATGAAATGTTCCACATTAAAGATCTAGAATGAAATTTGTTGTGGGGCTCTAATGGTGGCAGCATAAAGTACACATTAAAGACAACAAGGTTAAATCAGAGTTTAAAGCGCTCCTTGCGAAAATGAACATAATTCAGTCTGACTCTGTAAGAGTTGTTTAATGCTGATTTTACTGTGTAGTGACTTCCATGTAAGGGTGAAAGAGGTGGCTCTTGGCCATCTGAGGTCTGTCATGCTAAAAAAGTCTAATGTGTACGTAATGCAAGAACTAAATTTGTCTCGCTGCACTTTGTGCCCCGGTTTTAAGAGTGACAAAAATCTCCAGTAACAAGCCAAGTCAGAAACTCTGTGTAAAACTTTCCAGTTTGTGTCAAAATGAATATGACAATTCAGCTGTTTTCTGAAAAATAAGTCCAGGAGGGATGTGCAGATTGTTGCTGTCTAAAGCAAACTATGTATCCCATTTTTTTTTTCCAATTTTTTTTTCCTACATTATTTCAACACAGCAGCTGCACAAAATGCTTTAAACTAACTTTGATCAGAAGTAAAAAACATTTTTGCCTTCTCTTGTAAGCTACCTTTTTGGAGATACCTGTTTTATGTTTGGACAGAAGCAATATGTAATGACTACTCAACTATAAACATATCTGAACTTTACTCTATGAAGACAATTAAATGTGAAAATAACTTAAAATGCATGCATAATATTTAACCTACAGCACATATATATTCATATATAATGCACATGTTTGATTGTGAAAGCCTGGCGGAAGAGAACACACTTGTAAGCCTTGATAATTCAATTTTCTTCACTGTTGCATTCCTGCAGTGCCTGATGCATTACAGCAAAAGAACTCTAGGGAGGTCAATCTCACCTTGCCAGTGGGTGAGGGATAATGGCTGACCAATAAATCTGACTTTCTGCTAGTCCAGCCCAGCAGTATTTGCCTGCCTCAGTCTGACACCCAATGCCATCCAAAGCAATGTGTCCATATCTGAAATATGTGAATAATTCTCTGCTGGCTGATGCCTATATTTTTTTTTTTAAAGAAGAATGTTTGCAGATAGAAGCTGGGCCGGCTCATCTCACAGAGCAGAGAAGAGTAAATAAAATATCCACACAGTCTATGCCTTGCCTCCTTTTCTTTGCTTGATCAGTAATAAATGAGGTCCCTATCTTCCATCAAGCTGACAGAAATGTCGATTTTAATAGACCTAGTTTTAGAAAGCACCTTGACCTTTCTCATCTCCCACCTGGACTAGTGGGAGCTATTTTGTTTGTTTGGCCATTCTTTCTTTAAAGACATGAATGCCAGGGAGCTGATCCAGTAGTCTAGCCATTAGTAAGCACAGCAATGAGAGTCTGCTGTTTCGAGAAATGCATTATAATCACACAGAGCAGGGTAAAGGTCATTTTCAGTGTAATTTTAAGATCTAGTTTTATCTTACTTTCACTCAAACTATGTCTGATTGTCACCAAGCTTAATATACTTCTGCATTTATATCTTTGGGGTTAATAAAGAACTGTGTGAAATACAAGGTGACAAAATCACTAAATAACAATAGGTTGTATCTATGATGGTGAGTTGTGTAAGTCCACCCAGATGAACTTGTAATGACATAAGCCTGACATAACTCAGCTCTCTTAATGTCCAGACTTGTTTATAAGATGGAGCATCAACCAGGTAAGTCAAAGTCTGTACCCAAACTCACTTTATCAAACTTCCACCAGCTTCCACTTTAACCCCTGGAAACAGCGCAGACAGAAGTAGCTCAAAATGAACACTTCACAAAAATGCACTGATGATTATTGCTTTCAATGTTTCAATGTTTACCATTGCTGAAAAATATCACATTTAAAAACAAGATGTAACTATTTTATGCAACAGTTTTTTGTTCAGTTTATACTACATATTAAAGTTAGCAAATTGTATAACACAATTGTTTTGTGTGTGTGTGTGTTTGTGTGTGTGTGTGTGTGTGTGTGTGTGTGTGTGAGAGAGAGAGAGAGAGAGAGAGAGAGAGAGAGACAGTGAGAGAGAGCATACGCTTATGACCATTGGAGATATATTTAGAGAGATAGCAATCAGTTTTGGCACTGTCTTGACACCCCACAAGGAAAGCTTCATTGCTGAAATGAGTCTGAGAAGCCACTACAGACGAGCACCAAAAAAAGGCCACTGTCCTGTTGTACGGATTAAATTCACAGGAGTGACAGAATGCAAGAGGGGACCTGACATCAGCCGTTCCTCTTGTAAAAACGTGAGGGCTTTGGAATTGTTCAGTAGCTTCAGTAGCTAAGCTGGTGAAGGCACCACATTCTTGAAACGGTAGCATGGTGGTGTAATGGCTTTGGTGTTCTGATAGTAGCTAGTGCTGATCTCCACTGTGTATTCATTTATTTAGTAGTAGCTGTTGGTCATTCTTGAAGAGTGTTCTTCCTTGCTCTGTGAAGTCTGTACTGAGGATGCCTTTACTTTCGCCTCAGTATCATATTACTCCATTGTTATAAAGTCATAAAAAAGAGTAAACTATAAACTATAAGCAGCTCCCTCAGTAGACCCATGGATCAGCTTTGTAAATGATGAAAAACAAGAAATCAGACCTGAAATATTTGCTGCAGTAACAGTATGTGGGTTGAGCATCCACAGGGAGAGGAGTATTCATTAAGTTTGAAAGCCCTTGCAAAACTCTTTCAAAATGACTGATCATGCCTATGTTTGGAGTGGCATATAGAGACATCTTCAAAGACAACTGAGTAATAACTAATTCAGTAAGTGAGCAATGACACATCTTGAGGTAAAAAAAAAAATCGGAGCCCCTGAAAGTCTAAAGTACAAGTGATTTTTGTAACCATTAATTCAATCTTTGTCAGACTTGTTCATCAGTCTTCTATGATGAAAAATTTCACAGGAGTTGCCCTCCTGAGAGTAGCTTCTAGTCAGCAATGTGGAGCTGCGAGTGTCTCTGCTCCATACTTTAGGAGGTTGCGAAAGAGGGAGAGACAGATTAAAGGGCCACTGCTGAAGGACGGGGAGAGAAATCGTTTTTTACAGCCAGTCTCTTTATGCCTGCTCTGCGCAAAGAACTAATCCTTAGTGACTGTCAGCCGAGCACTCGTCTGCCCACCAAAGCTCCTTACACGAGTCGACGCTCATCCAGCCTGCTCAGCGCTGTACCGTGGGGGTAGCAGCAGCCTCAGCCCCGTGGCCTGCAGACCCCCGGAGACAGAAGGGTATTATCTCCCAAGCCTGCTCCCGGCCGCACAAAAGACAGCTTATTCCTTAGTTTTATATATATATATATGTGTGTGTGTGTGTGTGTGTGTGTGTGTGTGTGTGTGTAAATGTATATATAAATATATATAAACAAGATAAAAAATAAAACTCATTTAGGCTCGACCTCAAGGAGTTTCCTAGAGTCTTCTATCACAATGAGTTCTCTATACCCACCAGCAAGCCAGTTGCATTCTTTTATATAACACAGGGGAACTGTGCCGAAATGAGCTTGTGAATCTCTGCAGCTTTTATAAAGAATGCATTTAAATGCAGGGCAGACATGCTGTGATTTATGTGGGTTTCTTTACATGCTCTACAAACAGGAACTCTTGAAAGGAAGGAAGAAGTATTCTTCTTTGTGCTTAAAACAGGCCTCTTTCGGTGATCCCAGTGCAGCATGGCATAACAGTTGGCTCACTCAGCTACCAAGTGCGAACTCTTTCTGGACATTAGACTCATGCTCACAGAAGGATCTGGGTCACAAAGCCTTCTTTCCCTATGAATTAAATGAATCAGGTCCCCAGCACCAGGAACAGTGTTTTTCCACCTTGTGAACCATCTCTGCTGGCCCTCTCCCAGGAGCTTCTGCCATTAAATGGGAGCATGCAGCTCAGAAAGAGTGATTACACAGGTAGAGAGAGGCCAATGAGCTGGAACCCCCTATCTTGTTCCGCGCAGCCCAGGGGATCGATGGAAGAATCAGGAGATCTAACCACTGGTACCAACTCGGATTACGCCACCCTCATCTAATCAATCAACAAGGCTCTTTAAGCAGTGTACTATCCTCTCTCTGTACCACAGTCTCTCATCTCTCAGGAGTACAGAAACTGTTTCGATGTCTCTTGGTTATATGTCTTTCATTGGGTCTCCTTTCAAGATCCATCTTGTTGCTTCCCCTCTTTTTGTAATTGTTCTCCCTGTACATTCTTCTGCTCACTCAAGCTGCTCAAGATGTATCTGTACTGCTTTAAACATACCGTTATCTTCACGTTAAGAGTAGATGAGTTTCTGACGTACCACCTCATCCCTATTCTATGCTTGGTGACTTGCTATTCACCATCTTCACCATTTGCAGTAAAATGCTTCATTGTCAGCATTCCCGCTCTCAGCTGTCCCACTGCCTGCACTAAATCACTACCTTATCCAGCCCCCCAGCAGGCATGCAGTGAAATCCCTATAAGAGTGCTGATGGGTGCACAGACCCCAGGTGAAGGCACACTTGCCTGGCCGCAGAGTGATGTAGCGGACGCCGAGCTGGGCTGCCTTTATGATAACAGGCATGTAATCGCTGCAGACCAGACCAGTGTGCTCCTCGCTCGCAAAGGAGATAAGAGCCCATGCTCAGCAGGAAAAAAAGTGTGTTTATGTGTGTGTCTGGTGTGGGCAGAGGTAGGTATCAGGTAGCAAGTGCTTTCAGCACCCACATGCACAGGTTTAACTGTTGTTCGCTTTCATCTCCAATATAAAAAATATGCCTACCGGTGCAGCCACAAAAGTCCAGATAAAAGGACGTGAATGCAAGAGGGAACTAAACTATTGTTTTGAGGCCAGCGCGGCGGTTTAGTTTGCGATGATAAATGGCTGGAGAAAGACTTTTTGAAGCTCCTTATGCACCTGCAGGGTCAGGAATGAGCTGAAATGGCTCCTTAACAAGCTCTAGATGACAAAGCTAAGGGCATACACAAAGAGCATTTTACCTATACATAGGAACACCACGATCTGTATTTACTATGTATATGTGTTGGCTGTAAAGAGGTCAGTGTGTGTGCATTAGTGGCTCAGGCTGGGTGCTAGGTGTGTTTGGCTAAGGTGATCCAACATTGTGAGACCCAGGGCGGTGAGTGGGGTGACTCAGCACATACATGCGCACACACCCACACACGCACGCACACACACAGGTCAAAGAACTCTCAGAAGAGTGATGCTAAAGGAAATGATGGCCCGGGCTCTGGTGGCAGCATTCTGAGTGGCAAACCATCCCTGGAGGGGGCACCAAGGAGGTCATGGAAAGAAGGAGGTCAGTACATTGTGCCACATGACTTTCCTCCCTTGGTACCCCATGAGCATCTCAGTGGAGGGCAGTGGTGGCCAGCAGCACATAAGCACAGCTAACTAAATCTGGCAGCACAGCTAAGCCTGACCCCATTACTCTAGCTCTTTGGTTTCAGACAGAGAGACCAGACCCCCACTGTAGCTGGACAAAGGTCAGTAAGCATGATTAGCTGAGAGGCACGATATAGAGGAAGATGGCGGTTATAAATAAACTTGCCCCGTCTCTGCAGGTTGCCTGCTATTCATGATCAGAGATAACAACCTGCCTGACTGGCTGCAAGGGACAGGAGGTTGCCAGCAAAGGGAGGTGCAGAATGACCCTCCTCTTCGCCAAATTCCAGCTGTGGTGACACGCAGAGCCCTCTAAGATTTGACAGCAGACCAGGCCAGGTGGGGCAGATTACTGCTCATTACAGAACTGACTGGCCATGTCATTGTCCCCATGAACACGGAGCATGTCCAATATGTGGGATGTCACTTTTTGTTAAACACAGACTAATGTGTCAGATTAGTAAGCATCTGGTGTGGCTTCAGATTGAATTAACTACTTGTGGTAATTCACAGCCAGTCCTTTTCCCAACCTTTCTCTCTGGCCAAACACTAGGTAGTAAGGTATTTGAATATGTGTACAACCATATGGTTATCTGTTGGAATGCCGCATAATAGAGTTTCCTTACAGAATGGTTTCCACACTGATAAATTTACAGAGCAGAGAGGAGCAGTCGTGGATAAGTGCTGCTCATGCAGAAGGGATGCTCTAAAAAGGGCATCCCTGATTGCATTTTTGGTGTCTAAGCAGCTGGTGTGCTTCTGGTTCAGCACACCAGCTGCTTAGGCACCAAAAATGCAATGAGGTGACCACTTTGCCATTTTTCTGTGTAATGAATGTACTGATGCCCTTTAAGTCTCAACTCCTTTAACAACATTTTAACAGTTTGTGAGTGCCGACTATACACAACAGCGTTACTGATGAATAGTAAGTTTGGACTTTGTGATAGGTTACAGCACGGAATGCTGTAGCTACCATATGTGAAGCACTCTTTCGTCAACCCAAAGGAATCCTTTCATACATTTTATTCTTATATTGCAGTTGGATAATTATAGCTGAGGCATACTGGACTGTCACTGTTGTTCATCACAGAATAGCTGATTGAGCAAAACTAGATTGGATTGTGAAAAAATGAGCTGGGGAAATAGGTAAAGAAAAAAAAAACATCTGTGAATTCAACACATCCATCAGCAAAGTGCTGCCTCTGCAGGATAGGAGACACACTATCTTTTTCAAACTGTTTAAACTGCCAAATGGGGTTCAACTCCATGCTTTACATCATAAATCAGGTGACGATAATGCCCACTTCAAAATTGAGGGAAACATTCTTGAGTTATTTGGAGTTTACAGATAGTGTATGGTAAAGTCTTTTTTTTTCTTTCTTGCAGAGGAAAAGTACAGATCACTTTTTAAACACCATTTGGAAGCTTCTCCCCATAGCCATGGTCACAGTTGGATAAGAATTCATGATTAATTTATGACTTATTTTAGACTGCTATCATTATCTATTCCAGTCTTCAAAAATCAATTTCCCCCACATTAGCGGCACTTCCTTTAGGCTGAATATTGCTCTTGTTTTATTTAACGGCAAGAGGAGGAAAAAAAAAAGAAAACTTTTACAACTCAGTATAAACTAACAGAGATCAGGCATAGCAAAATATTGTTTATGTAACAAGTCTCTTCAGTATGTGAAATTTATCATGAACATTAGAAGCCTCTGAACATTTGTCTTTGCACTGAAAAATATATTGCATTTTGTAAAAGATGTGAATGTAATATGACTTGAGCTTAAACATGGCATATTTATGACAGGACCACTGTAGCTTTCATTAGATCACAACATGCTTCTGCACCTTCTTAAGATGACATCTGCTCCCCTGACAGAGTCCTCCTCCATGCAGGCCATGTTGCCCAGCAACTCAGCCAGTACAAAGACAATTCAAAAAACAGACATGTTTTCTACGTATTTCTTCTTCTTTCTCTTCTTAATCAACATCAATTTGACTTACACAAGTTGGTTCTTAGATTCAACTGGTTTAGACTAGTTTTCTCTCCTTGATTCTTTGATAACCAAAGGACTGTTTGCAGGTGATAGAAAATAATCCAAACTGGTGCATACTATTATCTCACTAGCACTTAAAACTTATTGTAGTTAAAACTTCTATACAACTGTGCAATATGTATATAATATATACAATTTAAAAGAGTTTAAAGAAGAAACACTCATAATGAGATAAATGGAATTTCTATGTTTTTTTTACTAGAAACCCTAGAAAATGTCACATGCATGCATGTATCTCTCTAGTTAGTGGCACATAATGGCCTGCTTTACAAGTGTTAGATTCCATTACAATCCACCAATTATATATGAGCTGCAACGTACATATACCCACTTCACATGGATGCCTATGACTGTCAGAAAGTGCTTCCATGGTTTACGAGGACAGAACATGCTGAGTAAGAAAGGCCGTGATATATGTGCTGCTGTTCCCTTCCAGCCAGCCCACATCTCTGCACCAACCACTGAAACACATTACTAGGAACAAGTAGCTGTCCATCATTTATGATGATATATTCTAGTCATTGTCGGCTCCTAAACTGCCCTTTTCTCAGCAAATTTTCCAATATAGATTTAAGGTCACTGGCAAACTACTCTTGAAACAGGGCATAGTATATAGTAGTGTAAATGTACATTTATGCAGGTATGCATGTATACAGCCCTCTCAGAATTTAACTACTTAGAAGAAATCTATAATTTCAGAAACATTTCATATTTAACAGCGTAGCTCTATAGGTAACCTCTATTTCAAATGATTTCTTGGAGGTCCTCTGTACCACATTAGTTTGTATTTTCTCCACTCTTATAAAACCGATTCATACTGTTTACTAATTGTGAGTTAAATCGAGTGTCAGAGCAGGGAAAACATGAAGCTAACATTATGGATTGAGCTAAACAGGAGAGGACAAGTGGTGTAGTTCTAAGAAAAAAAGTTGGTGTGCTACAAACTTGGTTCACCTCAGCACACTTAGTCACCAGATTATATACTCACAAGACACTCTTTTTGATATGCTATAACATTAAGCAAATACAAAACTTCCATTACTATGCAAATACAGTCGAGGTTTTAGGTACTGAAACACAATTATTTAGTCATTATTCATGCAGTTTATTGTGCAAAATTAAAGTGTGCCACGCAAACTTTGTTTTTGTTCTGGCTTGTGCAGGCAGGCTGGAGGAAACTGGCCCATCCTGATCTATGACTGAATTAGACTTGACCTACACTGACTTGTGTTGGTAGTAAAGAACATGAATGTAAAATAAAAGGTTAGACCTGACATTTTGTCATGAGTAACTTGCCTCTCATTAAAAACCTTTTTATTTTTTTCCAAATGTTCCGGCTGGGTTTTGAAATCACAGTATATTTTATACAGTAATAATCATGCATTATTCATATAAATAATATCATGTATTATTCAGATAACAGCCACACCAAAGGAATGGTTTGTTCTAAAATCTGTAATGATCAGTCAATGTTCGGAGTTGTTTGGTTGTTAACTTGCGCTGCCAATAAACAGTAACATTAGAAGTCAATGAGTCACCTAAATTGTTTCTGGAAGTTAATACATGCCACAAACTTCTCTCAGTGTTACAGACAGACATTTTAGAGAAAACATGTTGTCTAAAACGTGTGTGTGCAGCACTCAGTTGTACAGTAACGTTTTATTTACTTTTATACTTAACTTTTATACTTAAATGTCATACTGTACCTTAAACAAGGTTGACTAGTTAATGCAACCTAACTTCAGACCTAGATTTGATTTGAGAGAAGTTTGGGCCATGTATTACCTAGACACATGTTTTGCAGTTTAAGTGAAAAGTTGTGCATATTTGATTTATTACAGAACTACTCATTTACAGCTATACAACATACAATAATAATGCTAGTTTGGCAGAATTTACATTAACTATCTAAGCTATGTAAAGGCTATATACAGCCTCTACATGCACAGATACCCGCCTACACCACTGGAAAGGACCTACAACCCTGAAGGATCTGAAGAGATCTGGAGAGTGGTCTCAGGATCCTTGCTCTGTATTCTCCAATCTTACCAAGCATTAGACTCGTGGCTATTTTGGTAGCAAAGGGAGGTTGCATATTAAATGGAGGGATGCAACCTGCTCTGACATGTGGTTTGTATATTTTTAAATATATTTAGTTGTCTTTGACGACATGTAGTTTAATTAAAGGTTATATTTCTCTCATATTTTCCGTGTAAGAATGAACTCATTAATCACAACTGAGCTCTTTTCCCTTTTACCCATTTTTAACAAGGCATGCCAATAATTATGGAACTCACTGCTACCTGTTATTTGTGAAGTAATTAGTATATAATAGAATAAATGCAGCTGCAAATGTTGTGACTTTTCGTGAAAAATTGTGTGTGTGCAAATAAGGCAATGTAACATGAAGATGAAATTTACAGAAAATGCTAAAGCAGAGTCAGTGTTCTCATCTCTTAGCAGAAACTGTGGGCAATGCTTGTTAATTGGACTGTTAGAAAGGTTTTCAAGTGCTAGCAGAACACTTTATTATTTGATGAAAACAACATTACTCTCCCTCCCTCCTCCATATTATTCTTTTAAAAACAAGGCAGCACAGTTAAGAATGTACCAGACAGCACAGAAGAGATCACTAAGAAAGAACCACTTTTACAGGATCAATAAAATACATTTAATGGTGTAAATAAGACCCACATATACTATCAGAACAGTTTTGTACTGAGCTTCATCAAGGTAATGACAAAGTTTTCCAGATACTACAGACAAGGTAAATGCTTTGGTTGAAGTATAATAATGATCAGAGCTGGTTAATATGGGTTCTACCAGATGGTTGCTTGTATCTGGGCAAAGATCTAAGTACTATTCCTCCTACTGAATGCATTCACGCTGCGCTTTGACTTCACTGCGGAGGTGTTCAAGAAAAAAAGCCTCTCCATTCCTTGTGTTTTGATGCAAAATATGCCCCTGCGTGCACTCCGCTATGTCTTTGCCTGATTGGAATGCACACAGACCTGTTGGAATGACAAGATAGCTAACTGTGCCTTTTCACCAATACACTTCTGCGCCTTTAGTGATTTTTCATTAGAGAGGAGGTAGCTGTAATTAACATGAATGAGTGGTGGGAGCTAAGAGACAGTGGTGATTTGGCTTTCAGCTGGTGTCCTCCTCTCACTCCCCCACCTTTGGCACTGTTGGCATGTTAATCAATTGGTTGATTGTGAGGAGCAATTATGGGGGCACTGTTAGCGATTTAGTGCTCACATTCTTTTCACGTAGTGCTTAGAAATAGGCCATCTGTGTACCATAAAAACACTCTGGCTTAAAAAAAGAAAGATATAGAAAAAAAAACAGTGTGGCTTGCATTAAGTCTTTGACTGCCTGACTTATGAAGCAGAGTATATCTCTGTCAACTGAGCATGCCACTGGGATTCACACAGCAGAGGCGCTGCTTTCTCTCTTTTGTGATCTCTCTCTCTCTCTGTCTCTGTCTCTCTCTCTCTCTCTCTCCCTCTCTCTCTCTCTTGCACACGCTTTTGTGTTCTGTCTCATTTCTTTTTCTCTCTGTCTTTCTAGATGTATCTTTTCTTCCCTTGCTAAATCACAATGGCTATAGTATCTTCCATGCAGTCAGCGATGGGGAATTTGAACACTAACTTATACGATCACAGCGGTGTGGCACACGGAGAGTGTGGAAGAGGAAAATAAGCATCAACTTCGTCTCACAGGTGGCAATGTTTACCCATCACAGCATCCTCTACACAACATAGAAAACAAAATCGCTCATTTATCTGTCTGAGGTTCAGAGAAAACCATCAAATGTGGACAGTTTTAATCAGTGGTAGTCCTCAATACATATAATCCTGTCATTATTGAGTTGTTGTTTCAGTCATGTCTTTAATGACCTGTTGTTATTGTTGGTACAATATTATTATTGTTTTCATTTTGCACGACTATGTGAGCTATGTGAGCGGGAAGGCTTCCATCTCCTACACAGATTCACCCAGTGAACAGTGGGACCCATATCACCCTGGTCAATTTGAAATTGAAGGTTAATGTAAGTTCACTAAGATTTTGAGAAGAGCAGACAGAGGGTTTGGTGTGATTTTTAAAAAAAGAAAGAATACATGAGGAGGACACAGACAGAAAAAAAGCAGTACATGGAGCTCTCTATAAGTGGAAAGAGAGGGTAAAAAGAGTTCAGTCACATCAGCTCAGAGACTTCAAGAGAGAAACAGAGTGAAGTTAACTCACTTGTTTTGGTGCTTGGAGCCCTGGAGGTGTGCATGGTACTGCTCAATGGAGTTCAGCACCACGTTACACATGCTGCATGAGTAACTACTGCGCAGGCCTGCAATATAAACAAACAGAAAGAATGTTTAAGTTGCATGACACAGTTATACCTGAGTTTCTCAAAAAAAAAACTTCTGAAATGCTTCTGGACATTACAGATTGGTTTAGAAGCTTTAGGAAACGAAATCTACATTTAAAGCTTCTTCTTATGCCATGAATTCTTGTTACAAGAATAGAGTTAGGCTCCAATTTACAAAAAGAAAAGAAAAATATATTTTTGGCCTGTTATTGTAGCATATTCTGTATGACAATCATATGCTTTACTAGTATATTGTCAGAGCATAACTGATAATATCAGTGTCATTATCAAGCCAGATCCCTTGCTAATCAATTCCTATTAAATGTCTCTTTTCAATCTCTTGAAATTTCAAGTGTGCATTAGCATTTGAAGATTTCTTTTGTCTCAGTGACCTTTTGATTGGAGGGAAAATGGATTGGCTGGTTTAGCAGAATGGAGAGAAGCCACGTGCACAGCCCTGCAATGGGAGCAAAACAGATGTGTGCTAATTAATGGGTTTGCAGGTGGTACAGAACAGCAGTGGCCCAAAAATAGATGGATGGATGAGAAGAATGAGAGAGAGAGAGAAAGAGAGAAAAAGGGAGCTGAAGAGGTGTAGCAACACTCAGTTGTCGCATATGGAGAAACCACGTGGTCTGTGTAGTGGCTTCATTTCTATAAGACATCTGCAGAGTTATTTCTGACAACTACATCATTTATTGCTGCTGAAAATCTTCTACAACTCCCAAGTGACAAAAATCTACCGAACTCCAAATGTAGTTGATTGGCCAGTGGTAATTAAAACCTACAGTCCTTATAAACATTTTTAGGGACCCTGACCTCTGCAATTTTGCACAAGCTGCAGTGATCTCAGGTTTTTAATTAGTAAAACCTTCTTTCTTGTTTCGGCTAATATCCACTAAATAGATGGAAATGTTCATATTGTATAGTTATTTTAAGTGATATAGTTTTTTAATGGAAACACTTAGGATTCTTGGAGTTAGCCGAAATTAAGTTACGCAAGCCTTCAATCAACGGGGGGTGTCAGCACACAACATATGGTCATACAGTCATAATGAATCTTCGAACACGTCTGTGTGCCTCTTCTTATTTAGAGGAGACATATCACTGAAATGACAAGCACAGCAAATTGACACAGCGTAAAAGAGTTATTGGCTATTGGTCCCAAAGAACTGGCTGTGAGAACACACTGATATACACTCCCTTGCTGTCACTGCTTTTGCTCTCCTGAGTCTGATGAGTGTCTATTAATTAAAGTTTAGCCTTTCACACAAGAAACTGAAGCCCCGAAATGGGGATGTGAGTCAGCGCTACTGCTGATAAGACTGAAGAGTCCAGAATTAGTCTTTTAAATCTAGCCAGTGTGATTGAGGCATGGTCCTCAGACCCTCCATTAATAGCACTGAGTGTTTATTTCTGTTAATAAGCTCTCTTTGATGAATGTTTGCTACATGGTAGACCCCTAATGACCTCACAGTGTGGTGCCAATAAAACAGTCTAGCATATTGCTGTGGCAGCTTATAATCCTTGTTAATTAAACTGCCTGAAAAGCCATAGAGAGAGAGAGAGAGAGAGAGAGAGAGAGAGAGAGAAAGAAAGAAAAAGAAAGAAAGAAAGAAAGAAAGAAAGAAAATACCAAAGCTAAAGAATGCTTGTTGGGAGCAGATGAAAGTTTGCTGCTGAGTGCTGGCTGTAGGCAATGAGGTCACTCTTATTTTCAGACAGCAGGCCATCAATCTAATTATTTGCCTCTGGTAATTACTACCAAGCTGAAAGATCATTCCAAGAATCCCCCTGCATTTTTAACCTTTCTTGGTTGAATGGACAAGGAGAGACCTAATACAGGAAGAAGCGATTGTTTGGTCATGGCATTTTGTTCATTTCGGATGTATTCACTTAAGATTAACAGAAAATTTGCTGTAAACTGCTTCAGATGTACTCTGGTAAGACCTTATTTACAGCAGTGAAAGCCCCATTCCATAACGCAAATGATTCTGTGAAGCTTGGGATGTAGCAATGTGTTAAGCAGAGTAGAGATTCAGAACGTATCTCATCCCATTAGATAAAAAAATGCACGGGTATGGCGTGAAATTGTGGCCAACTTATTTGAACTGGCTAGGATATATTACAATTTTTCCCAGTTCTCTCATTTAAAACACAAGAAAAAAATACACCACAGTGAAATTCATTGCACCATTACACAAACAGGGTTAAAGATACAAGTAAAAAGTCAAAACCTTGTTTATTTTCTTTGATCACAATGTTCCTTATGGTGAATGAGAATAGTACAGTACAGTGTAATTCTGTGTGGACTGTCTATATATGCATATGTAAGTACGTGGGTTGTCTTTTGGCATGCAAGCGTGTACAGTGGTCCAAGATGACTCTCATTTGTCATGCCGTGCATCAGAGTGGTGATATACAGCGTGAAGAGGGGAGGCTTGTTCATTCTGTTTTACTCTCCATTACTGTAACAAGTCATCCAAGATTTGTGTGAGGCAAAGATCATAGAGCTGTAAGAAGACAAGCAATCTCAGAGTGGCAAAGTCAAATATGACTCTTTTAAAGGGAATTCCCTATATTCCCTACATATAAAGATTTGGTTGATCTTCAATTATACTGTTTATGTTGTATCAATTATTTATTACATAAAGTATTTTTGTGTTTTTTTTCAGTTAGAACTATGTCTACACAGAGAATTCTCCCCTGTCTTTGTCTGAGTTCTAGGAGACTGTTTTAAATCATCTCAGGATCAGCCCTTGTCCTTAGCATTTTACAGATTCCAAAAAAAGAAGTCAAATTCTCTTGCAGTTGTAAACACAGCAAAACGCTGCACTTTGAAATCCCCTCTTTGTAGAACAGCCGTTTGCCTCGAAGGCTCTCTTTTTCTCTATTTCCTCTTTCTTTGTTCAGAGGAAAATTAATACCTGCCAGAAACAGAGGGGGACCATCCTTTGTTCCCATTTCCTCAACATTAAAATAAACCCTCAGCTGGGAGGCCATTATACCAAAGTGGTTTGCACATAAACAGGCTAGTCTCTGGGCTGCAATCTCCAAGCAGTCTCTTCATGGATGGGCTGAACAAGTAGGAGATCTTTAGAATGAGTCAATGGATCTCAAATGAACGACTTAAACGAGAAACATGAGATGATGTGTTGAGTGTGGTGTATGCATATGGTATGTTTAGTCATGGCTTCACCTTCACCTTGTCGGCTACGTGTGAGGATGATGAATGGGATCTGGCATGGCTGCACGGCTCCTGACAGTACCCTGAGGGGCAGCCAAATACACACTGTCCTATGGAGCCAGCTTTTAATACAGCATTAGAAACATAAGTGACAAGGTTTTGGACCACTGATTCTCAGAGGAATGCTGGTTTAACATCGTGAAACGAAGGCTGATCTCAGCTGAGTGCTCTCATTCTCGAGTAATGTAGAGGAGAAACTGTGCTAATTCTCAACTTGAATTTAGCCGTGCTAACTTCACCAGTTTAGAGGTGTGAGACTTGTCCATCTCCTTTTGCAGGGTGTTGTCGTCAACAGAAAATATTTTGGCTGAGATTTAAATAGAAGGTGACATTCACAGTGATATGCTCTAAACAAGGGCATGTTTTGGCTTCGATACTGTTTGGCTGTTTAGACTGTGTAGCAGTAATATGAAGGCATCTTCATTTTTTTTATTTATTTTTTTTTTGTTCCAAGACATGAAAGGAAAAAACGTTATTCGACTTTTGCTGTCAACAAATTTTACAAAGGGCACACATTTTCAGAACCATCTCTGACAACTGGAAGTCATGCGGAGCAGCCGATGTATTTTCTGCAAGGATAAAAAAAGTTTGTTTACAGCTCCTATAAACTGCAAATGTAATAAATGTATCCTGCTTTCACACTGGGATTCCAAAGCTTGACTACGATAGGCTAGTGACACAGCTTTTAAAATAAGCTCAAGTATGATTACTCCTCTTTTATATTGTGGCTAGCTGTGTTTCTGTCCATGGTAATGAAGTATCAGCATGTACCTGCATGTCCCCCATGAGCTGTTAAGGGACAATGCTCTTCCGACAGCTGTCCTACGTGCAGCTCTATCCTGCTGGGTGCTAAGAACCCAGCATGCCGATGCTGACTAGAGTCGAAGCTTGGATTACATGAGTGAACTTGGAGTGTCTTTAGTCATTTACGTTGTATGTAAAAAAAAAAAAACATCTCTTTAGGGAAGGCCTACGCATGAGGGAGTCACCTTGTGATATCCTTGGAATCCTATAAGTCTGCAGCAACCTACACAGCTACACAAACTGTTTCTTCAGAATTTATGGGTATTAATATGGAATTTATCCCCTTTTCCTGGAGTAGCAGTGTCTGTTCTTTGGGCAAGGCTTTACACGTTGTTGTAAGGATTGAGATGTGAGCATCTGATTGCATTCACCCATAAAAGTTTTAGTTAGGTCAGGTACTGATGTTGAGTGATTAGTTCTAGATCCCAAATGCCACTCCAACTAAATGGATAAAAAGGTCCTCCAAACTATAGAGAATGCAATTACATTTTATACCCCAAACACATTTTAGTCAACTCTTGGCACTGGGCATGATGACCTTAGACTCACCTTACAAAAGGTGTCTAAGTACCTTTTAACACATAATATATTCCAAAGTATCTCCATCTGTCCTTTAATTAAAATGAGATAATACGTCTTCTTTCAGACTTAGATCATGCTTCTATAAAATTCCTGATCTAGTTTAGCTGCTCCTGACGCTTGTTGCTAGCTCAGATGGCAAAAGCTGACATAGCAGAGCATCTACTGAAGCAAAGCACACCAAATTGTTCAGATATGTTGTCTTGATGCTTTACAGAGGTGCTTTGTAACTTATAAAGAATTGAAATTCATTCAGATTTTCTTTCTTTTTTTATAAGAAAGATTTGCTGGAGATAATCTTTCCTCAGGAAAACACAGTACTAGCAGATCTGGATTACAATCTGTAAATAAAAAGACTATATTCAAGATGACACCACTTGCAGATCTGAGCTAAGAGGCAGGGTGACTCACAGTTTAGTTAAAATGGCTTTTGAGCTTGTGATATAGGTCATGGCACCTAGAGCACACAGTGCATAACTGAGATTATTACATCATTCTGAAATATTTACATTTAGAGAATGAACTCCGAACAGAAAAAGAAAAAATAGAAGGTACTGCATTAGAACTTCACATTTTGGTTGTGCATACAATTTGGTGTCACCATGGAAATCATAAAGTGGCATCTGATCATATTAGAAAGAAGTGCAGGTTCAATACACAATCTATTCATTAACTCTAATTAGGCATGTGAATGGTTAAACTGCACAAGCTTCATTACAGACTGTCAGAAAAACACCCTGTTACTGAAGACTTCAGGTTTTTGTTTTTGTACTTTAAAAATGGTTTCTGTTGACATTTTTACCATGTCTGTTTATCAACCAACTGCTTTCCATTCTTTTTGCTCTACCCATGAACTGGCTCGATCTTTAAACTTCACCCTCACCTGTGCTCTCGGTGGCGTCCAGACTGCCTGCCAGCTGCTCTAGTAGTCGCGCTCGTGCTGCATTCCTCTTGTGCTTCTTGCCCTCATAGTGCTGTTGTGCCATCAGGGGGTTGTTGAACCAGGCACCGCACAGGCAGCAGTACTTGCCTGCTTCTCCATTGTTGCCCGTGGAAGGCCATGAGGGGGGAGGTGGTGCGGGAGGATCTGTGTGCTGAGGGGTTGCTGGGGTCAAGTCTGAGACAGAGAGCACAGTAGAAATCTCTGAGTGCAAATATAGCATGGCCTGAATTATAATATTATATTACATTATACAGCACAGTCTGTATTATGGCCAAGCCATTGCTTATAATGTTCAATCAATACTAATAGGTTTTAGGAGTCTGTTTTGAAATTATGCATACATTTAAAGGCGAATGCCTCTCTGGGGACACATTTTTCCTGGCAAGTTCGGGAATGTTCCTTCATTTAGGAACAGAAGTACAAGAATGGAAAACCTCCAGGTATTCCATGCTCCATGGCACTACAGACCTGTTGCCATGGTTACCACCCCCAAATAGCCTGCAGGCCTTGACACCATTGCAAGTTCATCCATCTTTCAAGGCAACCGAAATGCTGTTGCAGCGTAAAATTAAAGCTATTCTAATTTACACATACTTTCAAAAGCAACAGAGGAGCAGCTAACCTTCATTCCAGAATACAGAAAAGAATCAAGAATTCTATTGCATTAGCTGCTGGCCACGCAGCAGTGGTTGCTAGGATTATTGTGGAGATCCATCGTTTATGCCATCTCTAATATGGCACTACATGTGTGCTGCAGTTAAGGCAACTCGTGCCAGAGGCATCTTAGGTGCCAAGGCCTGGAACTGAATAGGGAAAAATGGAAACAAATACAACATTATAACAATAGTGCTGAAGCAAAGTGACAGCTTTATGTAAAAAAAAATTGTGCCTGTGAGGGGCTGCATGGAATTCCTTAAGTATCTAAATGCCCATTTGAGGATTTACTGTCTCAAATTGGTCAGTAATATATATAGCTTATAAACAAACACTGAAACCGTTCTTTAGAAGTAACCTATAACCCATATAATACCGAGACGCGGATGACTTTAATGCATATCCAATATCTTGGTATTCAATGTTTATGACATATCTAGTGGGCGTACCTTCAAGTGATTTGATCTTTGAGAACTCGAATGTTGAACCTTCTGGTTGCTAAGGTAGTGCCTTAGTTGATTAGTTAGTCATACTGAAGCAACACGAAGCCAAGAACACATAGTTACAGTAACTACGCTTCCCTCTGCTCCTCTCACCACCCACATTGCACTGTTAGGAGTGAGATGATTCCACTGTGCATAGAGCAATTTAAACCACAATTCAACAATCTTCCTTTCTTAGTGAGATAAATTATATGTGAATGGTGCTGAGAACATGTCTTTTCTTGTGAGAATCAAATTTGGAATTGGGATTTTTTACAGACGTTTTTAATTTAGGGTAGGAAGAGAAAGAAATGAGGAAAATACTGCCCATTCAGGTCAGCTAGAATCAAAACAGAGAAACTTTTTCTCTCTCCTCTGATGTATGATATTTGCTCAGTGGTCCATGATAAAGTGCTTCTTTCCACTGAGAAGGCCTGGAAGCACAGGGTAGGGCACACAGGGCCATTTGTAAAAGATGAGTCTGAAACTGCCCAGGAGTCTGAGCGTGATGGCAGAGAGAGAGAAGAAGAGAGCCTGACCAGGTAACTCTCAAGGGCATCTCTGTCACACATTGCCTCAACTGTCACCAGCAATCCTCATCTAATGGAGCTCTCCTGAGAGGAGAGCACTTTGAATTTTCATGAAGGTTACTTGTTACGTTAATCTCTCATGAAATCTGTAGCCCTCCACTTTACTTCCAAATTAATGGAAAAAATAAAAGCGACGGCACTCAAACAGTTTCACAGTTTGACTTTGAGAAACCAGAAATTTATCTTTGCTAAACTAAAATGAACAGCATATATCTGTTATGAACATTTAACTATGAGTGTAAAATCAGGATGTAATGTAATGTAATGTCATTTCACATTATAAAGCACTTGTGTAAACAGTAAATTGGACTGAAAATGGGAAATAGTTGTACATGGAACATGTTCTGCCTGTCTAGTGTTAGTGTCTTCTGAAGTTGCTTGCTAAAAACTAGTCTGATGATAGGAAAGGAAATTTAATAGTAAAGACAGGCTAAAGATAGAAGTCCTAAAGTGTTGCCTACAACAAGTGTTCCAAAACATGTGCTAAGCATCAATCACATAGCTGTGCTTTCTTTGAAATACAGTGTAGTCAAAAATGAACACTGAACAAACTTATGTCAAAACAAATGTCTCTCCGGGAGCAAATGGAAACAAATCCATCCACATGGATGCCAAGTTTAAATATAACAACCTCACAAACTCACAGCTTTCCCAAGCACTGGCTTATTTTCAGTGACAAAGTCTGAGGTGACTGTGAGTGTGTCTGGAATCAATTCTGTCTCACTTTGACAGCTTTGGTTTTTAATAGCCTTCAACTGTCAATAATGCCAAAGTCATGCAATGTCAGTACAAGATTTAAATTCAAAACAAACAGGAGCATTTTCTGCCAGCTTTTGATTACATCGACAAGTTCTCAACATGATGCAGGCTGAACTTATACCAGGTTAATAAACTTTTGTTGTACGGCTGAACTGACATAAGTGAAATGGATGCTCTTGCTAAGAGTAGGACACTGGAGAAAATAGTAGTTCAACAATGAAGATGTCATGGAGATGCTGACATGCATGACTGAAAATTAACCAACCACTGCAAGGGAATCTGCCTGTATGGCATGAAAACCAAAACAGCTCTCTCTCTTGATTTCTCTTCAATAAACAATATATTTCTAAAAGTAAATAGACGCTGGCTACTTAATAGCCAACTGCACACATAACTTGCATGATCTCCAATGACAAGAGGGGCAAAATGTCATCATGCCCAAGGGCAAGAGTTGAATAAAGGGTGTAAATCCCCCAGAACTGAGCTGTGGAGCGGTGGAATTGCATTCTCTAGAGTCATGGAGCATCACTGAATAACGCTGGGGTGGGGTGGAATGGTGTTTGTCCAAAACTAATTATCCATCATCAGTACTTCAGGTTGTTACAGCAGCAAAGAAGAGACAAATTCACAGTTAATGCCTTTGATTTGGAAAGAAACTTTTGATCATACAGTGCCTTGCAAAAATATTCAGCACCCTTAAAGATAAACAGACTGGCTTGGATGATGATAATGATGATTATGAAACGATACGTCTGTCATTTTATATTAAAGGATGTGTAAAAGACCTTAAAAATAAATACAATTAAAATAATATGTAAGAGAGTATGTTGGGTATATTCTGTGACAGAAATTACTAACTGAAAAATGTTGTTTGCATAAGTATTACCCTTATTCTGAAAGTTCCATATTAACACAGAACAGAACATACTGCCCTAAAGCACCCAGGCATTTCCTAAACATGGCCGTTCATCAGAACAAGAAGGGAGTTTGTGAAGGAAGCAACAAAGTAACCAACAATCACTTTGAAGAAGCTACATAGTTGGTGGGCTAGTGGTTAAGGAATTGCCTCTACAATCAGAAGGCTTTGGGTTTGAATCCCATGACTGCTAGTGGCACCACTGAGGTATCCTTGAGCAAGGTACCCACTGCTTCCCGGGCGCTGTGTTCCTGGCTGCCTGCTGCTTCACTTGGGTGAATGGCTTAAATGCAGAGAATGAATTTTGTGCTGTGGTGTGTTCATGTATGACAAATGGACACTCTACTTATAGTTCAGTGGCTGAGACTGGAGTAAAGGTGCACCAACCAATGCACACAACTGGTCTGTACAGCAGGTTGGTTAGAAAGAAGCCACTGCTGAATAAAAGACACCAGAATTTGTGGCACTATTAAAAACTGCAGTCCACAAACTTCACACAACTGAACAACCTGCAGTGAATTTGCCAGGAAGAATGGGTGAAAATCTCTCCCAAACAGTGCTAAGCTGGTTGAAACTTAGCCCAAACAGACCTAAAATTGTTGCAAAAGGTTGCTCTACCAAGTACTAGTCTGATGAGGTTGCATCCTTTTGCATGCAGCATTTTTCAAAGTTCTACTGATGAATAATGAATTTGGTCTCTGAAAATGTGTTTTAATACTTCCTGGAACAATTTGTTCATCAGATCTGTTTGTATGCATCCACAGACCATCCCACCAGTCATTAGGCACAGGATACAAATCACAGTAAACAAACACACAGAATCATGTACACCAGAGCTGTAGACAAAAAATTCTCCAAATATAGATAAAGACCAAATTCAATGACACTAAGATAAAGAACATGTATCTTATCTAGTATGACGTTGGTTTGCAATAAAAATATGTTCTGGAACAATTTGTTAATCTGATTTGCAATCTGGATAACTTTTGCAGGTCTGACATTTGCAATATAAGTTTAAGTACAAATATAAGTAAAATAATTTTCCAGCTAGGTCATAACTGAGTAAGGCCCGGTCTGCCATACATTTACCACTGCTGCTGGCATCTACAGCATGGTCACACAAGTGGCAGATGTGGAAAAAATATGAGTAAAAGGGAGCTGTGCCATGGTTGACTGGGTGATGTTAGCCTATAGTGGCTGCTTGGCTCAAGTGTGAAGGTGAGTTCAAGTGAGAAGGAACATAACACTGTGTATCTATATATAATATATATACACACACCCCTCCAGAAAAAAAAAAAAAAATGAGACCGCTGCAAAAATGTTCAGTTTCTCAGGTTCTCTCTTTTATAGGTGCAAGTATTGAACTGAACAGCATTGTCTTAGTTTTTACGAACTGCTGACAATATTTCTCCTAAATTAAATGGCAATAATTACCCTTGATATTCTAGTAGTGTTTTGCCATCCAACTGGTCACACTGCAAGAGGAGAGTGTTGATTACAGAAGTGTTTTTTTTTTTTCTACTTTTCCTCATTAAACAAGATTCGATTCAGGTGATCACCTAATCAATACCTCAA
>JBBPCZ010000156.1:16457172-16484099 GCA_037974445.1 Brycinus macrolepidotus | reverse complement strand
ACTGACAGGCTGACCCCCAACCACTTCAACCTCTGCAGCAATGCTGGCAGCACTCATACGTCTATTTTCAAAAGACAACCTCTGGATATGATGCTGAGCGTGTGCACTCAACTTCTTTGGTCGACCATGGCGAGGCCTGTTCTGAGTGGAACCTGTCCTGTTAAACCACTGTATGGTCTTGGCCACCATGCTGCAGCTCAGTTTCAGGGTGTTGGCAATCTTCTTATAGCCTTGGCCATCTTTATGTAGAGCAACAATTCTTTCTTCAGATCCTCAGAGAGTTCTTTGCCATGAGGTGTCATGTTGAACTTCCAGTGACCAGTCTGAGAGAGTGTGAGGGCGAAAACAGCAAGTTTAACATGCCTGCTCCCCATTCACACCTGAGACCTTGTAACACTAACGAGTCACATGACACCGGAGAGGGAAAATGGCTAATTGGGCACAATTTGGACATTTTCACTTAGGGGTGTACTGACTTTTATTGCCAGCGGTTTAGACATTACTGGCTGTGTGTTTAGTTATTTTGAGGGGACAGCAAATTTACACTGTTATACAAGTTGTACACTGACTACTTTACATTGTATCAAAGTGTCATATCTTCAGTGTTGTCCCATGAAAAGACATAATAAAATATTTACAAAAATGTGAGAGGTGTACTTACTTTTGTGAGATACTGTATATATATATATATATATTCAGAGGACACCCACTGTGTCTTTATTAATTTTGGTAATTATCATTCCATGCAAGTGCACATTCCACAGAGCTTTTACTCTTAATGCTTTTGCAGATTTTCTGCATGCCATATTATACACTATATCTGCTAGATTCAGCTTCAAAGGTGAGGCTTTTGATACTCCACTGAGGAATGATGCAGTGGGTGTGTTTCCTTGGTTTGCTGGCCTACATCTGTGTCTATTGTCTCCATGCAGTCTGACGCTTAAGCACTGAGTGGAGCCTGAATAAAGCTCTTCTAAAGCTGCACATAGCACCAGGCCAGGGGTCTGAGCTGCTCTTCAGCTGGAGCAGAGTTGCATGCCATATAGGCTTTATGCTCACACCAAGCCAATCTTCTCCTCTGCTCTTATAGCCCTGAACTCTGATTCATTACTTGGTGAAAAACCACACCACTGGGCATCTAATCCCACTGTATTTTACAGCGCATTGCTCCCTTGCCTCTGCACCCTGTCTGTCCAGTTCCAACAGAGTTACATCATGGTGCTGACCACAGCTAACACAGCTCATGCTTCATGAACCTGTTTCACTGTACACACTATCAGAAGCCCTTCTTATGACTAAGATGTTTGCACTGCAGTAAGTGAGGTCAATCACTGCAACAACAACAAATATGATAGACATCATTGGGTCACATTGTATTTACAGTAAACAAGCACAGTGATAAACAGAGTATTTGCATGTTAATGATGAAACACAAAAATGTTCTTAGCAGCCTGACCTGTGGGGGTGATTAAGCTGGGCTGCTCTCCGAGCACCAGACGTACTCTCTTAGCATGTGTTTTGCCCTGGTAGTGTGACTGAGCCACGATGGCAGATGTGAAGAACATATTGCAGAGCGTGCAGCATTTGTTCCTGTCCACCTCATTCTCAGCACTGTCCTGCAAGGAGAGACACGGAACAGACAAGATCAGGTCAGGTTGATAAGGCAGCAAGAGAAAAAAAAAGACGTTGCCTTTTATCGTCTTCGGAAGTTAAAGCATGACTTTGCTGTAAATTGGTCGTTTAAAGGAGACAAGCTGGCCTCGTTAAGAGAAATTACTATAATTTACAGTGTGATAAGCATAATAGCATGGAGATAGAAACTATGATTAATGAACCAATTTACATTGGTTCATTTTGCAGAAATTGAAAATAGTTTTTGGATCTTTTCTTTTAACAAATTAGAATAATTCCAAGAGGGCCTAAAGTCAAGTAATAAAACTATGATCAATTACATGACTTCACAAATGCACAATAGAGTACCGACTCCTGATACTGTAAGGCACACACAGCCTCTGATGGGCAACAGAAACACAGGAGCATATGAAATATTCAACCAGCTCGTTTTGCCCTCGGTGCAGCTGTAAAACATGCATGAGGCAAAGTTTGGATACATCTACAGATCATCCCAGCGGACATTAGGCACAGTATACAAATCACAGCAAACAAACACACACAGACATGCACACCAGAGCTGTAGGAAAGAATTTCTCCAAGCTATTCTCCAGATGTAGATAAAGACCGAACTCCATTACACTAAGATACAGATCAAGACTATTTGGATGCTTGAAGCTCCAAGGTGAGATCAAGTCAGGCACTGAGATTAGCAACATTCTCTTAGGTTTTATTGCTGAGTATTGGAGTACTGATACTCTAGTCCAAGATCTGCTACTCCAGATTAAATATACACACTCTGCCTCACTTCTGGAGATTCTGCTTGAATCCTGTTGCATTGTATTTCTGACCTCACTCTATCCGGGAGAGGACAGTGGATTACTGGGCCACTATCAGTCCTAAAACAGCCTGGGCTCTGGCACTCTCCCCAAACTCCAGCTCTTCTTGAGCATGGCCAATTCCAGCCTTGCTGAGAAAGCTGAGAAGGTCAGCCTTAAGTAAATCAGACACAAAGAAGTGCCAAGAATTGCCCCTGTTCACTGGCCTATTTCTCAAAGCAGCACTGCTGCTTATCATCCATTATAAAGACAGCAGAGGCAGTTACTCGAAAGCAGAGGACACCAGGGTTGAGTATCCTCACTCACATCCCCCTCTGAGAGCACTTTAGATCTTTATCTTGCTTAAACAACACAGGATGGGGAAAATACCCACTCCGCATTTTAAAAGCCAACTGAAACGTCAACAAGGCGGTAACCTTTCAAGGGCCAGTAAGTTCAGAATCACTATTCATGAATAGATTTGTTGCTTACAGCAACACTAAACCAATGAAATGTGGCTGTTTAAACTTGAACAGATTGAAGAAGTTCATACTGAGGACAGGTGTATAAATAATATAGCAGAAAGGCCCAAGACAGGTAACAGTCTACTGTGATAAGAATGGTGGTAAATAAAATACTATTCAAAAAAATGCTGCTGAATTTTTTTCTCAAAGAAGGTATAGACAAAGGTTGAGATGCATGAAGAGTTTAAGTGATTCATGGCATATTTTGAGCTCCATAGTATCTCTTTGATACAGAAATGCTTTGGAGCGGTACAAAAATACTGCACAGAAATCCCGAGGGACACAGATTTTTAGGTTATGTTGTGAGAGATATATCTGTCTTATAAGGAGCGTATGTTTGTTTTGTGCTCAAAGACGTTTCTTTTCCTATGTGCCAGAATATCTTGGCACGATCCACATCTACCTGCTCAGTTTCCTAACTTTTACAAAGAGAAAGCTTTCTAAGCCTTTGGTGAGACTGAAGGGTATTCAGGTGTTTGGAACAGCCTCTTTTCTTTGTGAAATCATTTCTGTCTGAGAGTCCCTAAATCAACATGAGCTCACAGGAAAAGTGAGCCTGTGTTTTTTCCTACCTGTTGTCCCCCTAAGGGCAGCAGTCTCACTGATTCTCCTCTCTTGGCTATGATGAAATATTTATTGGTATTGGCAGTTTTTTTCCACCATGCCACAGCTCCTCTATGCCTTGTCACATCCTCTATACAAACGTTACTCAACACTCAACTACAGCAAGAGTTGCCTTTGCTGTTCTGTCAACCAGTGTTTACAACAAACTCTTCTTCCTAACATGAACTCCCTAAACATTTTCTTGTCAAATATACCCACTATTCAACATCCAATATTCAAAACACTGTTTTTTAGAACTAGTATGGCATGTATCAGACACTAAAATGAGGAACACTACCCCTCAGGCTCACTTAGACTAAGTCTCAAAGTCACTGTTGTAACACACTCTCCTATGTCAGAAACTGCAACTTTTTTGAAAACATGTAAAGCAAACTGGTCTCTTATGGTCCCTTTATGAACAATGTGAAATTCTTTATCTGCAGTTAACCCATTCACCAAGTGAAGCAGTGGTCTGCCACACACCGGGAGCACCCAGGGAGCAGCATGTGGAGACGCTAACTTGCACCAGGCTACCTCAGTTGTGCCACTAGCAGTGCTGGGATTTGAACCCACAACCTTCTGATCACAGAGGCAACTCCCTAACCACTAGGCCACCAGCTGCCCCATGTGTTTAGCATTTTGCATGTTGACCTAATAAAACCTTTAGAGAGGCCTTGTGAACTTGCCTGCATACTATTTTCAATGAGTGCAGATTTTCTCTTCCGTTTAATTTGGAAAAGATTTACTTTTCAATTGATTCATTCATCAGGAAATGTAAATGAGGGTTTCTTATGAGGTTATGAGGTTTTCTCATATGAATAAAAAAAGCACTGTGTAATGTTAATATGTACATTTATTCTGACAGTTTTCAATCCACATTCAAGAAAGCAAAGACCAAAGTGAGTGTGTTTTCATCGCAGTATGGCACAAAACTAAAGCATTCAGTTTCAACTCATTTTCTGCTCCCACTGACAGTGGTTAAGTTCTTAACTAACTAGACTAATTGGACTAATGTCATCGCAGTAAAGGTCACATTAGGCTACACACTGAAAAACAGAATGTCTCATGAAAAGAGGAACATTTCAGTGATGCTAAATACAGGACAAAAATAGTGCATGGATGATCACAAATCTGTTAATGCGTAAAATCTGTAAAATATGTTGTCCCAGACATTTATCATAAACATGGAAAGGCTAAAACCTTCATCAAATGATGTATTAAATGTCATCCAGGCAGACATGATCTACTCAGGATAATATAATTGGTTAAAAAAGGGGAAACACATTATTTAACACAAGTTCAAGAAAATGAGAATCATAAATATCACAAAAATAGCTAATAAACGATTAATGAAGAAGATTTTTTTTAATATAAAAAACTGTTTGCAGGCTTGAGCATATAATTGAGATTTTTTAATTATAAGAAAAATTATTTTATGTATTAAATCATGCTTTTAGTTCAACAGCAATTTCAACTGAGAAATAAAAAATCTTTTCAAAAACACTGAAACAAACATAAATGTAACATTATTCGATTACTCTGAAAAAAAAAGTTTATAGATGTAGAGATTATATAAATAGCCATTAGCTGAAGCCCTAGTTGAATTTTATTCAGACTCTACAGGGGCTTTCTTGGGATACCATCCCATCCTTTCACCTTGTACATGCACTGATGTCTGAGCCAGGGGACAGCCAGGGGACAGCTGTGTTTGATGTCGCTTCCACCTCAAAGTAACAAGATAAATAAGAGTGAACTTCATGGCCTAGTTCTGTTTCCCTGTGCCTGTGACCTGATTCTGGCGAGCTGGGCAGTAGGGTGAGTGTGTTCTGATTGCTGTTTAGAGGGGAGGTGAGTAGAACAGAGACAGAAGTACAGAGAAAAGCATTCAACGCCTACCATCTCCCTCAGGACACAGCAAGTGTCTGGCCTACTCTGATGCACTGGCCTGCTCAAAAAAAAAAAAAAAAAAAAAAAATGCAGCCTGCATTCTCATGCCGTTCCTGGTACTGTGTTTGGAGGCATATGTACAAGCACCTGGCTATGTGTGTGAAGGTGAAGTTAACATAGTATAGAAAAGTGTTTGTTTATCATATATTATCAGAAAAAGTTTGTTTATCATATATGCAAACCTGCACATGTAATATCCTCCAGTGTGGAAGGACACAATGAAAACAGACCGAATTTATCCAAGATCTCTATTTATAAGCCTGTCGCGGGAGCAGTGGTCCCCCACGAGGCAGCACTGTTTGAGTTTGAGTTTTCTATCACCGCTTGCCTGTTTCCTCTGGGCTTTTTTGATTCCTTTCTTTTTTAGATGTGCTTCAGATAGGGCTTCCCGTGGCTTTTAGTTAGCCCTGCAGGGACTGCAGCTTGTGGATTATAGTAATCATTGGAATCATGAAATGAGTGCAGAAACATTTTTATACACATCTCTAATGTAATGTGGAGTCAAATACAATAGCTTCGGTTAGCAATGGTCCTTTATGGCTGAGGCAGTAAACAATTAAAGAAAAAAAAAAACGAGTTTGTGAAAGGTAAACCGAAAATAAGCAGTAAAGCATTTTTTTTCTGTTTCTTTTTGCATGAAATTGAATTCCTGCTCAGCTGAATGCAAAATATTTTCGACAGATAGAGGAGTGACATTTGAAGAAGTGACGACTCATTACTGACGGTGCTTGCTGAGAAAGTGTGCAGGCTGCTTCGCCTTTCGCCTGAGTTTTCATCTACTCTCGCTCAAACGTACCCTTTCTTCATCTGCCAAAGCTTCTCTCTCTCTCTTTCACTGTCACATACGCATCTGCCCATTTACATGTGACCTATTTGTGAACAATAAAACAGTGTGCCCGCGGTACGGAGGCTTGAGGGTTGTGACAGTGTATGGCCCGGCCCTGCTCTTAACAAAGAGCTTTTAATTAAGAGCCTGTTTATCTCTCTTTCCCACTCCTCGCGTACAGCTTTTCCACTGTTTGGAGGGGTGTGAAAACATGGCTAAAAATAAATGCTGCGAGAAAAAAGGGGAAGCAGACTTAGGCGCATGCTAATTCTCTCTGTTTGAAGACGCACACAAAATATAAATTCAGAAAAATGAAAAGAATGGAAAGAAAACTTTTCCCTCCCTCTTTCTAGTGTGCGCATTTGAGCACTTCAAGTGGCGGGCCACTGATCGCTCAAACGCTCAATCACACTTCAAGATGGGAAGCTGCTAAAGCAAAAAGAAAGTGGCATACACACACACACACACACACACACACACACACACACACACATAAAAAAAGATCAACTCACTTTTTTATCTCAGAGAACCTTTCTGACCTACTTTCTTCTTTTATGTTTGTTCCTGAGACTGTCTTCCTTTGCGTGACTTTTTTAAAAAGGAGAAACACTTTTGCACTCACTACCACCTATGTTTACTAGCTCCTCTCATTTCACCGAAGGCGAAGCGCCGATAAAAAGTGGCAGCTTTACAGAGGTAAGCGGGAACAAACCGGCCCATAAAAAGGCTATTCTGGGGGCTAGTGCTGACTTCATGTGGCCAGAGTGGCAGTGGTAGTGTGAAAGAGAAGCTGCTGATGAAGGTAAATCATTTTGAAGCTCAGAGTGTGTGCTGAAAGCAAAATGCAGCACACTCAAGCCAGATTCTATATAGATGCCATGCAGGTGTAAGGAGAGAAAATGGTTGCCGTGATAACATGTTTCAGGATAAGGAAGCCATCATCTGAATCGTGGTGTGTTATAAATACAGATCAGGCCAGGCAAGATGGCCTTCAGCTTTCGATTTAATGGAGGATGTCAGTTTCTATTCACTCCTTGGGTTACCAGCAGGTGCTCTGACTGCTGAATTCTGTTCTCTCTGCTGACCAACTTGATTAGCAGTATGTCTTCAGCAGTGTTGCCCCCTCAGTCTCCTCTGGGGTTTTTTGGTTTGTTAATGGAAGTGCATGCAGGATGGACTGAGCACTGTCTGGTCCCCAGCAGAATTATTCATAAACACTGCTCTAATGAGCTCTTTATGAGCACACAGTCCAACTGACGGCAGCTGAGGCCATTCCTCCATGGACTACCTATTATCAGATGAATGTTTCATATGCCAATAAATGCACCCTATCCCTTGCAACCTCATCCTTAATAGACTGATGGTAATTACACAAGCTTGGGGACTTGCCATTCAGTCTGTAAGTAATTGGATAGTGTCACAACGTTTGTTGTTTTTCCTCTGCACTCTACATTTGATTTGACATAAAACATGCCATTTCATGACCAAAAATTTGAGGTGACATAATAATAATAATAAAGTAATAGCATTCAAAGCAAAAAGTAGGTTAATGCTAATGTTAGATAGCCACTTCACAGGCCACAGCCAGAAATATTGTAGCTTTATATTGAAAATCCAAGTAAACTATATTCTTGGGCAGTACTGTAAAGGGGGGACTTATTGCTCCAAAGTTGTAACTTTGACTTTTCACTGCAAAAGAAAAAAAAAACAAAACAGGAATTCTCCAGATGACATTTTAGAAACAATTAGACCATAGACATTCAATAAATACGTTGAAATTCGATTTTAGCCATCATTTAATCAGAGAGAAAAAAATGAGGGGCATCTTATCCTAGAGGGCTTCTTTTTCCATGTTACCCTACATGCTACAGACCTCAGTAATAGACTCCATATGTAAATGCAACATCTGAAACTGTAGACCTTTCATTAGTTCTCGTTTGCATGAATCTGAGAAGCTACCTGTCAAATTACTAATGGGTCCCTGAAACTGAAGGATTATATATAAAAGACTTAATTAATTGTAATATATATCTATACAGTTTACCAGGAAAGTACATAAATATCCCTCACAAAGCTTATTAACCTCATAGACAAGGTTCATTTCAAATCAAATGTTCAGTAGCGCGAAACAAGTCACTTTCCAGTTACTTAGAGACTAGATGGTAGAATCTGTGTGGAAAACAGTGTTGGGTGGTGGGTGTGCAGACATGAGTGCATGGTGGAGGTTTGTGTACATGCATGAATGAATTTCAGCATGTGCAGAATTCCTAATATCTCCAGCACAGATTACCATGCTAGAAAAGGAACAGTCCAGTTTTGTTATTCATGTTGTAATCTATGCTAGGACTGCTGGAAATGCCTGGGAAATTAATGTGAGATCACCACCCCGATATTTAGATGCTCCTCCTTTGTTCCAGCACTTTCAGCTTTTTCAATTTGTCTCCACACATTCTGAACAGCAGGTATTAATCACTGTTTAATTCACATCCACACAGATCCACACAGCTTGCTGACTGCTGCTCTGGCCATCTTTCTTTCTAAAAGGGGATGAGGAGGTTATTAGCATTCCAAGCTTTGTGAAGAGAAAATGAAGGACAAATTAGCTAGACTTCAGAATATGTCATCTTGACTGTCCTCATTATATATTTCAGTCTCATAACAAATGTTCACAAACCTCCTGCCTTACCATGACAGCTTTCAGTGGCTGCCTCCTACCAATTAAATAAGATGTGACTTACAAATACAGCTTAGAAACAGCCAGCTACAGCTATCCGCTGCAAATTACAGGTGAGTTAACATGAAACCAACGGCGGCGAGAAATTACGTTGAGTCTTTAGAAGATAACTAACACATCAGGAAACTAACACATCAGACTGCATGCAAAGATATTTAGAACACAATTATAACTATTATCGGGCCATTTCTATGGCATTTATTGCTCCTGTTTGGGTTTATTTACTATTTCTATGCTGTACTGCAGAGAGTGAGCTCAATGAGGCTCAGGAGACAGAGGAGCATGGAAAAAGGTTTACCTCTGCAGCACAATACATTGTTTGCTCTTATGTTATTTTTAAATATATGTATGGGCGGGGTTAAACTGCAGGTGGCTGATTAAGGACATATATGTAAATGTGCTTGTTCTGTGACATCTCAAAAACTATGATTTAAAAAATTAGCTGTTTTTAAAACTTAATCTCTTTTTATGGACTCTATGGATAGGGGAGTGAACATACATTTTGACACTAACAATATTTACATACTTCAAGCCTTCTTTTAATTCCAGAAAAGTGATGATATGGGTCCTTTCTATTAATTCAAAGGCATCCTAGTTGTAACATTTAGCAATATAATCGCAATACTAATATTTTCTCCATATCGTACAGCCCTATTCTGCGAGGTTAAAGGGTGCGCAGGGTTCATTCATAAAAGCTGGCCTACCACAGACTGTAGTCCAAGCTTTAACAGTGTCTTCCAGAGCTATAGCCCACAGCAGTAAGATACAGCCTCATTTAATTAGTATACTTTCACCCAATCAAACACACAGACCGCAAGATATGCACAAGCCAGAAAACTTAACCAAAATACCTGAAAGCGATCTAAGGCTTCTCTGCATTAGACTAGCCACCAGTTCCACTAGAGCCATGTTCTGCTTTTAAATTGAAATATCTTTCTTTAGGGACGAATTTGAGCAAATAAGACAAATATGTATATATGTGTTTAGCTATACAAAACAATGTGATTAATCACAGTTAATCATTTTAATGTTTTGACAATCTAAGTATAAGTGCAACAAAGACTGCACAACAACTCTTTAATTTCTATGTATTAAAGTGCTGCTATTTTTTATCATGTAATTCTCATAGATCTACACAACATAGTTGGGTTATTTCAAACACATAGCAGATATTTGTGGAAGGAAGAGGCCAGAAGCCCAGAGAAAGTGCATTATCAGATCCAACTGAATAAAGACATCCATTAACTCCAGTGGCGAGCCACTGATAGGTTAACAAACACTCACTGCTGGAGGTTCTTAGAGTGAAACAAGTGTATATCAAATGCACACACTGTTACTCATACAGAACTCCCTCTTAAATGCTGTCTCCTGTGAAGATTTACATACCGGGTTGTCTGGTCTCAGTCTTTTAGAGGGCGGACCACCATCCTCGGGGTGGAGCATGTAGAACAGACGCACTTTGTTGGCATGTTTCTTGCTCTGTTAGATGACAGAGAAAAGAAAAACACACTGTGAGAATTAAAGCCAGCTTAATATACTTCGTCCATGTCATTATTTAGATAATTTATTTAGCTTTTTCATTCAAAATGCAAAAATGAAAAACGTTACAAAAGGTAGCTTAACTCATGGAATAATTGAGCCCTTAAACTATTGATAAGTAATCAAACTTAGATAATTTCTGTGTAGTATAAGCAAGGCCTGCAGAAATCAGCAGAAATCCTGTTAAACTAGCCTCCATATCTGGTGCTAACATGATAATTAAGTGCTAATGGCTCCCCCTCATGGAGAATGTTTAAACTGCAGAGTACGCCTTTAAAATGACCTGCAGATACCATTTTTATCAAATGATGAACTATTCACTAAGCAGATTCACTGAGAACTCAAAATGTAACCGTCCAAGCTAAAATTCCATGATTTGTTGCTTTGTTGTGTGAGCTGTTCTTATTTTTGCTCCAGTTGCACTGTGTGATCGCACAGTCGCAGTTTCGCAACTGCAGTTTCAGGTCAGTGGCAATATAGACAGCGAGATGTTGTAAGTCAATCTGTTTAAAAAAAAATAAAAAAAACGTTTCTAAATATCTCCTCATCAGTGAGATGACGTTAGCTTGGTTGCTAGTGTCACTCATTTGACTTTAACTCGCGACTCGTTTGACAGGATGAATGTTCACTGTTGAATGTTCCAAAACACACCGGTGTGACAGTACTCTTTAACGAAAAGTAGTCAGCAGCACACCCGTGTGATGCTAGGTGCTGAATGGTTAATTAATCAATTAAAAAAGAGTTATTGATTATAACTGAGTAATTGTGATGGCACCAGTACAAGCCTACTACAGTCAATTTGCAACACAAAATAAAAAAACATAATAAATGTTTAATTAAACAGAAACATATTTTCTTGAATCCTACTTTTTAAACTAAACTCTGATCTGATCTATAATAGCTTATTCATTACAGATTTTCAGGTAAAAATAAAAACTGCAAAGATGCCATACTTCACTATGTCAAATTCCAGTTCATAGTCAATTTTCTCATGCTTAAAAAACCTTTGCAATCTAGCTAATAGATGAAACCAAGCTAGCTATTAGTCACATGTATTTGCTGAACTTCCATTATAGATGAACATGGGCTGCATAAAATACTTTTTTTCAGCCTGCAATATTTTGGTCAAAAATTGTTTGATTGTGTAAATCTGATTTATACAAAATTAGTTTGGATGCTCAAGGCATACAAAATGTTTGGTGATGTTTTAGAATGATATTTTGCACATTCCAACCTTCTGCATTGTCAGTATTACAATAGCGCCATAACAATAAACAAGCAATAAACAATATATCGTTCAGTCTTTTATATATCTACTGTTTCAACGGGAGAGAGTGTCTGTAAGCATTTTTTTCTGGGCTTGTGTTAAGTGAGAGTTTGCTTTCAGCTCATATTTCATGAAGCTCTTTTGTCGTCCCTTCACCTTGTCCTTATTCACTATTAATCATCGTACTGAAGTTTACATTACGCCACCCAAACACTTGATTATTTCATAGGAATCTGAGGATGCCAAAAGAGCTGGCAGTCACACAGAGTTTTAAATATGCATGGATGTGTTTCACTTTTTTTTTTTTTTTTTTTTACAAGTGTTTCACTATTTACAGGTTATTCAAGTTTCAAATAGTCAAGGCAAGCCAAGGAAGCAAAGACCAATGAGCTATCAAACTTTAATCGCAAGTGACAAACTATTACATAATTTTCGTCTTCTGTGCTTATTAGAGAGAGATCCTTTGGTCTAGTAACTTTCAACAGACACTGAAAGAATGATAGTGCTGAAAAAGTAAGACACACAGAACAGACCTAATTAAAAAAACTGTGCATATGTGTGTGTGTGTGTGCTTGTGTGTGAGTAAAAAGCAATAAATGTCCCATTTCCTTTATTTTGCATTTTTCTTGCATTTTACTTTTTGTCCCCTGAGGTCCACTTCTGATGACAGGTGTAATAATTTTTAAATGACCACTTCCAAGCTCCTTCTACCACTTACAATATAACAGGCTGTTTTATACCTTTTAGACTGATATATGTAAATGACCTCTGTTCTGACTGCTGTCCTGTATTATGCCTCATTCAAAAAGTAGTCCAGGCTGAAAGACTCCTTAATAACATTTGCATGAATGGCTACATTAAACACGTGTAGGCTGAATAGGCTGATTTATTTAAATGAGTTTGTTTTTGTGACATCACAAAAACAATGAAATACAAATGGGCTCATGATGTCACATCGCTGTGTGGCAGCTTTATTTTATTTCATATCTATGTACATGTTTATTTGAAAGCCTAAGAGTTCGCCTCCATTCACAGGATGAGATGCATTATTCTGGCTGGCCTTTCATGGCCCTTCTCGCAGCAAGGTGCAATTTTCAGAGTTCACTGGGTGCGAATACATTTTCTGTCTGTTGGTAATATAATTGAAAAACATAGTTATCAAAGAATTGTTGTATGATACACAGCTTAAATACATCCCTTTAATGTCAAAAAGGTGAACACAGTAATATTGGGCAAATGTCTGAGAAGATTTGAAGTGCTCCATGCCAGAAAAAGGACAGGTAGTCAAAGGAAAGAAGCCTGTGACCTGAGATACCGGGTCGTCAGTGCTGAAGACAGCGATTCAGGTTTGGTCAGGTTTTTAAGCTTCTGCATTGCTGGAGCTTTAAGATGGATTACTTGAATTTATAATGTAATATGCAATATGTTTAATATTAAAAAGTGGAATGTGTATATCTGTGGGTAATAAGAGAGTTATCAATGTCAGCTTCAAAGCCGGGTGAGAGAACAGATTGCCGCTCCGTTTTGCTGAGATCTGCGGAGTAAGGCTCAAATAGAAATGCTGTTATAGTGCTGTAGCCAGCAGCACAAAAAGCTCCTCGCAGCCTATTTCACTCTGACAATGGGCAATTGTACAACAGATTAGAACACTCAGGAATGTCTTGTGTTCTCCTTATGCAACTGAAGAATTCCTATACAAGAACACCACACTATGTGACCTATTTGGCGTTCTAGAAGACCGGTATTACAATTACTTCTTAGCAATCTTGGTTCTGATTGCACAGAGTGCAGGTATAGATGTATGGCGATGCTGAGAACAATATATAGTAGTTATAGGGATGCAGACTGATGTCATCAAGTGCTGGTCATCATGTGCTTAAGATATAGGATGGAGACTGGGTTTCAATGCTTTTGACCATTTCGAGCTCACACAGCCTTTGTTGTTGCAGAACTGTGTTAAAACTTTGCTGAATATTCCAAAACCCCAGGCTGTCGGATCAACAACCCTAGTTTTCTCATCCAGGAATGTAGTGTTCAGTTCAAGCAGAACATGAAACAGCATTATCACAATAATTGTGCATTAAAAATGCATGTGTTTGTTATTTAATGGGATGACGATGTTGAGTTCTTTGCTTGTTCGTCTACCTTTTTCATTCATACCTAAGCGAGTTTGAAAAATTTCCAGCCATGTGATTGGATTCTGGTTTATATAAGCCAGAGTTCTGTCTTGTGGGTGTTAGATGGAATTGCCAAAAATACACAGCTATTTGTGAGTACATGTGCGAGCATATGTGCCTGTTTATGTATGGTTTCGGACACAGTGCCCTGGGACTGTATAACCCTATAATAAGCAGGGGTAGAAATAGGCATTTTTATAGCAGGAAATGCACTACATCATGCCTTTATTGGATGATTCTAAACATCCATTAACGGAAAGGTCAATTTAAGGTATGTTTCAGTGTGAAAATGCACAGACATTTTGAGAATTTTGTAAGAAACAGAAACACCAACAGTAAAACCTGGGTATTTTCACCCCTGATTCTAAAAGACAGGTGGCGGCTGGTGGATCAGATCCACAAGTCCTATACGGCAAGTGTTTGCAGTGAGAAGCCATAAGTGCCAGTGCTTGCATTTGGAATGTTTCCTGAAAGTTGATAATTTTTTGCTCTGCCAGGCACAGCGAGTATGTGACCATGGCGAGAAGACCCAGCTGGATCCAGAGTGAGCTCTATAGGCAGGCAGTGGCTTTGATAGATGAGTGTCAGAGCCTGTCTCTGAGGGAAAGAGAGCAGCCTGGCTGGATTACACAGGCCCAGTGAAGAGCCACAGCATTGGGTGAGGATGAAAGAGGCCGCTGATACCCGGCAGCATGTGAGCCAAAAGGAAGAGAGAATTTGTGCTTTTTCTGATCTACTTCTTCTGACATGATTATTATTTTACTGATGTTATTCACATGTATATGAATACTATGGATACTTAAGAACATTATTAATGAATACGAATAAATGAATATTTTACATGCTACCTTTCTCGAAACCATGGATTACTTAAACAAAATGAACAGAACTAGAGAGATAGAGCCAGGGAGAGAGAGAGAGAGTGAGGTTTTAGAGGAGAGATCATGGAGAAATTTGCCAGACCAACGAAAACTTCTGAATGCCCAGGGAAACAACTCTCATCTCTCTCAGTTCTCTCTCTTCTCTCTTTCCATTTCTCTCATGAAAGATTCTCTCTCTCTGAATTGAATGATTCTGTTTCTTCACTTGCATAAATGGATAATGTACACTATTCTTTTATAATCTAGCAGAAGCTCTCACAAGCATCACAGGAAGAAACCCCGATATTCACTGGGTCTACATTACAGGCATTACAGGGTTTTCAGGGATAAGGATAAAAAAGACATGTCACTGTTTCCTTGAAACACAACCATATTTCTTTGAATGTATTGTTAGTATTTGGAGACTTAAACATGCCCTATAACATTTGGGCTTGGTATACAAATGCTTCCCAACATCAGTAAATCACAAATGCTGATCTCTCAATTAGTGCATCTGACTTGCCTGACTGTATTATACAATATTTCCAAATGAACAGTGGAACCAGTATTAAAAAAATCACTGTGTAAAAGATCAAAGAGCTGCAGTTTTCCTTTATTTGCTATTAAAGTCTTTCTCCTTTCCCCAGTTCACCCCAGCTTCCCTCTCTTGCAGTTCCCCCTGCTCTCCGGAGAGCTGGAGAGTGCTGGAAGACCTTAAATGATCTGGCCCAACAGTGTGATCACCAGTTCAGGCAGCAGGTGTTGAGACACATTTGGCTGACTCAGTCCTTCTCCACGGACATGGAGATTAGGAAAGGAATGGTTTGCACACATTGCCGGGGCTGCTCCAGAATGGGTGGTTTGGTGTAGTTTGATTCGGAACAGCTCTCAGGTTGCTTTTAAAAGTTTTGGTCAGGGAACACAAAGCTGGTCTCGATGGAGGCTGCAGTAAATCAGTTATGCTCATTTGAACAATGTGCTATCTGAGACTGTTTACTCTAGATGAGGGATGACAAGCTACTGAAAGAAGAGCCAGGAACTGCATCACTAAATATAGTACAGCGGTTGCTTGAGCCACTTTGTAAATAAATCTTGCGGAGCCAAACGGCTACTCTGAGATGCTCTCGCTACACTGATTCTTACGCTAAGGGTTTGTCCTCATTAGCTTGCCTGTTAATCTACTGATTGCATACTTTGTAGTCCAGAGAGGCCTAAGTGAGGGAGTTAAATAATGCAGGGGGATGATTCTTTAATGGTCACTCATTAAATTACTTACTGTGAGGTTGAGAGTCTTGAGAGAGGTGGACTACATTACAGCTTTAAAAGCAGGCTGTGAAAAATGCACAAGGTGAGCATTTAGCTATTCTGTAATGTATTACCAGGGTTCACCCCAGCTACAAATGATTAGACCACTGATGATCAATTGATGAGCATAGCTTTTAGGTTAATTTGCATCACTGGGTTATGTGTGCACCTGGGATGAAAAGAAAAGACATGGCTGTGATGTTAATTTAGCTCAATGATTTGATCTCACTAAATGAAGACTTAGTTTGTAATATTTTGTGTCATGGTTAATTACGGCATTTGTAGTAACTTTATGCTTTTATACAATTTTTCTAAACTAAAGTGACATATTCCACAGGTGCTAATACAAGCGTCAAGAAACAATCCAGAGAAAAAACACACAACAGTACAACAGACACTTTTTGGTTAAAGGGTACCTTAATGTTCAAACAAGTATTTAAATTTTTTTGAAAAAAATTGGGCGGTTACTCAAGTCCAGTATTAATCCATCTTTTAATAAACCCTAAAACCTTATCCAAATGTCATTTCATCCTTAAAACCTCACAATTTAAACCTATTTCTGTGCCATGTAGACAACGTGTGCCATGGCACAGAATCTAAATGAGTCTATCAACTACCCTTCAATAGCAAATTTAATGCTGTGATTCATTATTATGCATTTTACAATGTTCATGTAATTCCTATTTTACCTTACTTGTCTTCATCATCCTAATAAAGCTACATGCCCATAAAACTAAACAACAAATAAATTCAAAAGAAAATGAAAATGAAAACACAATTTAACTTTTTATTGTTATGAGCATCTTGAATTTTTATAGCAGTTGTTATTTTGGCTCATCTATAAAACATCACTTACTCTTGGAGGTAGATATAAAAAAAAAATCACTCATATACACTCAAGCACCCTTTGTTTGTGAACATGTAAAAATGTATTATGAGCTAATAATGTATTATTTTTAATATATGTATATAAAAGTAAAAAAAAGTATGTGCCAGAAAGCAGACCTGCTATCCATAGATACCAAAGTAAAAAGAAATTATACAGGAAATTATAAAAAAATGACAGAAATGTACAAATGTATTATTTTTTTTTACTCAGGTAATCTCTGTCTGATGCTGCAATTCAAAGTAGGAGCGCTGCAGCATCTGTGCTTCGACAGAAATTGGCCAGCACACAAAATCAGCAGTGACAATTCGTCCTTCACCGTAACACGTTGTAGCTTGGCTAATGAAAGTGAACTAAGAAGTCATTTAAGAAGTAATTTTCTTTAGGTAATGTCATATGTGAGTGTAAAGGATGCTTACACACTTAGCTAAGAATCAGAACAGGACTGAAAATGATTTCCCTCCACAAACATTTTAACCACCTAAATCTAACTTTGATTGTCAGCTTCGTGGAGCAGCTTTCACATTTAAAACAGGTGACTGGACGGATAACATATAACGGTAGAGCTCAACCATCATCTTTTTTTTTTTTTTTTTGAATAGGCTGCCTGGAAAAGGTTCACTATTTTACAGATAAACACTTTGGTATTAACTTTGGTAAACAATTTACAAAAATAAGAATGTGCTGTTTTGTTTTAAAGTAAAAAAGCCACAAAGTAAAGTAATGCTTTAAAAGTTAAAAAACAAAGTTAAATTCACTAGTGCTTCATGTTTAAAGTTTGTAGTCGAGTTGGCACACTTAGTTTTCCCTGCAAATGCTGGGTGAGACCGAAAGCAGTGTGTACAATACATGGTGTTCCTTACTTTGTAATATCTCAGCCACTCCTTTTAAAAAGAGTAGGTCTAGCCTGCTCAGCTGCTGATTCTTCATCTGACATGTCGTTGTCTGAAATTTGGGACTGTAATGGTAGAAGAAGGTCTAAATGAACTGTTCCTTTGAAAAAAAAATCAATAGTTTGCTTCATTGTCACTAAAGGGAAAGCGAGAGTGAGAGTACTAATGGACTGGACACAGGTAGATTACATGCTGCGCAGAAACGTCCCCAACCCGCGTTGTTATGTTGCCTCACGTTAGCTCTCCACTTTAATCACTCTCTATCTCACTCGCTCACTCACTCACACACACGCACACACACACACACACACACACACACACAGCAGTTCTCTCTCCCTTCTGGTGTTTCACGTGTTATATGTGGAAAAAAAGTGGGAAATTTGCAAGTTGCACTGTTGCGCATAGTTATAAAACTTAGTCACACTTTCTCCAAAAAATGGTATCAAAAGGTGACAAAGTGTTTGCATCCTGGAGCCCTGAGTTAGAATTTTGTTAATAATTTATTAATAACGATTGAATAATTTTAAAATATAACAAGAACAAATACATATATAATAAATAATATACAAATAATAAATAATATGACATATACAATATATGTGCACATATAGGTGCTTGTCAGTGAACAGAGAGGTGCAGGACTGCACTTTTAATCACAAATGTAGCATGCACACATATGTGTGTGTTAGAGAGTCTGAAAGTTGTAAAATCAGCAGCAAATTTAACTGCACTACAACACAAAGCAGCTCCACAAATTGGTAAAGCTAATCATAATCACAAAACTAACAGTTAAGTCACAAACTGAACTATATCTGTAAAGGTGAAACTAACCTGAGTACTCAAAGATCATAGATACTTTAACAACAGTTCGAACAACAGACTTACTACATTCACGCACACAAAAGCTGGAAATAAACTGGAGTCTCTGCTCCACTTCTCCAGAGCCTGTGAAGCAACACAGTTTTTTATAGAAATAATGTGGAGTCAAATGGAGTCAAAGTGTTCTGTTTAATAAACCTTTTATTTCAAATAGCTGAAAAAATTACCTTTGTTGTTGATTGTTAATATAGCTGAGGACAATAGAAACACCACTTTGGTATCAGTAGGTTACAAGGGCAATATTTTGATGACAGCTTATCAAATTTAATTTAAGGAAAGCCCCAGTGAGAATGCCAATGTTTAAACAAATACACATTTTGCAATATTAAGACTTGGTTATTTCCCATAAATGTATGCAGGGGTACCCCTAAAGGGGTTGAACACTCCTGCTACACATTAAGAATTGCCCAATAGGAATAGCCTAATGGGAAACACACATGCTAAAGAAAGAATATCAGAAGAAAAGACACTCAAGTCTGAGTGGTGAATGGTATGTGTGAGATAGTGGTATGCAAGTGTTTTTGTGTGACATATGTAGGCTCACCTCATAGTGTGCGATGCGTTGTGACTCAGAGATGAGCTGGGCATTGCAGATGTTGCAGTAGCTCTCTGTAAAGAGTCCTCCATCTCCAACTCCTGCAGACTTCATCTGAGAGCAACATCACCAAGACACATAGTCAGAACTTGCAGAGTGTACTGCCTTTATCAGTCACGTTCACTGTCAGAACTTGTAGAGTGCGCTACCTTTATCAGTCACTTTCACTGTCAGAACTTGCAGACTGCACTACCTTTATCTGTCATTTCCACTGCCAGCTTGTATTTTTAATTGAAACACTTATCAAATGTTTACACCACATTTGTGGGTGGTAATCATCAAGCAGATGTTTAAAACCTGTGGTCCAAGGCTAAGACTCGGCATTCAAAACATCTGTCTTGCATGAAAATCCAAAAAGATAACTATTAGTTTACATTTGTTCTACTGTCTGTCCCTCTTTGTGGTCTTGGTCAAGAGCTATTGCCCTTTCATTGTTGTTCATCCATATGGTAACCATATGGTTACAGTGCAAATTCTAGTGTGGAGATGCTGTTCCATTTTCCAGCACAGGCTTCTAGATAAAGGAAATTCCACATGTTTTCATGTGTCTAGCATTTGGTGACTTAAACATCTCTTACAAACTCATATAAAGATGATAAACAGATGATGCACTTCAGTAATTCATATGGTCTTGGAAGCAGAACAACAGAATACTCACTACCTGCTGGCAGACTATGACAGTCTTCATCTTTGCCTTGTAAAGTGCATACCAGACTAGATGTCACTGTACTGTGAAACTGTGCTGAACACTCATTTTAAATACTTATTTTGATTTGCGTCATGTCAGAGAGGCAAACAGAAAAAATGTCACAAGCCACATCTAAAACTCATTTTCTGCTTGTAGCAATAGAAACCCCACACACATGGCAGGAGCTGTTTGCAGAGACAAAAAAGATTAGACTTTTTATGTAGATATGAGAGACATGCTGATAGACATATACACTTTTAAAAGTTTAACACGTTTTGGTCTTAGAATCACCCATGTACTGCCGCTGTTGAAGTAAAACCTTGCATCTTCAAAGGTTTTAAGGGAAAGTAAAAATTCTTAAGTTCTAAAGTAAATTAAAGACAGTTTTATTTCAAATAATTCTGGGGCATTTCTATCGGCCCTTTCTTCATTTATACATAGCATGAAGGGCAGCTGGCATTTATTTAAATGATGTAAAGAAATATAAACATGTTAAAAATGAATAAAACTGAGCTGACAGCAATGATATATTAAGTGCGCAGATCTCAAACTACCAACCGCTAGCCCAAAACCAGTCTCCATATTTTCCTTGCAAAGTGCACATCTGATAATGGTATATTAATTTGATACGAGATCCATGAAGAGTCAACCAAAGGGAGACATGCAGGTCTAGGGCTTTACACAAGCGTACATGGTCATTGCCTTTTCTACACTTCTAATGTACTAAAACATCCAACATACAATTAGTCCTGTTTCTGAATCCCCTTAGTGTGACAGTTGAGAATGTTCTAGACTTTTTAATTAGCTCAACAGTGGGCTACAGAATGAACAGCGACCAAATAAACAGCCATTATCTAATTGATCTTGTGTGGAAGCAACTGAGGACACCAAAGCGAACAGCCTGTTGAACGTATTGGCCCAGTTGCAAGCTCTGGTAGATTCTGAACATTTGGCTCCCCTCAGCATCACATCAAAATCACCATTTGTTTTGAAGCAAAATCATTTCTAATGAGGAAGCAGCTGTTAGAACTTGATGAAAGTGACATTGGATCATCATGCAGTTAAGGCAATGAGCATAAAATCATTTCTCATGCACTTTGATGGTCTATGGAGTCTTTGATTTAGTCCCTACTTCAATAACAGGCCATTTGACTGCAATCAGACATGCCCCATTTTCCAGTCATCATCTTCCTGTCATAACAGTGATGGTGAGAAGACTGAATGATACAAGCAGATAGAAAGAAAACTACTTTCAGTTTCTATTTAGGATTCACTAAATGGGACTGTGTGGACAGAGGTAAAAAGGTAGAATTAAGTTTACTTGGCTGCTATGCTCTAGATAGAGAAACTGACATTTAAAACTTGTCTGCATCAGTATTTACTAGCCCCGAAAGACATTTCAGAGCTAATACACACAGTGTGTCTTCTCTCTAAAGACGCAATCAAAGAGCATTAAATATTGGGCAGTTCATGGGAAACTGCACAAGTGCCAAAGTCTGCTTTGCGGGAAATACGTTTCTTATGTTCAAACTTCTGTCAGAGTACTCACTAGCGACTATAGTTAGTTTTTGGAAAGCACCCGTTTTGCTTTAGGTTTTATTTACTTTCAGATAAAGTTTTAGGTTTTAGGATTGTTAGGAAAGCTGTGATAGTAAGTGTTTAACAATAACAGTAGGATAAAGAGTTCAAAATGCATTTCTAGCAGTGCATTAGTACAAAGCTATACACTGTTTGTAAGTTTTATTATTCTTAAACACTGTATATGCTGACAAGAACGTAATGCATTAAAGCAATAGATTTACAGTCTAACTGACATCCTTATCTGTGCACCAATACGCCTTCATGCTTGTGATATTCAGCTCACTCTCTATCTAGTCAGTGAAAGCTCTGAGGCAAGGCCTGCTGTGTTTGTACACCACACAGGGAACACGTAACAATGCATTTGTCCTTATTTCTTTTAACATTACATTTAGCCTCACACCATTCCCTTTTACCATCCTATCAAATGTGTTTTGGTCAGAAACCCATCTCATATACAAAGCAATCTCAAATTGCACTGTAGTTTCATTTAGACTGTACTCTCCTAGTTATAGTTACATAGAAGGGACACACTGTGTCATACATTTACGGCATTCAGCAGACGCTTTTATCCAAAGCTTCCATTCCTTCACTACAGGGGACAGTCTCCCTGGAGCAACTTGGGGTTAATGGTCTTGCTCAGGAACCCAGTGGTGGTATGCTGAAGGTAGGATTCAAACCCATGACCTCTTGGTCCAGAGGCAAGTATCCTACCCACTAGGCCACCCCCACATTGTCACACTGGTTTAGCTTTAGCAAATAGTTTTGATTTAGCTTTCATGTGTTTATTTTACTACAGTTAATGAGTGCACTTTTTCTTTCTTAAGATCAAACTACAAAAGATTTATCTTGTAAAGTGCTCATGGGGTTGAGTTAGTGGAAGGATGAAGCGTATGAAATAGCAAAGAGGAGAGAAGAGTGGTTGAACAGACTATGATTTCTGGAAAAGGCGTGCTTTGCTTTCCCCCCTGGGACTCCCCCTCTCTGCAACTCTTACAGAAATACAGATGTTGTGATTGAACAAAAATGTCAGGACTGTCTCTTTGAACTTCAGTGTATAAAAATGTCTTTCCAACAGGTAAATTTATCTACAGATATCCTTAAATGTTACAATAAGCGATAATAGTGAGTTTCAAACTTGAGACTGCAGATGAGAAAATACTATAAACTTCAAAGGTGCCTTAAAGATTTTTCCTAATTTGAAACCCTTCACTGAACAAGTGAACTTGTTCACCGGTCTCACTTTGCGACACTTTGACATCATTTTTAGACGATCATTTTTAGTTACAGTACACCAGAGGGAGAAAGGTCGCTGTTCAATGATCATATTGTAATCACTGCACAGGTTACTTATATGGTGGCCTTATCTTCAGCTGTGATGTGACATCATTCCTCCCTCTGCCATCTGTCTCCATGTGCTCCTATCTGCTGGGTGTGATTATACAGAGAGCGTGTCTAAGCCAGCTCACCGTAATGCTATTCTGGCTGACGGGCAGACCTAGTCAGGCTGTCCTCACACTACGTGCGATGAAATTTGAACAGAAAAGCATATTCTTCTCCTCATGCTCTTCTCTTGTCCTCCCTTCTCTCTCCACCCTGTCTTTTCTTTAGAGCTTCTCATTTCGGAGCACCCTCCCCCTCCCTGCTAGGCAGTGAATAAAGAATTTCTTTGTGATAAAGAGCTGTACTGTACAGCACTGGGGCTCAGTGATGGATACTGTGATGGGAGAGAGTGAGAGCGAGAGAGAAAGGCAGAGATCAACAGAGAGCCACATAGAGGTTGATGGATCGAGAGAGCTGGCCGACCTCCATGAAACAAGCAGCTCTTACTGCGTTTTAATCGCAGCCCAGCTTTTTCAGAGAGAATTCTATCTTCAAAGCAGCCAGGTTTTGCTGGCAAAGGTAGAGATGAGAATAAGATGACTCTGATTCATCTGTCTGCTCTGCAGGGGCTCTTTGCAGCCCCTCACACCCTTATTTCATAATACAATGCCCGAAGGAGGAAAATGTCAACCCTCTGGGCTTACTACATTTAGCCCTTCACACAGTCACTTGTTCACTGGACTCAGATTTATTTGTGCGATAACTTTTTTTTGGCTTGACCTCTGCAGTGGCCCTTGACTGAAGGAACATACCTCACTTGTCAAGTCTGGGAAGCATCTGCTGCCACAAATTTTCACTTTACATAGAAATCTCTTATATCCAAATAACAGCATCAGCTTGTGGATTTGATACAGAAAGAAATGTCAGGGCTAAATATAAGGCACTGTTGAGTATAACTGAGTCTGTGAGATATGAGCTCAGTCTGAAAACCACTTGACTAGTGACAGCCATTATAATATGCACCCCATGTAACAGTATCATGTAATCTGATCATCGACAATTCCACGGTCCAGCACTCTGTCATTAAGGACACCAAACAGTGATAACATTTTCATAGTCGGCTCTTTCTGAGACCTAAATGTCTCTAAGTATTTGCTTTGTGTATCCCGACTGACTAGTACGCATGTAGAGAAAGCGCGTATGCAAATGCTATTCACTTTGGCAGGCCAGAGACTCTGAGGCTCCCACTACTGGCACCAGCTCCAAGCACTGTACTTCTTCAAAGCGTCATGGCCCTAAAAAGTTGATGAGCGCTTTTTTGGCTGGGCTGCCTGGGTGAGGGGGACATTAAAAATGCATCTGCAAGAAGACGAAAGAGATCTGGGCCTCCATGCTCCCTTCACCCTCCTTTCCTCTCACCATCCCATGGAAAAGTGGAGCTTTATAAATCTCTTTAGCTTTCTCATGAATGATGAGCAGGTCAGGCTGCCGAAGTGAAATGAACCGAACGCCTCCCGCTGGCATGCAGTTCAGTCGAAGCTACGAGAAAACAATTGCTGCATTTAATCCAGTCTCTTCTGCCAAACTCCTTCAGTCAGGAATGTTACAAATGTTTGTTAAACCTTTAGTGATGACAATATGAAGCAGTTACACATTTAAAATGACTAGAAGATGATTAAAAAAAACTGTTTGATGCTCTCAGTACTTCAGACTGTTTGATGCTCTGGTTGTTCACAGAAGCAATGAGACTTAGGTCACTCAAGAAGGCTGGTCATCACACTCCGCTTCACTGCAAGGTGAAAGACTTGTTCCATAAAATACAAAAAACTCTTTCAGTTCGGTTTTAGAGAGGCACTGCCACAGAGGAATACAATTTGAAGACACATGCGTATGTTTCTTAAGGAACACTATGAAAACAAAACATATTGTTACATTTTGTGAATGTATTCCAAAATATAATTAGAACACATTTTAATATATTTTCAGCCTGTTTGTCTTTTGGGTAGAGACTGTAACTAGGGGGGAGACTAAATAGTCTGATTTGATAGTAAACTGCAGTTAAAATTCACACATCTCCATTACAACCCAGTTTCTAAAATAGCAGCTGCATTAACTATTAGAAATGTTTGTTACACCATGTTTGTTTTACATGGAAAACATTTATAGCCCTACCACTAGCATTAGGAAAATGAGCAGCATTTGCATTTCCATTCATGATGCACATGTGGATGAGTAATAGCACATGAGACTGGCTCCTAAATGTCACTGTACCATGTTTAAACTGAATGATCACTTTCAGTTATTATTTTGATGCTTGTGATGTCAAGGAGGTAAACAGGAAAAATGGTTTTCACTGGTTAGCCATAACATTAAACCTGCCTAATATTGCACAGGTTCCCCTTGTGCCACCAAAACAGCTCTGACCTGTTGAGACATGAACTCCACAAGACCTCTGAAGGTGTGCTGTGGTATCTGGCACCAAGATATTAGCAGCAGATGTAAGTCATGTACGTTGCGTGTAGGAAGCTGCTTTGATCAGACTTGTTTGTCTAGCACATGCTACATATGCTTGAATGGACTGTGATCTGAGGAATTTGGTGGCCGAATTCCTCAGATCACTATGGAAAGAAGGCAAGCATCACACTGCCTGTACTGGCTTGCCTTCTTTCCATAGTGCATCCTGGTACCACCTCTTCCCCAGGTAAGCGACACACTTGCACCTGGACGTCCACAAGACTTAAAAGGAAAACCTCATTCATCCGACCAGGCCACCTTCTCTCGTTGCTCCTTGATCCGGATCTAACGCTCACTTGTCCATTGTAAACACTTTTGAACTTTTAGTGGACAGGCAAGTTGCAAAGCACTGTGTGTGCTGACACATTTCTATCATAGTCAACAACCTTTTCAGCAATTTGTGCTACAGGAGCTCTTCTGTGGGATCAGACCAAATCGGCTAGCTTTTACTCTTCACGCGCATTTATGAGCCTTGGGCACCCATGAAATGCATTCTGAGAAACTACCCGAATCCAAACAAGTCAACCCCTGATGCAGCCTTGGTGAAATCTTCTAATCGAGGGCACCTTTGTGTATTTGATCTGTGCTTAACTAGAGGCAAACTTTGAATTATAACAGTACTTAGGCCATGACTGATGACATTCAAGTCCATGAGAATGCAAGTATGAGGAAGAACACATGAGGAAATGCTCAAAACCTTGACATTAGAGTTGACAGATTTACCAAACTAAAAGCTTCTTAAATAATAATAATAATAATAATAATAATAATAATAATAATAATAATAGGTTACATTTATATTGCGCCTTTCACAAACCCAAGGTCGCTTAAATGTGACTGAAAATAACATAATAATATTAAATAATCTAAAATAAAATAAATAAATGTTGATACCTCTGCATACTATTGTGTCAACAAATCGTGTTAACTGAGGACTCAAGCTTGCTGTGGGTATGGTTACTATTTCAGTTGCCAATGGACCATAATCTGTCTATTTCAAAATATGCAGAAGGGGCTGTCAGGACATCCTTTCTCTTTAGAATAAATGTGCAAAAAGTTAAACATGCAGGAAAAAGACAACCCTCAGAAATAAAGCTGGTTACCTTGAAATCAAATTGCTTTATAAGAACACTTCTAGATGCAATAATAATAATAATAATAATAATAATAATAATAATAATAATAGTAATTTAATACAGTTATAAATACAAATCACTGTTGCTTTAGATGACAAAAATGTTGAGGATACTGTACATTTGTATCTTTCTGTCCAGCCGATATACATATATATATATTAGTGCTGGGAAAGTTAACGCGTTATTATCGCGTTAACGCATGATTTACTTAACGCCGACAATTA
>JBBPCZ010000156.1:16436478-16450529 GCA_037974445.1 Brycinus macrolepidotus | reverse complement strand
ACACACACACACACACACACACACACACACACACACACACACACACACACACACACACACACTCTCTCTGAACTGAAATCAAATGCCTTCTTTTCCCAAACACACTGGATATACACACCTAACTGTTCTGCCATAAATAAAGAAAACTTACTGACACTGTAATTGACGACTGAAGCTATTTTTTTTTGCACAATTATTTATCGTTGTCTACCTCAATCTATGCATTTTTTGCACACTTACCTACTCTGCTGGTAGAATGTAATATGTCACAATACTGTATTCATTCAAACTAATACTGTTACTGCTCCTGTCGGCTGCATTGTATGTTGCCCCATCTTGTAAATGATTGTACTGTTGCTCTTGTGTTTTTTTGCCCTTGCAGGGCTGTCTTGCCCGCACTTGTGTTGTCTTGTGGTGTTTCTGATTTTTTCTTCGTGTTGCAGAAATGTTATCTCATTTCCCTCAGCAGTGTGTATATGGTTGAAATGACAATCAACACCTACTTGACTTGACTGATGCACATTTCAACTGTACTAAATGTTACACAAAGGCTCTCTGGTGAGTGCTCCATTCATTTAAAACTGTAACAGTTTGTATGACAAGACTTTGCTTTTCTGTGGCACATGCTTCGTTCTGGCCACATTGCTTAGATTGCTTTAAGACTCAGGTTACTAGGTGAATAAACGCATCAGATTCATTAGGGCGGAAATGGTTTGTGGCACTAGATGATGCATTCTCATGCATGTAGCGATGTAAAACATCCTGCATGCATGTCCAGTGTGCCTTCTGGTGGTAGTAGCCTAGTGGGTAAAACATTTGCCTGTGAACCTAATGACCATAAAGTTGCAGGTTCAAACCCCACTGTGTCCTTGAGTATGATACTTAACCCTCAGTTGCTCCAGAGGGACTGTCCCTGTAACTAATGATTGTAAGTTGCTCTGGATAAGGGCATCTGCCAAATGCCACTTTACCTTTACAACAACAGACAACCATTCTTCCAACACGCCACAGTTTTTCATGTGTTCTTGAAGTTAAGAGCCTTCAGATCGCATAATCTCTAATCCACTGCTAAACATAGGATGAGAACACTATCTTATTATGACAGGCTGATGAAGAAGAGACAAGAGAATTAAAGACAGAGGTGTTTTGCCATTGGATCACTCTCCAATAAATGCAACACATGGGCTCATACAATTAAAGCTTATTCCTGCCAGAACCATCTGATGTGCAGTCAGTGCAATCACACAGATACACATGCACACATGCATATGGGCATGCAGTTTGTCTTCTCAGGGAGGTTAAGGTAATCGATAGACAGCTCAAGGTAGGTCATGTAACCAAGAAACCACTCAGACACAGACATTTCTTCTTGTCCTTAATCAACTAAAAGCTCTACAGAACCTGGCATGCTGCCAACCACACAAGATTTTTTACTGTCTACGGAATGTACAAATATTTAAATAAAGTGAATCACAAATCACACACGGCAGTGATATTAACATACAGATTATTCAGTCTGCTCTGACATGATCACCATTTAAATGTTATTTAAACTAATTCTTAGCAGGATTTCACTTTTTTTTTAAATATCAAGCAATACATGTCTTTATTCCTTCATGAAACAATTTAGAGACATGCTATACTAAGGTTATCACAATATGAAATGCTCAGGGTAATCCCGCTCTGAAATCTGACTCTCTCCCTTATATTCCATACGGCAGTGAAATGAGTGAATACACCTTCCTGTATTTATACATACACACATACATACATATAAACAAATATACTATTTATGCCATATTTCCAAATTGGATGTATTGTCTCTTGATATTTCACTATATTTCTTCTTAACAGTACAATTTAATGCATTTAATAATTGAATGGCAGTATGTTATTATGTCAGTATGTAATCCTATGGAACCATACTGCAAATGAACTGGAGTTAGAAATCAGTTCACATACTGCGGTTATGGTATGCTAATGGTGATGAATGTTTAATTTGAATTTGCTGCCTGTTGCCATGTAATCTTAAAAGAGTGATGAAACTATGTTGCAGTCAGAAAGGCACAGGTAAGAGAACCACAATTATCATCCCTTTATATTTCTCTGAAAGGGACCAATTATGTTGATTAGGAAATAATCCAGTCCTTCATTCAAGCATCACAGGTAAGGACTTTTTTTCCCAAAAGTCCAAAGGTAGAGGACAAAGCCAGATTGTAATGATCTTTTCAGGCAAAAAGGCTCTTATGAAAATGTCATTACCATTTGTTGCTCTGCAGGACAGGAAACACTATAAACACTAGGATTCTTCACAACACAGCAAATCATCAGTAATGCAAGGTGCGAAGCGCCATAAACTTGCCAGCACTGTAGAGCCAAGTGCATCACTCACAGATGAAGGATGCCATGACTCCACAAAAGAGTCGCTACTCATTGGTGACAGGACTGGAGACGAATATATAATCCACCCATCCAAGTCCAATGATCTTTCCAGTCAGATGCACAAGACACACAGCCAAGCCCTAACCAAATAGCAGATGAATCACATAACACGTACGAGAGAGAGGGGCAGTGAGTCATGGCTGTAAAGGAAAACAACAGCTGAACTATTATTGTTTATTTATTGCAGTCAGCAGTATAGACTATAGTCTTCTTTCCACTATAGCTGTAGGCTTAAATACTGTGGATGCTCATTAAAAAGACCACAGACCAAATTACGTTTATCTTCAAACAGACAAGATAAATGTTATAACATAGTTAAGGAAAAGAACACAACTTGATGTACATCTCTTAAACGATTTCCACCTGCTGGAAACAGTCAGCAGTAATCTCTAACCAACGGCAGTCAACATTCCCTTCATCTTATCCAACATGTGTACTGGAATCAAGGGTATCCATAGAAAGTTTAATAGGGATCTTGACACCACATATTGACTGCAGAATAGATCCGACTGCATTCAGCCATAGAAGCATTAGTGAGGCCAGGTACTGATGTTGATTCATCCCTATGGTGTTGGATGGAGCTCCATCACTCCAGATATGCTAATGTGTCAGCTTGTGTACCTTAAATTAGCTGAATTCACTAAGAAGAGGTGTCTGGATATATTTGGTCCTGTAGTGTAGCACTAAGTGAACTGTCAGGACGTCATACACCATCGCTAACAACCTTTGAAAAACAGCCCTTCTTTTTGCTCCAGATAAATCCTGTCCAGCTTATTTGGTTATGAACTGTTGAACGGTGACCTTGACATTACTGGTTCTGTTTATACTATGAATATAGCAAGAGCTACTGAAGACTGAAGCTCACCACCATCAGCTTCTGCTTTTGAGTAAAGTTAGAAAACTCCTTCATGGAGGATTTACCAGTGTGTACAAACTGCACCTTTAAAAAAAAAAGGCATATTAGAGTCCCAGCTCACAGGTCTTACAGGTCTTATGGGTCTCCAGGCGCAAGGTCATATTTATTTGACAAAAGAAGTCACTGTTCAATATAATGAATGGGGAAGAAAATAAGCCATATATGATTTAAAAGTCAACCCTTAATTCTAAACTGTAAAAGTGAGAGGGAAGAGAAGGTAGCCTATACTGAGATTACATTATATTACATTACATTCATTTGGTAGATGCTTTTATCCAAAGCGAGGGAACACTCAAGTTTCAGGAGACTGTGAGAACCAGAGGAGAATTCTAAGTGCTAAAATCTTTATTTAAGAGTAGTGCAAGAAGTGCATAAGGGGAGGGGATGCTCTTGCATTGAGACTCTGTCTTCTACTTGACAGGACAAGACTTCCACAGAGAAACAAAAAGGTGAATGAACATGGATGGGGGGGATGAAATAAACTCACCTTTCACTATGCTGTCTTGGTCTTCGCGTGCTGTCCGGGGGTTCGGAGGTGGGCTGCTGCACTCATCCGCGCGCCCGGCGCGGCACGCTGCACGTGTATCCCGGCAAAGTTTGAGTTCAGCGCTTCGCGGCTGCTCCGGCGTCGCGCGCGCTTTTGGTGCCCACCCAAAGTGCCACAGGTAGAGTGAAGCCACTGGTCCTGATGCTGCTGCTGGAGGGAGTGCAGGTATGAATGGAGAGGGAGATAAATCAGCAGAACTGACTTTACCTCAAAGGCGTCGCTTCTTCTGGATCCATTTAGAGCGCGCGTGATTCGCAGCGCTGCCCTCGGGCGCGTGAAACGAGGAGGAGGAGGAGGAGGAGGAGGTGGGCGTTACACACGCGTGGTCTTCAGGCTCAGCTACACTACACCCACACGCAGGTACCAGCTTATATAAAGAAGTAAGGGCAGTGATGGTCCGCGCGCGTGTAGTAGTGGAGCCCGCGTGCACGACGATATGATGAGAAGCCCCCGTCTGTTGTCCTTACGGTGGCACGGGCCAAAGCTGCACACACTGAAGAGCTCGTTTAAACAGACAAGAGTGCTGTTTGCCTCTGCTGCTTGTTCACTCACTCCCTCTCACACCCACTATCACTCACACACAGGTTGGTATTACTATATTTATGAGGACTTTCCATTCACTTCTCTAAATTGTGTCTGAGTAATACTCTACACCTAAAAAAAAGCCTGACTTTAACATCACTAACCAAAAGAGAGTCTTTCTGCTCTTTTAGTTTTTTCCTGAAATAGAATTTGTGAGGACCACAGATTTTCCGGTGTTTGTATCATTATGAGGACACAAAGATATAAATACGTGCTCACTTTCACTCACACATATTTTGGTATTACTATATTGGTAAGGACATTCCATTCACTGGTCTAATATTGTGGCAGAGTAATACTACAACTAAACAGAACTCTGACCTCAACCTCTTTCTGCTCTTTTAGTTTTTTTTTTTTTTCAGAACTAGTTTAATTTGTGGTGAAAACAGCACATTTTAGCGCACAGGACCAGCAGGATGTCCACACTTCTACAGATTTTCCAGTATTTCTCTCATTATGAGGACACGAAAAGATAAATACGTGCCCACACACACACACACACACACACACACACACACGCACACACACACACACAGAACACCAAATTCATCATAAACTCTGTAGGAATACATTTCATTGTGTAGGAGTTCATTTACTCATGCAGTCTCTTCGCTCTCGAAGACCACTCATTTTTTTCTTCCACTGACAAAGTGCACTAAAAGTTCACTCTCAAATGAACCACAAACTTATTAGCAAATTAAGCAAAGCAAGTTTTTTTTTCAAGAAAAGTATCCAAAACTTTATTGAAAAAAAAAAAAAATCCAAACAAAAAAACCAACATTACTGAGGCGAAAAAAAATTGCTCATGGAGTCCCACGGGACCAAAACGCCTTCTGTGAGCAACATGTATCTTGTCTTGTTGTCTTAAACAAAGTCAAAATGAATCACTTTTCCACTTTTCCCTCTGCGTTTACAGCCTATTAACGCGTGTCGTGAAATACAATGGCACTGCTTATTCATACAAAATTTGCTCATGGAATTGTCACATTTTCTCCCATGTATAAAGCCTTGCATTGAATTACAATAATAACAGCCCATTACATGCTTTCAGCAGATATGACAGCTGCTTTTGTGCGGTCTCTAAATACTTCCAGCTCAACGCTATGCGAATGCAAAGACAGCAGAGGAAGCCAAATTTAGCAGAACGCTAATGGAACGGGCCTGCGAATCTGTGGTGGCAGTTTGCATTTGATGCTGGGCTCATTTTTACCATTCATTTTGGCAGAGGCAGTTGCTCTTCTGTTGTGGCATATACTTCACTGAATAGTGCACATTTGCACTGGAATCGCATAGACCTACCATATGTTGCGTACGGGACGTAATGGACTGTGAATGCATCACCCTGATGCTAAAATGGGGAAATGGGCCCACCCCTGCCATGTTGTTAAACTTTATGGGGTTATATGAAATCTATAGTGTAAATGAATCCGCACAGTGATCTCAGTAACCAGTTAGTGCGGTTAGATAGAGGTGTTATAAACAGATGCTGGCTTATGACAGGAATTGCATTAGCCGTGACATACGATTCTGTGCAAATTCAGCAGAGAGGATACTTCCTGTATGATTGGGAGGAGGCTGAGTGCTAAAGATCTGGTTTCTACTGGCAGTCACTTGCCTGATTAAGGAGCATCAGTAAGGCACAGAGCATACGAACTCAGTATGCTCAGTATTTTAAAGCTCAAGAAGAGGTGGATGGAGTGTTCCTGTACTACTGCAAAGGCTGCATTTCACAGGTGAAAGCAGGTAGATCATGCACTTCTAGGAAGAATAATCTAACAAAAATATTAGATGAGAAAAAGTGTGTGTGTGGAGAGAGTGGAGAGTGGTGAATTTCTCCTCTAATGAGTGTGCTGAGAGTGCGATGTGTGAAAGTCCCTTATTTACAAAATGTTCTTTAGAGAACTAAAATATTTTTATGACACTGCTCAAAGAACACTTTGTGGCACATTTTTAAGAAAGTACATTGGTCCACACGGTTCCTCACTCACACAACTTGATATCAACATTTTCCTCCACGCTGGTGTCCTTGGCCTGCGGTCTAGCAGTACATCTGAATCAGAGGCCATGGGCCACTCACGTGACCGTGCCATGAGAGAGGACTGGAGGTGGAGGGCACCCTGTCTGGGCAGTGGCTGAAATCTGATGACAGCCGCTGAGAGCAGGTGCTGCCAAAACGCTGACCTGCCGCTGTGCTGAGGTCAAACAGGACTTCATCCCAGAGCAGCCTGTATCTTGCCTCACGCTGCCCTAAAGCTGAACACACCAGGACAAGGCCCAGCTCATTAGCCTGAGAAACAGAAAGCGAGAGAAATGCCATCTACTCTTGTTTGCTCTCCAAAAGAGCCAGGGAGGGACTGGACTTAATGGAGTCTGTTTTTTAGCTCCAGGGCTGAGCCATATTGCTCCCTGTCAAACGAACCAGCAGATCGATTTCAGTTCCAGCCGTTTTACCAGCTTTGCTTTTCCAATGGAATTGTCACAGGAGTGAATGGTGTGGCATAACTGTAAGAAATGTTCTTGGCTGTAGTGCTTTCAGAGAGGACCACTTGGTGCTCTCTTTCTCTCAAAAGCATAGCGACTGATGCTCTCTCTCTTTCTCTCCTACTGTCGTTCTGTCTCTCTCTATAAAACCCCTAATGGCAGACTGTCACTGTGTGTCACTTAAAACTGAATGAGCGGTACAGACTGTTCTGTGCTCCTAGCTTTATTAATGCACTCATCTCTTTTCAAGATGATGTTTATGTTTATTTTGACATGGCAATTTTGTTTTAAAAATGTAACACTCACAAGTCCTGTATGTGTTCACAAAAAAGACATGGCCTTTAATATAGTTACACATGTGACAATTTGGGGTAACAGGCCCCCAAGGGTAAGACCTCCCCTCCTTTTTCAGGCCTGATGAAATAATGGAGTCATATCTAACCTTAACACATTTGCTATGGTTCAGTTATCCTGAAATTTCAGTATTTTATTCTCCAAGGAGGTTTTAGGGTAAGATTATCTTATATTTTGTCACTGGAAGTAGTGACCTATACATTTTTGTTTAAGGATAAGATAAACTTGGACATTTGGATTATCTAGCATCAACATTGACTTTCTAGCTGCTTTGAATGCTATTGCTTTCTTTAAACTGTTGTTACTATTATTATGTCACATTATGACAACAACAGTTTACTATAATTTGTCTTTTGTCAAAGCATATTAAAATGAATTAGGATCATTAAGACATTAATTAATAGAGGGATCAGTTACATTTTGAAATACTTTAAGTGCTGCTATTTAATTAATAACACACATTTTGAATAATACAAAGACTAGAAATGATTTGACATCAGAGGTGGGCAGTTTAGGTCCAGAAAATAACAATTCTCCCCAGGATTTTGTTTGAACTGACTTTTTTACTCTCTTGATCCAAATGACCTATTTTGTTTAACCTATTAAAATTAACCTATAAATTATGCATTTCATAAAACTCGGATGACAAGTTTATGCAGGATTCACCAGGGGAGCTTGTTACCTCAGGCATGGGGTCTTACTGGAAAAAAAGGCAACCTGAATGTGAATTTCATTTCATTTGCAGCAAGTTATAGATGTCTTATCCAGAGAGAGTCTAATCTTGTTTCAGAGGAAAGCAAATGTAGAATTCAGAGTCTCTCCCACACCATCCTAGTACATTAATCTTTCTTATGCAGCAGGACCTTGAACCCCTATTTCCAGTGCAGTAGCCTGGTGTGTTATCCACTCCCCTATCTAATTACTTGTATTGAGAAAATACTAACTCTCTTTAAGTAGTTGCTCTCTAAGAGGTCCAAAAGGCCACACAAAAATGTGTATATGTCTGTTTTTTTTTTTTTTTTTTTTTAATACAAAAATCAGAGTTTACAATAGTCAGAGCTGACTGAGGTGGAATGTAGATGGGGTGCTTATGAGTCATGAAGCTTGTGGGGCCCATGCCAACCTTATTCACAGGGTGAGAATCACTACAGAATACAGTTATTACACCTACCAACCAACCAAAAGGCCAGTGGTGCAGTCTGAGGGCAAAAGAGCAGGAACACAAGCTTCTACAGAGAGACCTCTAAAAGTTCTATCTCTACACATACCTACCTCTGTGTTTCTGTTTTGGGTTTCTTAAGATTGACCTTCTGGAACTTCTCCTCCTTGGTGAAACCTTTTTTTTAAAAATGTGTTCTGCCAGTGAGACACCTACCAAATTGGCTTTTATCAGAAGTTAATGAAAAAGATATGTCTTCACGGTATACTCTTGAGCTATATGTTTGTTCAAAGCTCATGCTGGAGCTCCATTCATATTGCATTTAACTGCGGGTACTACTGGTAACAATTATTTAGACTGACACCTCGTAAAGAAGGAATGGAACCATAAAGTGCTGCTATGTGTTGCTGTATGAAAGTCAGTGCTTTATTAGTAGATTGGTAACTTTTAATAACTAATTTAATAGAACAATACCATGGGAGAGTTTGAAGTTTGAAAACGTATGTTAATCTGTTTTGATGTATTGACTAAGGCTTATTCCTTTTTCTGCTTGTCTGTTGGTGTTTCTTGCCCTCTAGTGGACTTTTTGTGTCTTTGATACTCTGACATCACTCTCTGCTTTAATATTTTTTTCAATACCACTAATATTCCACTGTATTTTTTTCTGGACCAAACATTAAAACCAGTCACAGGTTGTATGAAGATAGATATTTGAGCCTTATTACAGTAATATTCTGTAAATACACTGGACATGTGGAAAATACTTTTGCAGTAGGCTAATTTCATTACTGGTGGATAATGAGAATTGCCTTGGAAGATTATTGAAAATGAATACTTATACTCTCAGTCAATTACATTTCTAATAGAAAAAAAACATTCATCATTAAACCTTACAAATCTAAAAAAAACATGAAAACTTGATCCGTTTTCCCCGCTCACCAAGTGGGTTTCCAGTCATCTCATATCTTTATTTTCACATTTCACTGTAAAATTAAACTGCCCATAACTATGCTAATTCATCTTTGTTTAAGGACCATTACCGCCCATTAGTCACCGCACCACACACTGATTTTGACAGAGGACTCATAATTTCATTTAGCCATAGTTTCGCTATATTTTCCAGCTCTGCACTGAAAATTCAAATAGACAAATAGGGTAATGACTGTGAGATTAGAGAGTATTAGAAAGCGTATTTATTTTCATTAAACAATTTTTCAAGCTCCGGGATATGTAGTCAAATGTCAATAATATTTCTGTTATGAACTTATAAAGCTTTTATGGTCAGTCACTTCTCTCTTTGAATTGTTGTCCACTAGATGGACCTGGAGTGCTTTGCATGCACTTTTCAACATGTGAAATTGCAAAAAGGCAAAGATTTTGCCCATTTTGAGACATCCAGATAAAATTATATATTTCAGGCATTATTTATGTTTTTACCAATTTGCAAAATGTGCTTTTTTACTGATTAATAACTGAGTTACTGATGAGCCATTTAAACTAATTAAGCATCATTTTATCAGCAGAAGCACATGTTTGTTTCTGTTGACTGTATTCTAATGATAATGAGATCACTATTAAATAACTGCCCGGCCTCAGTGAGTGTGACCCCTAAAGCTATCTATGAAGATTCAGACAGCTGCTTTGATGCTGCTGAGTGCAACTCCAGCTCATCACTGATAGATCCTGACTGTGATCTGCTCAGTGTCGCAGTCAGAGCTGTCTGCAGGATGACATAAGTGATGAGCAGATAGATCTGGCACCATCAGACACCAAGTAATACACATTGCAGAATGCACTGGCAGGGCCAGAAAAGGTGGAGTGCAGGACTTTCTGCTCATATTTTTACGGTCCATTAGAGTCCATCGTTTGAGTGCTGTCTTTTCCATTTCAATATGTGTAATACAGCAAAGTCAGTCAGAAAAAGAAACCTTTGGTTCGCTGAGTTGGGGTATGTTAGACTTTCCTAATGATCCAGGAGTGGATTATCTGTAAAACCAGCCTATAAAGCAACAAACCAAGGAAATAAAAAATACAAGAAAAAACTTGGAGTTCATAATCTCAGGCAGGCCTTTCAAGTGTGTAAAGCACTCATTTTTATAAATCTCAGTGAAAGTGCAGTTGGACCAAAGTCTAAACATTTATGAGGAATCTTTTACGGCAGGATCTCAGGTTGCCTGCACCCTGCGAGCTGGCGTGGATGTTTCGACCCGGTCCTCACACCTCCTTCCTTCAGCTCAGAGCCTAATTGCATTAGTGGTTTGGGGGGAACTGAGTGTCCTGTGGGATATTTCAGGAATGGATGTCTGGGGCTCCTGCTCTGCAGTGGGGGAGGAGGAACTGACTCTGAACGCTTCAGCAGGATGCTGTGCAGTTTGTTTGGCAAAACTATCAAATTTGATTACCTGTGAGTGCTAAGATGGTTATCCACATAATTCAAACAGCCATAGTTTCTACAGACAGTTGGACTTTATTTGGGATCGTCTTGCACAAGAATGACATATCAGCAAAGATTTTTTGTGTGTGTTTGTTGTCTATTCTTTGTCTGATCCTTGTCTGGCAGTGTGATTTATGTGTCCCAGCTGAGCAGCCTATGCTATTGATGTGGAATATCTGTTGCTAGGTTATATCCCAAGTAAACTAACCTCACTGGATGATTTTTTTGTTTCACATACTGTGATGCATTTAAAAATATATTTTTGTTAAACTGATAGAACATGCGCTGAAATAAAAAGAAGCATAGAAATACTGAGAAACCAGGTTCTGCCATATCGTGGCTACAGAGGCAAAGAAGGCGAGTAAACTTGACTGCCTTGATTGTCTGCTTACATCTTGCGATGTGATTGGCTAGTTGAATCTGGCCCTTTGATTGGCTTATTGAATCTTGCAGTAGAAGAAAAAAAAACTTTTAACTTTTTAACTAATGAAAGTCAATTTCAATTTCATATTTTCCTACTAATAAACACATATAAAGAAATTATAACAAAGTGTTACCAATCTGTTTATTAGAAATTCTTTTTATATGTCAAATATCTATTTGCTGTTAAGAGTGATATTCAGCCAGAATCATTGTCTCTAGTAGCAGATGTTTCTACATATACATGTTGAGAAGGCACTCATTTTATTTACAATTGTGAATGTAGTGTTGTATATCTTACCCAAAGACTCTTACATAGCTGTTCTTGGTACATCAGTGGCATTCCTGGGGAAGTGAACACCTCTGAGCCGTGTACAAGGTGATGATGTTATCCACTATGCCATCCAATTATTACAACTAATGGGCACCTGAATAAAGAAGCTAACGTGGATAGTTAGTGTGTGGATTCAGAACATGAACCTCACTTTGCCTTGACCAGTGGAAGATGTTTGCCTGGGTATTTTCTCAGGCCTCCTAAAGTTCAGAAACACTACTGCATAACTAACTCAAAGAGGCATAGAGGCTAAAGTGCTATGCTGTTAATGATTTTGAAAAATGAGAATGCCTGTAGAGTGCCTAATGAATGGAAGCAGCTTTAAGGGCCATCTTTTCCTGCGGTAAATGAGCCTTAGATCATTTCAGCACTAGTAGTGCTCCGGTCTCTGTTGTCAACAGTCACATTTAAGAAATATGCTCCAGTATGCATTGCTGTCTTGTTGGAATAACATAAGTGATTTGTCAGTCACAGACAGACAGTGTTGCTGAGACAGTTTATATGTTAGGCCTTCTATTGCAGAGCCATAAGAACACCATCCACAAGCTTTTATGACTCTGTTTAAGTCATCAATAATTTGACTTTGGGGAGCAAAGCATAATTGGTTTGAATGAATCAAATAATTACTCCAATAAGATGGCAGGCAGTGCTTCAGTTTTGGCCGTAGAGCTTGCGCTAACCTCCAGGCCTTTCGCATTCCAGCCTTCTCAATGCTCTGGTTTGAATCAGTGGTCACATAAAAGAAATAAGGATTGGACTATAGTGTGGCAGCAAGCAGGGAGAGCCTGATTTTGACTTTTTCTTACAGGCCCCAAGTCAATTATAAAACTCTACTGCTAGTGTTAATGGTCTTGATAAGCCTCGATTTGACACAAGATCCATTTGGTCCTGCTTAGGTGACAGAAAACTGGAAGCTCTCTTGAGCGTGACAGCTTTGGGCATGCACATAAAGAGAAAGCTAGTCATGAACGTTGACAGTGTGAGATCTCTCCTTCATTGGAATGACACACGTGTTGTTTGTTAACCCCCAGCGCTCACATTTGAAAAGGCTTGGGGGACCTGAAGTGTTGTGGACATGAAAGCACACAGCTGAGGCCTGTGATCCCTTATTTTCATTGGAGATTCAATAAGAGCGTTCTTTACTGTTTATATGCCGATAAAAGTGGTGCATTAAATTTATTTGGTTGAAATGTGTACCCAAAATCTTTATGAAGAGGACTGGCACTACAGTATCACTCCATCCTGCCTGCTAGAGCTTGATATATGAGGTAAACTGGAAGGCAACAATATATGGTATATGTTCTGTTCTGTGGAGTTTCCCTGTGTGCAGGGAGCTTGTCTAAGGTCAGAGGGGATAATTAGATTGGTAGAAAAGCAATGTATGCGCCACTACAGATACACATTGTTGAATATGAAAGTTAACAAATGCAATGTCGACATTTTTTTCCCTTCTCTTAGCTGCTCTTTAGGTGCTCATTTTTATCATGTTTCAATCAGATATTTTCCCCTGTGTTCCATGTCTGTATAGTGGCCCTGCTGTAAATCTTACTCTGGTTTCCATGTTTAACTTGGCTCTGTGGGATCATATGTAACCCTGTGATTAATGGCATCCAATAAAGTGGATGAAAGGAAAAATGTCTGTGTTGTAGCTCTCTCTTTTTGTGAATATACTTTTACTGATGCAGTAAGAGAGCTCTGAATGATTTTCCCGTCTTCATGGTTCAGTTGTTCCTTTTTTGATGAAACGAAAATGTCATTTATTAGTATTAGTACTGGATTCCAAACAGGTCAAAAAAGAGTCAGAAAATAGATAAAAACGAAGATCTTATGTAGGAAGAAATTCTTATGGCATGTCAGTGTCAATGGATTTGTGTCTAACCTGTAAAGTTGTCATTGACAGTTTGCAATGAACTTTTGAGTCATATCAAAAAAAGGTCATGATTCTTAAAAGTGAAAAAAAGCAAGAAATTAAAAGGATAAATGTGTAGTCTCTGATATTTCTAAATTGCTCCTAAAATCACCCAAATTTCCCATGCATCTCACAAATGGTACTGGCAAATTCATGAAGATGTCTGCTTGCTCCTGGTCCTCAGTGTCTTTGCTGACAAGTTTGACAGAAAACCGACAAGAAAGCTTTGAACAGAGCAAACATTACTTATCTGCTGATTATCATGTGCTGATAAAGAATTTAGATGGTTGCTACGCACTTGATGATAAATACAATTATATGCAGAAGGTCAGGTGCCTCTGATCAAGAATATAAATACCCATCCTCTACAGAAAACATACTTCTGCTTATTTTAATGCACAGTTATTGTTGCTACTATTTGATATATATATATATATATATATATATATATATATATCTTGTTGCTATTGTCA
>JBBPCZ010000156.1:16356806-16416861 GCA_037974445.1 Brycinus macrolepidotus | reverse complement strand
GGGCCTAGCCCAAACCCTGAAAAACAGGTGTGTCCCAATACTTTTGTTCATATAGTGTATACATTTCTTGCTGGTTTTCCATGGCATTAAGTTTTCTTCTTTTTCTGCTCTGATACCCTCCTTCTACTCTAGCAGAATCATGCACCTGTACACGTATTAAAAAAGAGGTTCCTAAAATATACTGTCCTCAAATGGTATTGAGCTGTTAAGTAATCTCATATAGACTTATTTATATTTACCTTGTTTTGCAGATGGTATGACACGCTATTAAATATAAAAAGAGACAAATGCATGTCACAAAGCTAACATAGTAGTCTTGAATCCTGAAATTTATCTGTAGTTCATTTTTATAGTCAAAAAATGTATGGATAATGCAGTGCAAAATTTTAAAAAAGCTGAATTAGGTTTTTTGGCAAACTTTCACTTTAAGGGAAGCTCCAAGAGTTCCCCAGCCCATAAAACACAGATTAGAGAAATATAATTACTGGACATTTATTTACTTCATGCTAATTCTTCCTTTTTTCTTTTGTAAAACGCAGATCCTGGAATGACCCTGTACATGGCTATCTGTGTAACATTCAGGTTTGTTTGGCAGTGGAGATGTATACAACGTTCTGATTTAGTCTGGAAAAAGTGTATTTGTAATGAAGATGCTCTGTATTATAATTAGTCCACATGTGTCCTGTACACTCAGAGAATGCCATGTGGCCCCAGAGCCTCCCTCCCTGTGACCTGAGCTTACTCAGATTGTCTAAACAAATACCTCATCCCCAGGACTATCACAGAGCCTCACAATAACAGCCCTGGAGTCAGGCCTGCTCCCCATGCACATTTTCCACCAGTCTACTGCTGCTGCTGCCTGCTGTATTTAGGGTTGCTGGCTAATGAACGCATATCCGGCCACTCCAGAGTGGCTTCTCGTGTCTGATGTACCTGGAACAATTAGGAGCAGAAAACATACCGAGTAAGTACAGTGGGGCCAATTAGTATTTGTTCTTTAATTGCAGGTCACTTTGATTTAGTATAGGAAAGGGGCCTGCAGTTTTACGAGTTTTGAAGTCCACAGTTTACTCCCTGATCTTTAATGAACATGTCTTACAAAGTATTTGCAAAATGAACGTACTGAAAACAGCTAAAACCTGAGCATCAAACTATTTACTTTGCTTGAGATGTAAAGAAATGAAGGCTTAGAGAGAAATATGAATAAAGTGTGTGTGCTTATATGCATATATATATGTGTGTGTGTGGGTGTCTGTGTGTGTGTGTGCGTGTTTGTGTGTGTGTGTGTGTGTGTGTGTGAGTGTGTGTGTGTGTGTGTGTGTGTGTGTTGTGAGCTATAGCGAGGTCTTATCAGGTAGCTGGTGTGAGATGCTGATTTAAGAGGCCATTTGGGTTTGAGCAGCAGCCAGAAGCAGACAAGGGCAGGAGTTTGGCAGCCAAGAGGTGAGGCACTATGTTCTCAACAATTACACCTGTCTTCCTACAGTCTGACCATTTCCACTGTTTATTTGTTTGTTTACTTGCACTTTGGGCTCTTTGTTTGCTCCTTTTTTGACATCTAAGCCCTGCAAATAGACTGTCGATGAGTTCTGGAATAAGAAAGCATTGCCCTTGACATACATTTTTTATGTGGTAGATCATGACAGCGTGGTGGAGACCAGAGGCTGCAGTTGGTTTCCTGTGCACACTGTCTTTATGCCATGTTGACTGGGAAAATTAGTGGTCAGATCAGAAGGAAGAAATGAAGGCAGTCTTCTCTGTCCTTGTGGCTGCATGTGACTGACACACCCCTTAGCCTCAACCATGTTGCAAGCACACAAACACACACACACACACACACACACCTTCCCACCATCCACAAACTCAGAGCAGTTAAATGTCTGGCTGTCTTTGCACTATAAGCTAAGAGGGAGGTTGGACTCAACATGGGAGGGGTAAGAGAGTATGTGTGTGTGTGTGTGTGTGTGTGTGTGTGTTCAGTATTGTCCCTGAGAGCAGCATGATTTCAGCTTGATCTTCCAGGTCTGGCTCCTACCACTACCCTCAACAATTCCCGTGGCACTTAAATAGTGTCACATGATTTATAGCACACGGCATAAACAGAGAGGCATGCTGGCCTTGGAATCTGTGATAAGGGCTTAAACTCTGTCGACTGCTTTGAAGTGCATGATCGCTCGGCTCGGAGAGAGAACACGGCACACATAAATAGAGTTCTCAAATTCACGCCCTGTATGAACATATATAGAGCAGAAACAAAGAGTGTGAGACAGAGCAAAATGGGAGGAGAGAGAGTTTCCAAACCCCAGTAAGCTGAGAAAAAAGAGAAGAAAAAAAAGAGAAGCTGATCATAAATCACTTCAGTCTGTGTTCGAAACCAACTCACTTCGGCAACACTGCCATAAAAGTTCAATATTTCCTCTACTCTTTCTCCCCTTCCTCAATACGCTTACGGTCCCCAAATCGTTCTTTACTTGAACATATGGTTCTAGGAAACATTTTTACTTGGCAGAACATTATGTGAAGATCCTCTAAACTTTTAAAAAGTCTCTTATTTCCAAAAAAAAATCTTTAAAGAGCCTTTAAAGAGTCATCCACTGAAAGTTTCACATGGCATTGCAAGTTCCTTTTAATTTTTGTCTATTTGTTGGTTAGGCTGTGTCTGTAGTCTGTCAGTTAGTTGTAGACTGTTCCTGCGATGTGCAATAATTTTATTTGACCCTCTGGTCATAAATGCTGTGGAGAATAGCTTGTGTGTCGGCTGACCACAACCACATTCTCTTTCTCCTTCTTTCCACTTTCTGCTGTGTCTGCTTCATGATAGAAGCTCTGGAGAAGCACGCTAATCATTCCACACCATGACTTGGCAGGTGATAACCTTCAAGTGACACTCTTGGATTGATGAATGTGTTTGGGTGGAGCCATGATGTAAATTAAAAAGTGAGAGGGAGATATTATGGCAGTGACGGTGCACTTAATGAAAAGCCGTGAATCACACAAGTCTGCGCTTCCTGTGTCCCAGTGTTGTTCTGCCGTGGTGACATGGTGTGGTACAGCACTTCCTGCAGGTGGAGCCCCAGGTTCAGCTCTCAACACCCCCACAGTTCACACACCTTTGCCCCACATCATCCACTGAGCTGCATTCATTTTACCTGGGAACGTACTAGAACCTAAATGATTACCAAAGAGATGTGTGATTTTAATCTAGTTTTGTTCAAATTGATGGTAATTTAAATTACTCCTGGTAATTTAAGAACAAACCTGATAATAGGCACGGCTGTGCACTGTTATTATTGTTATTGACTGTGGTGGCCATTGCTTAATGATGGCACTGACAGTCAGGGCCACGACGTCTCAGTCTGGGCTATCAATGGTTTTTAGTGATAATACACTTTCTCTCATCTCATATAAATCCACCTGTCAAACCACTTAGAATTGCAGGACCCCTCGGGCAATGATCCAGCTTGAAAAGGGAAACATGAAATGTACTAAAACATTTTTAACCATTATTTTTTTCCAGCAACAGCTTCCACAAACATGCTACTGTTAACCCATACATGAACAAATTGTGCTTGGTGTTGCAGATGGAGTCCAGAAAAGACCCAGGGCATTTACAGTATGGGAGGTGTTGGATGATACAGTTATGGCGTGTCTATTAGTCTTGTTGGGCTTGACCCTGCTGGCACGTGGTCTTCTGAATACGAGCATTGAGAGGAATTTCCAAATGAGGTGCCAGGTGGATTTGTCCTTGGTGCTGGTAAAGGCAAAGCAGTCACACAAGCAGGTACACACAGTGGTGCACGTCACACCTGTTATATCAAAGCACTCTCTCTCAGTTACATCTCTGCCATGACACTAACTCAGCAACCCATTTGACATTCATTAAGCTTGTAAGTCTACAATTTAAGCCTTAGAGGTCACAGTTATCATCTGCAACAACGAAAGAATGCTGTAAGCTTATATAAACGTGTCACTCAGCAACTCATTGAAGCCAGCAGAGGTTTTTTCAAATGTGTGAATCTGAAACATTCAATTGATAACATATTTGTATTTGTATATAGATGAGGAGATAATTTATAATTTGAATTTCATAAAATGTTATTGCTATGCACATGCTTTAGAGAACCGTCATTGTATTTAAACTCTAAAAGTTTTGTACTACTATTCTTCATTTCAGTGTTAAGTTTTGGTTGGGAGGTCCTAAATATTAAGTGAAGAATTGAACCTGTTGACTGAGAGTGTAATGCTGTTATAGTAATAATGTGTAATAAAGTATTAATTACATGCATGCAATCATGTTTAAATAGTATATCAAAACAGCTTGGGTTTGAGAATACAAAAATTATCTTGTTCAGAATTAAATGCATGATCGTTTAGTGAACAAACAGTGCTTGGATGTGGTGAAAATGATACTTTGCATACAGTTAATTTGATATTCTGGTATAAATGAGAGAATATAAAATAAATAAAATGGGTTATTATCATTATCTTTTGGCAGTTTTAAATGGATTACAATAAGGTGGTGAAAAAAACAATGACATTGTATCCCGTGAACTGAGTCAAACCTACTTAGACTACATTCGGTTCCACATAACATATCAAGCTCTAAAGGCTGGTCTAACCAAGAAATAAGAAGAATCAACACTTAACATCAAACATCCCCACACACACACAAAAAAAAAACACACACACACACAAAGAATACTAAACCAGGTTATAGAATTCTCACTAGCAGGTCTGGTCCTCTGATAAGATCTATTGACCCATAAGTCATGGTAGGGAAGTGCATATTACTTCATAATAGTAACATTATGGTCATGAGGTGAGGTAAGTTCAAGGGAGCAGGCCTGTTGTTTGTGCATATTAACACATCGTCTATTAACACATGATAAGCAAGATGTGACTCAGAGCCAGTTTTTCTTTGACACAGAAAACTTAAAAATCTTAATATGGACTGAATGTCAGATTTTACATAGAACAGCAACTCTCAACAAGACAAAGTGCATGTACCTCCAGATCAGCAATTCATGTGACTTGCTCTAGATCTTTGTCACAGCAATAGTTTGGGTGGCTGGTGGCATGGTGGTTAGGGCTCTGCCCCAGTGATCAGAAGGCTGTGGGTTCAAATCCCAGGACTGCCAGTGGCACCATTGAGGTACCCTTGAGCAAGGTACCATCCCCAGACGCTGGGTCAATGGCTGCCCACTGCTTCATTTCGCGGAGAAAGAATTTTACATTGTTCACACTTTGTGCTGTGGTGTGTTCACATGTGACTATAAGGGGGCACTTTACTTTACTTTCAGTTCATACTGAGAACTGTTCCCCAATGCAGGAGAGAAGCACCTTTGGTAAGTGCTTTGTGTCAAACTGTAAATGGAAACCTCCTCCTTTAGGTTGTTCTCCAGCTGCTTGGAGTGAGGAAGCATGATTTGGAAAGCCTAATCAGATTGTTCAAATGACTGTGTGACGCAATGGAACACCCTACACTGAAAATTTTATTTTTTGGAGCACAGAAGGGTGCCACCAGCCCCAGCAATCCCAGAAAAACATAATATCTGGCTTATGTTCCCGCTCTGAATAGTGACATCCTGGAGTGAAACGCTCTATTTGAATCCAATCATATGGTTGCAGTTTATCAGAGAATTCAATGTCAAATCGTGGAACGCAATTCTTTGAGGGACAGCAAATGCTATCCTTGTTGACTTCATGCATGTGTTTCTGTAAACAGATGGTGGATGTATTGTTGGAAATTGGACATATGTCAAGGCCTCAGCTGAAGCGCTTAACCAGCTTTAGGGCAGCTATTATTTTCAGTCCTGCAGCAGACTGTAGTGTATGAGTGCTGTCTAACAACGAAGATGTAATTTAGAACAGTGGACTAATGTCATAAGATTAACCATAAATGAAATATTGCCTGACCTTTAAAACTCATATATGCAATATATGTCCTACACTCTTAAAACTTTCTGAGAGTAGAGGCAGTAAAAAAAAAAATGCAACCACAATATAGGACCCTCAAAAGCACCTGAAATTAAAAATCAAAGCTGCAGCTTATCAAACTGTATGTGACTGTGCACAGGTGAGGCACAGGGTTAATGAAATACTATGGCCCTCAAGATAAAACAGAAAATGAAAGCCAGTGTTGCAACGACAGTAAATGAATTTAGTAAATACGTTTTTTTTTCACCAAAACATTCTACAGGAGTAGATATTATGCACCGTGCCTGTTGTGTCTGCGACACGACTTACTTCGTGATGTGTTTTCTCACGTATGTAAATCAGCTCCCAAGGGTTTAAGCTGTGTCATTCTGATGGGAAATATATTTTCAGCATGTGTCCAAGGATCATGCCTGCATCTAGTGTGGCGGCTGCTACAGTTAAACGAAGTCTCTCAACAACATGTCCTTTGAGACCCCAGTACATTTTTATGCCAGCACTCTTGAGTCATTTCCAGAGTCTTTCTCTCACACTTTTATTTCTGCAAGTAATAGAAATACAAGACAAGTTTTCATTACACTGGGTGCCAACAGAAACTCAAATCTGAAATAAATTCAGCAAACATCTCACAGCCCATCAACTATTTCAGACGAATTCCCACAGATCACTTACAACAATGTAGCATTGTGTTTGGCAGCTAGCTAAAACCTAGCACAGAACAAGCAGTCTGTTTAAATTGCTGCCTCTCTCCACTCCAACCCCGGCTTGCTGGAGGTCTTTGTAATTGCCTCAGACGCTGCATTGAGTCTTCAGACAGTGGGCACAGATTATTGTGCCACCCAATTGTGAGATGGAGTTAGGGTCCGCCATATACCTGCTTGTTTGGCAGGTCTGAGTGACACATTGATTGGCAGGTTATCAGTCTTCGAGCCCTTGTCAGTCCAGCACCTTTTCACAGGGAGCAAATTCATATCAATGAGAAAGAGTGGTGGGGGAGCGGGGGTGAGGGTGAGGGCAGTGAGGGAGGTAAGGGTTAGAAAGGGGGTGGCACAACCTTAATGACCCCAATTCTTCCGCTCTCATAGAATGCTGTATTTCTCCCCCAAAAGAGGCATTGTGCTTACCCCCCTTCTCACGTGGGAACTGTGTTTGAGGGGGAGCTAGAAGAGGTGGGCTGCAAGAGCAGCTATGGCAGTCAGCCATTGCTAATGAACAATGCCACAGAATAGCTTTATTTGTCAAGGCTTCCTCAGGCAGTACATAGAAAAGCTTTGGAGGGCTTGAATGGGCTCAGGCTGTTGTCCCCCCAGCCCAACACACACACACACACACACACTCTTTCCCCTCACCCAGCTTGCGCACCCCATTGATTAACCTGGTTCTGCGTCTGAAAGGAGGCTAACAAGACAAAGTCTAAAGTTTATGTCAATTAGTAGTCATAGAGCGACAGGACAGCTGCAAGGTCTTGGGTGTCCACCCTTCCCAGGCCTGGACTGAGGTCCCAGTGGTCAGAGTTCACAATTCTGCTGCCAAAACACATCGTCTCAACCAACAGTGTCACTCTCTATGACCTTTCTGACAACCTTGACCCCCAGAGGCCTTACATTGATGAGATTGACAAAGATGTGACAAAAGAGCATGACTGTCATTAAGTCGCTTGGAAAATAGATTTATTTATTAGACAATGTTGTTTTTTCCACAGCAGTGTACGTCTGTGTGGTAGACAGGTTTGTTTTGTGAAACAGACAGCAGAGCCTGAACACTGTGATGGACTTCACAGATGCTCTGTTCTTTACATATGAGCTCCTGTGAGATTAATGCCATTAAAATTAGCAGCAACTGTAGATGAGTCAAGAAATACCACTGTCTAAGATGACTGATTTTCCTTTTTAAATTAACTTTTTTGAGAAAACAAAACAAAACAGTAGTTAACATCACATCAATATACCCCTCAATATACCCCCAGTATGCTCTTGATTCATTAACAAAGGGGCTCACTGTGACTCCTGTTAGACCTACTACCTTAGTTCTGCTATATATAGTTTTGTTTTATTCATAAATTCATTTACTCTCTCATTTGTTCCAGCATTTACAACATGAGAACAACTCAATGACATCATTATTTTGGAAAATCTTATTTATGAAAAACACCATGCAGTCATCTTCCATGTTTTACTCAAAAAGCATACTCTGGAACCTGTATCACTCAGATTCCATCTTTTTCCTTTTTGGTTTTTGGTCATTTCATGTCACTATCCATTCGTCAAAAGAACCTCAGTTAATTTCTAAGGTTTCTGAAGTACCAGTGAATTTCTAATGATTCTGAAGGGTTGTTTTTGATTACATATAAAGTTCTGTTGCTAATAGGTACATTCAAAGCCTAGAGCACCACCTATAGACTTCATTTATTGTATGTTCCTGTGTTGTCTTACAGTAGACAGTAGATGTACAAAATATGTACATTTTAGATTGTGGATGTTAAAACTGATACTTAAAACATAATGAACAAAGTCCTTCAGTATGGCTGTAGCAACCAGACATGTGAGTGTGTAATGCCATTAGGAGTTTTAGAGAAACCCTCTGCACCACTTCATGCACTGCTTAAACAGTATACTGTGTACTTATGCCTTTAATCAAGAAGACAGTTCTCTTTTAGATATGTCTACACACTGCACATTACACAGCATCCTGACTACCATGTAGGTGGAAACCAAGCACAACAACTATTTTTCAAGGGGCGAACAACAGAGCTCATTACAATGGCACAACGTGGTGTGGGTAATAAAAAGACAGCAGCAAGACCACAAGAAGCCTTGGAGAAAGGGAAGCTACAGATTGCTTACAGCATTTATTCATTTTAAATGTATAAAAAGAGACATTATTTGCACTTTCCTAGTTTATAGGAAACATAGAAAATAGAAAAATGTGTGATGCAACACATTTAAGAATTATAAAACCAAAAATTCTTGACTGTCTGTCTATTTTAAATCAATTACAGGTCAGTTCGGTCCATGTCGTGCAGAGCAGGGAGGTTTAAATGGTATGCATTAAAGGGTTAATCTTTGGCCTGGGCACAAACACTCACTCTTTCCATATCCTCTGCTACGTTTTTATCTATTTATTTATTTGGTCCACGCTGTTCACATGGTGTTCATTTTAGTATACAGAGAGCTTAGTTTAGGTGGTGTGCTCTAGGGCCTCATATTTGACAGGCTATGTTAAACAAAATACCCATCAAGCCCACAGCCTGAGACCATCCTAGCACCACTGTATATAATGGAGGCGCTTTTATGCTGTCAGCAGTGGGAGATGAGAAACATCCCGTAGAATTCTTACACAAATACACCACACAATTAGTTCCCCTTTACGTGGGAGAGCTGCTGGTCTGTGGGGTCACAAGAGCTCGTTTCAGACCATGCACAGCTGTCAGAGGGAACTTTCCATTTAGATTAGAGTGCTGGTGCTGAACAATATACACACTGCCTAGTCCACATGACACTGTGTGCTGGCTTTGGTGAAAGACTTACTCATCTGTGTTGGCGTTTTAAACTTGCTTGCTTAAGTGAATGTGCATTTGCCCTCCCCCAACCCCTCTGCAGCAATTAATGAGCCTTAACACGATGCTCTTCATGAGCACGTTAAAAATAGCACATTTATATAGTCATAACTGAAAACTGGAACAGAGCATGAAAATGTCATTCACTGTCTTTAAGGATCAAATTACTTAGTAATGAAATTATCAGGTTACGTAGACTTAAATCAGAAAAGGCTTTCTTGAGCATAAAAAACAAACTTTTGAATAGTTTGCATGTTTGAAACTAGTTATTAACTTAAGACCTGTAATGACAAATTCATGAGCTATTCATAACTACCAAGCAAATATGAGCAAAGGTGATAACAAGGCAATCTAAGATCTACAAAAAATCCCGCTCACTGAGGACACAGCAGTCAGCAGGCTGTTGGAACTGCATCCACTGAGACATGACTGACCTGGATGATGGCAGGTTAGAAATAAATAATGATTTGTACCAAAGTTCAAAGCATAGCCTATAAGCAACCTGACATCTTAGTAAATCTCTAAAATTACATCCATGTTACCCAAAGACATATCAATTTTCTCTTGAACATACCTGTTTTGTTTATCACATCATGCCAAAATTTGCATGCAAATGTAAAGAGGTCAAATATTTAAAGGCTGGTGCATAACTAAAATACTTTTGCACTTACTTTTAGGCCTATGCTCCTCGGCAATATGATACACAACAGAAAAAAAGGGTAACACCATAAACTTGTCGTGGCAGATGTCATGTGCAGTCATAAGCTATGACAGATTATGCCCATAGGTATAACAGCGTCATGTAACCGTGGCATGTTTATGGCTTGTTTATGTGAATATGCACTGTTTAAATTTACTAAAAATAACTGTCTGAAATTGAATATTTTGATTAATTGGTGTTCATTTGAATGCAACAGTGTGGATGGAATGTGTGAGCACTGAATGTGTGGTTGGACATCTATGTGTGTGTTCTGCCCTTATGTCTGGTATAAATCAGTGGAGTCGCTCTCAGAATTTTCCAGGTAACTGCTGAGTGCAGGCAGAGGCTATGCAGGACTACCGCATGTGCTGCTCAGACACTACCTCAACATGACTTCTCCATGCACCCAGCAATATGCACTGAGGGAACAGACGTAGCCTAACTCGAGCTCCTCATTTGGGGAAAATAACAGACATTTGCACCGAATTAGGCATGCAACTAATTATTATCGTACTGTAACTGTTTATCTAACTACTTTCACAGTATCAGCCCCACGTCTCTGTGTAAATCTGTCAGCTGGCCGACTGACCACTCAACCACCTAGCCATCTGGAAGCACTCTCACCTTCTGTTGGTTAGAGAGGAGCTTCCCGTTTAACCACAAAACAGTGTGGCCCACAACACTGTCATCAGCAAGTCTGCTTGCGGCCAGAGCCACAGAAGTTTGGTCAGTGTAATGCATCCCAAGGTGGCCTTCTTAGGCCAGACATTACAAGCAGGCTGACACATAACTGCTGAGATGCACCATTAGGTGAATAACACTAGCAACAGGTGAATGGTGTGATTAGCAGTTGTGCTGAATAGGCATTACGGGTAGATTTGTTACAAAGTAACAGAAGGTCAATAACTTGTGTCTGGGTGAATCTAAATAGGCTAAAGCCTTCCAAATATACATGACCAGCAGCTAGCACACTTGTGAAAAGGTGTCTGCTATCACTGAAGCAGCAATAGAAGCATATAAAGGCCCTATTCTCTATCCCAGCCAATAGGCCAGAGTGATTATTAGGAAGAGAGAAGGAGAGAAAGAGAGAGAGAGACAGAATGAAAGGCAAGGAGAGCTCTTGGCGAGGCACTGCATTCCCAGTGATATTAACCTTCCAGGGAAATCAGTCTGACACAGAAGCTGACGGAGGATCTAAATTACCTTTTGATTGCCGGTGTGACGGCCTGTTTATATTATCGGTCATCTGGCACAATGCAGGCCCCTGTTCAGCCCTTCTGCAGTCATCAGGCTCTTATTAATTATGGTAAGCGACCTTTGAGGAGGTGATGACAGAGGCACGAAGGTTGGAGGCCGGGCCCACAGACAGACGGTCTGTTTGATGAGTCCCATGACTAGTCTCTTTTTCTCCGGACGCTCTTTCTGTCTGACTCTCTCTCACGGCTCCATTGCTATCTCTTTCCCGCTATCTCTCCCCTCCTCCTTCGGCCTTTGATTTGCTTCTTTTTTTTTTCTTAGGGAACTTCTCATCTTTTGAGTCTCTGGGCTTTTCTGTACACAATGCATCTTGTAAATGTGTTTTGTCGCCTCGCTTCCTTTAAGGTGTTTATTATTAACTTTGATTCGATCCGGTGTGCTGTATTTACAGTGTTTTGAGGGGCTGTGTTAGTTACAATCATTTCAAGGGCCAAAGCAAATGACTTCTTAATGCCGCAAGCAGATGACTCTGCAGTGTTCCTTCACTACTTTAAAGGACAATTTCCATGTCCTAATTCTGTCTTCAGTATTACTCCCTTCCTCTCTTTAAAAGAAAATTGACATTTCCTTTGGAATACGACCCGCTTTCTTCTGATATTGCCAAAACCACATGACGTTTCTCAGCAGATTTACGTGAAATGCAAAATGAATGCAGATTTTCCCACAACACCACATTTGTGTGTCATAGATAATCCGCAGGAGCATATAAATGAAACTAAAAGCTGCGTCAATGTTTTAGAGGGGTGGGACATTTTTAAAATGCAGATACTAAGAGGTTTTTTTGGAATTTTGACTTGGTTCCTTAAAGCAGTGGTCCTTAGGGACACCAGATACAGTTTTGCTCCAACCCAACTCGCAACACATAGGGACAGAGATAAACTGTGGACGTAAGGACAGTTTTAAGAAGCCCTGGAGGATTAAAAAAACATTTTATCAAATGTGACATGTGCAGAAGTACAAAGAAGCTCCACATCATGTAAAGGTCCCATACCAGCTAAAGGTTTTTCCTACAACCACACATCCAAGCCAAGAACCATTCAGGAACTTTTATTTTCAAGAGTGTACAGTGAGTGGCTGTTGAGCTGGAAGTACAGATGGCGGTGCATTTTTTGGCAGAAATGTCAAAGTTTAATGTCAATGACATTTCTGGGGACAGCCATGCGTGTTAGAGGCAGTGATGAATGCAAGGTGTGATGTAAGCTGTGTGTGCGAGCGTGAGTGTATGTCGATTGGCTGCCTGTTTAAATGGGAGCGTGGGAGTGTGTGTGTGAGTCAGTCTGGCCAGCGGGCTAATGAGAGGCACAGGGTCCTGCTGTGCGCTGGGCAGACCTCCCCCAGACAGCAGGCCACTGATGACGGAGCCTCACACCCACAGTCCTCTGCTCCAGCCGCAGACAGAGCCTCAGTCACTGCTGCATTAGAGGGCATTAGGTCAGATCTCTGAGATCACAGCCTGCAGAATGACTCCAGCTATCAATCCAGCTACTGCAGCTTTCACATTCCTCTGTTCTGGCACAACTGGTGCTGAGAGCAAACAGATGGAGTGTCAAGCCTTTTCTAATTGTGCTGATTCAGCTCTCTGAGTCTAACCGCCTGTTTCAAAATAGGCTATGGTTCATTTAAGTCATGTTAGATGTTATCTTGCTAGTCTTTGTTTCATTACCACCTTTCATTGAGTTAATGCGACCTTGTCTTTAGTAACACTGATTTGAGAAAGAATGGCCAAGGACAGTCTTGCTTGAAAAATAATAAAGCCTAAGTCATAGAAAACCTAATTTTCCTCACTGTGTCAGATAAAATATATATAGTATTACATAGTATTTAAACAATGTTTCAAACATACCATTCACTCTCCAGTCTATGGAAACTGAACCCGTTTTAAATTAAAACAACACATGTTTCACTATGTTTCAAGGTGGTTTAGAATGAATCAAATTATTGGGTAGCCAATCAGAAGGGAGGTCATTTACATATATCAGTCTTAAAAGCACAGTAACAACAGAGCCCATTTAATGCTAAGAGACGAAGAGAAGTTGGAAAATGGTCATGTAGAATGAATTATCCCCCTCCCACCCAACACACACAAATGTCACTCAGGAAAAATAAATAAAACATGAGAAAGGATATAGGACATTAAAGTAAAAAAGGAAAGAAAGAAAGAAAGAAAGAAAGAAAGAAAGAGACACTTTATTCACCTTATTTAGTACTGATTAAAGACAGTTGAAGTATAATGATTTTTCCATTTATTTCAGAAACAGTGAATCCAGATGCTATGCCTGCCAGATTTTGTTTTCATACCATGAAAATATATTTGAAGCAGTTGATAATATTTTCAGTAAAAAAAAAAAAGAATGTTTGATATTTTAAAGGAGGAAAAAAAAGAATAAAAAGATGCCAGCTATCTCACCAGCTAAAGTGCTGGGTCAGTCCAGAGTCTGTGTCCGGCTGGCTGGTGTGAGACGCTCTCTCAGGACAGGGAAATGGTCCAGGTGCTGCTCATAGTCCAACTGACCAACAATCAGGGACAACTGCGATCAGTTATCCTTCTCCCTCCTCGACATGAACCACATCTCAAGTGGCCTTGCATTCTATATGTTTTTTCGTAACCATAAATCTTATCTACATAGTACACGGTATAACAGTTTTCCCCATATCTACAAAATAAAATATAATAAGGAAAGCTAGCTGGCACTATGTTTTCAAAGTGAATGTTTTCAGCTTTTGAATCAAATATTTACTTACTGATTGCTTTCCCTCACTCTGACATTAACATAACAGGCTCAGCATGGCTTTGACTTTTTTCTTATCACTCCTGATAATTCTGCACCACTCTTTGTGGGGAACTTTTTACCGGACATAAGTTGGCATTCCACCCAGGACAGTTTGAAATGTTGCTTTGACGAAGACAGTTTAGTTGGTTTCTCTAAAGAAGATTCTTTCAGCATATACAGTGGGCAACAAAGTAGAAATATAAACACTGCTGAAATATCAGACCACTAGCAAATGAATGATTCCCAAAGGCAGATTTCAAATAAAAAAACTGCATGTGCTAACTGTAGAAAGGGATTGGAGGGGTTCGAGGAAGCAGACTTGGGAGCTGTGGTCATTGGTCACTGGAAGACAGTGTGGTAAGTTGGGCACTGATGGGACTTCATGTATTTGATGGCAAACTTGAGCTCCTTGCTCTTCTTGTCCCACTTGTGGATAGACATGAGCAGTAACTGTTGGTCGACCTTGCGGCCCATGATGAGGAAGTTGCTCCCGAGGTTGTCCAGTTGGGAACAAGGGCAGTTGGCTCCATTCTTAATGTAGAGCGTCAGCTTCTTCAGGTCTTTTTTACGCAGGATTCCCATCTTCAGAACCTTCTTCTTCTTTTGTGCTGCGATAAGCTTGCGGTCACCTTTCTCCTTCTTAACTTCTTTTATCTTCATCTTGAGTGCTGGGGAAGAGATGAAAGGATTAGATCTTTTGAAAACAAATGACTTCCCTGAAGCCAGAAGGAACACCACATGTCAATGGAAAAAAGTCTCGTTTGTGTGTATATATGCCATCAGTCATCTTTACACGCTGGAGAAATTGGGAAATCCTCCTGCCACTTTTGGGACTCCTTGTGTCACACTGGTTCTTCCATTCATTTGTGCTAGTTCAAGCAGCAAGACATTTCACAACAAGCGCACAGGAAGAGACTGGGCATTCCCATTCAGTGGAATACTTTACACCTCCCCAGAGGAGCATCATTTAACCATGGACGGCACTAATTGCAGTCACCCGGGAGAGAACGGAGAGACGAATGGAAAGTTTCAAAGACAGATGTGAAACACCCCTCAGTGGCCCTAGAACATCCCCGCCTCATTCACTGCTGTTTTACAGAGCCATGGAGCCTCTAGCCACAGAAGCAGCATGGAAAGTGGCTTGCCAAAGAAAATTGTAAAGGCTTTTTATGTATTATAAAGAGCATAATAAATGTTCAATTTGACATGTAATCGTGCAATTAAATGCTCTATATTTGACTATTAGACGCAAAAATAATCTGGCCTTCAATTTGCCAGAGTTTTGCTGACCTCAGTAAATTTCTTTCCTAACAAATAAGATTAAATGTGCTGTCTTAAATTTGCGAAATGATAGTATATAAGATTTTTGCTAAAAGATCTGCCACTTTGACCCACGTAACAAATGAAAAACGCAACTGTGTGAATACACAGAATAAACTTTGATGTTTGATTAAAAATTTGGCATTATGGCTCTGGAATGCTTAAAATCATTATTATGCCCTTGTCATTTGTTTAACAAACATACATTTGTCAAAGTACAGACACATACACATACATTATCTCTGCAGGCTGGCTGTCAGTGCAAGTTTGAGTGGCTTCGCCCAGGCCTATCCAGCTTCTCTCTCTGAGAGGTTTGGCAGCAGCATAAATATTATTTCAACAGCAATGTTTGGCCAGAATCATCAGACCAAGAGAATCCAAATAAAGGAAAAGAAAATAGCATGATTAACAAAAAGCCCAATTAAAGAGCACATGCTGAAACTCCCACAGGGGCAGTATGTGGGCTGCGAAGTTCTCAGACAGCGGAGATCAGAGCGGGACCATCTAGGTGGCACAGTGACCAATCACAGTGAACACTAACCAGGCTAGGGATTCTGCATTCTCACACAAACTTATAAAAATGGCTTCTGAATTAGTGACTACATAAATATGAGTAACCAGCTAGCCAAGTATATATATGGGCAATAGCAGAACCTTTTATGTATTCAACATTGTGAATGAGCTAACAATCCTTAATCCTTAATGCAGTGTAATTGTACACAGATTTGACATCTGATTTTTGTGCTTGCCCATAAGCCATAATGCTTGGTGAGTTTAAGCTTGCCTGGTCAACATTGTGATGACAAGCTGAACCCACTTTATAAACAAGAACTGGTCTAAATTACAGGCGGTAGGTCTGATGGGCAGATGAATGCAGGTATGGAGAGGAATTCACCTTGAGAAAAAACAGATCTCAAACCTCAGACTGTGCAATATTCACTTAAACAGGCTTTAAGTGAATGTAGCAAAAGTGCTTACATTAAAAAACTGAAAAAAGGGATCTACAAGCTTCTTAGCAGTATAAATAGGGGTAGCTGATGCTGAAACTGCCATTTGTGAATAACATTCCTTGCAATTCTTTAAAAGCTTGTTGTCTTACTGTCCATTAATCTAAATTGAGTTTTAGCAGTAGGCCTATCTCTGCAAATCTCTACGCATCAGTCGGCATTTAGTTGATGATGTGCCTGTTCGAAGACACAGTTTTGGATTTGTTTTAGACTCTAAAAACAAACAAAGACAGAAAGAACATCAAGAACAGTATCTTGACTGCGCTCCCATTTTTCCGGTGGTCCTCAGCCAATAAAACTATTAAAAAGAAATTCATTTTGGACAGCACATTAAAGCACTCAGAAAACAAATGAGAAACCAGTGAGGGTGAGCAAATGACTAATGCAGTACATGAACCTATGTATATTTATACTGAAGTCATTATTGGCAATCTGACAGCTGTACCTCTGTACAGCACATACTGCTGTGATCATCTCTGGATTCTGTTCAGCTCTAAAGCCTGTCTGGTCTGCTCCAAGCCACAGATGAATGCTTTAATAAAAATAACATTTGTCTTACACTCTTACATGTAACCGTGGTTTGCATTATTAAGTCACTATTTGTGTGTCGTCTACAACATGTTGTTTAGCTTTGGGTCTGTAAATCTGAATCTGAAGACCAGTCAACAAGATAACAAAATCTAATGCTGGTACTTTCACATGTCTGTCTACTAGATTTATCATGTTGTTTAATTATTAGTCCATCAAGTATAATGACTTCTGCCCACCTCTAATTCTTCTAATTCTTTGGCTGTCTTCTAATGTCACCAGCAGTGGGTGGGGAAACATATATTAAGCAAGTGTCACCCCCTTCCCACAACATTTAGGTTACTGTGGCTTTAAGTCGGACTACAGTATGAATCTGTAACAGTTTTCTCAACCACATTTTAAAATTGTCCATATTGTAGGCAATAATTGGCCATGAAAGCGTTCAGGGGCGTTTTTGGCCATGCATTCGGCAACATTTAGAATCTTAGTCATACATGGTGACTAACACTCTGTTCCATCCTTGCAAGAGAATCTTTAGAATATAATACTGAGAATAACACTTTTGAAAATGCTACAAATAAGAAACATATATTACTTTACATTTCTCATTAATTGTATGAGCGCCTGTTTGTTTTTTTCTGCCTCTGTAATTACCTATCATCCTCATTAAAAGTCAATTTCACTGACTTTTCTGGCTCATTAGAGACAGCTGCTCTCACTTGGAATGAGTGTAGAATTAAAAGTATGAGTGTAGATAAAAAATATGATTACATTAATATTGATTAATGGCAAATTAATCCACAAGGCAATGAGTTCTCTCTTCTTGTGGCCTTCATATTGCTTAAATATGGGACAACTCTAAATCAAGTGATAGGTTTGCTTACTATATAGTAACCACAGAAGCACTGAAGCATTTAATCTTATTGCCTCATGGTCGCTGGAAGCAAAACTAAAGAAATTAAAATTTCCACCATGTCCAAGTGAGTCAAATAGACCATAAAGTTTACCATGAAACACAAAACTGTTTTGTACAGGCAACCAATGAATGTATCATAATGGCACCTGGAGGAAAGTAAAATTATGCTGTATAGAGGGAAAGACTTAGCAAAGTGTTATTAATTAAGTTTATTTTGAAATATGGTTGATTGGGAGGTCAGAAACAGCTGTAATGTTGGGTGGTGGGCAGTGGCAAATACTTCTTAAACAAGATTGCGCTCTCTCCTAATTCCTCCAAGAACACTCAGTCCTTCCACTCAACATGCTGGCGAGGGTAATTTGTCATACTTAAAAGTGGCTGCATACAAAGGGGATGTCTGCATCCAAGAGAAACACACTTCACAGCCAAAGACAACCGAGGGATGAATGAAGCCGCTTTATACAATGTTCTGGTCTCTTTAGGGCGGGCCATGCTGATGGCTTTCAATGCTGAAGATACAAGCTCCAAGAGATCCACCTCTGATAAGACAATATGAGGCATACCAGAGGCTGAAGATTCCATACATTAAAGTCAGTTTTAGATAACCAGCATACCTCAGTACTGAGTGATTGATTAATTGGTTCATTCATTCACTGACTGGCTGATTGACAGACTTACTGACTGGTTGGTTGGTTGATTGATTGGTTGATTGGTTGGTCGATTACAGCTCACACTGTGTAACATACCATACATTTTATTTTACTGTTTCAGTGTGAAATTCATCATTACATGCTTTTCAGACTTTCATGGTTATTCTTGTGCTGCCGCTCATATCTGATATCTGACAACATTATTCTTCCACTAAAGCTGTGACAGCTCTAAAGTAGTTGCTTTCCCACATAACAAAGTTCACCAGTCCACTTGACTGCTGCCAAGTCACATGGCTTATTTCATCACTTTAGAGAAAATAGCTAAGCAGGCAAGCAACTGTTGTCATTTTCCTAGCCAGTGCTATCAACACAGCATTCCACTGCTCTGTGCTTTTCCCACTAGTATCTAATCACTGCCCTAATCAAGCTTGATTTCCGTGCACATATGTGTGTGTGTGTGTGTGTGTGTGTGTGCATGCAGTGTTAGGATTTTACTTACCAAAGTCACTGGCACAGAAGTGTTCCATTACAGTGTCGGCCTTCAGTTCATTGTCACAGGGTGGGCACGCTTTGGAAACTGCCAGAAGACAACAAAACAACAACAACAACAAGGAAAAACAGATTATTTGACTATTTGTTTTCCTTTGCTATCTCTGTTTAGTTTAGCACGTTTATGATTTCAATAATCCACTGTCTTCAGTTCAGTCTCAGTGCAGGACTGACACAATGCTGGGTTGTGTATGACAGCTGGGGAGAGACACAGGCCTGCAGTAATGCTCACTGAAGCACTAAGCACTTTGTAAGCACTTTGTAAATTCCATCTTGTCAGATGCCATTTTCTGCTGGAAGGATATGGCGACCAGGACTCTGCTGCAATGTTTGCATTGCAATTACGGTGATGAAAATGTTTGAATGTAGATATCTGTATATTTTAAGTGAACAGGTATGGCAAAAATCTCCTGGGGGGAAAAGTGCCCTTTTCTGAATTTAGCTGGTTAGTGACAAGTTATATGTTGACGAATTACATTTCTTTGCTGGTGAGGCCATCATGCAGAATCCTATTTGAAAAGTGCAACCCATTATCTTCACTAGATCCCTGAACATTGAAGACCTATTGCCTTTGCACAGATTACTTTTAAACCATATTGGTAGTGTAGAATATTTACTAGCATAGTGGCTATTGTGCCTTCCAGCCTGTTGTTTTTTCACAGTTTTCCTTGTATATGCACACATTCTAATGGAGTCTAATGTGTGCCAAGAGCAGAGGAGGCATGCAGGGCGCACCACTCTGCTGCTCTCACACAGAGGCTAAAGGCCAGTGCTAATGGTGCTTAATCCATAGCTTTCAGAATAATGAGCGCGACCACTTCTGGCAACTGGAAGTTTGATTTCCTCAGTGTGAAGGAAAAGTCATGTACTAACTTCTGCTTATCCCACAAAGACAAGCAGATCCTGACAATCCAGTGCAGCCATAAACACTTTGATGAAAGCTTTCTACAAAAAATTGTACGTTGTTCCAGGCCATTGGTGTGAAAGTGGTGGTCTGCCATATCTATAATGTTGCACTGTACAGGCCTGCCAGAGTCTAACAGCTCAAGTTGAGCTAATGCGAAGAGGCATTGACCTACTTGGTGTACTATAGCCAGAAGTTGTCAGCACAGACCTGTGGTTTAATGGGCTTTAACAAAGGTTGACCAAAATATATTTGGCCTCATGAGGAGTCAGGTCATGGTAGAAAAATGAGATTTGTTTCTTGTAGTCTTTGGAGGCATGTCTATGTATGTCTACCTTGTACAATCAACACAACACAAAATGCAGCCCTTGAGGCTGTTGGGGGCAAACCAACCATGTTCACTCGTAATGTTTGGTTCGCGAGATGCACAGAGTTCCCTTGGAAGTGCTGAGGAGCCTAGCTGTTTTTTCACACTGCACTACTTGTGAATGATGTATGCTCCCACAACTTCTGCAGCCCTTTGCTCCAGCTAAGACAACAGAAACACCTGGTGGCAGGCAGTTACACGGCTCCCCGCCTGATTCCCCCTTTCAGGTTATAAAGTGAGGGTCAGGGTTTATCACCCCAGTCACAAGTGTAACCACAGTGGAAGATAATAAGGAGGGTCAAAGTTCAGCTTCAGTGCTTGGGGTGTTGGGAATTGAACCCCTCTGTGCTCAATGATATTTCGTGCCAGAGCACAAATTCTCATACTTTCCCTGTGAGCGCTGCTAGCCAGTGGGTCAGAGATGCAATTTTCTGCCGCCAACACTCTTTTTTGAGCAAAGAGAACTCATGGCACCAACCTCTAACTCGGACTGAGAGTCACAATCTTGAAGCTGTAACGTCTTATTTGAACTGCAGAGTAATTTATTCACTTTTGCAGGGTGGTTTACTGGCAGGCTGCCTTCTTGAAGCAGAGCCAAAGCATGTGTCTGAAGAGCAGGCACTGGGAATTCTGTAAACTTCTGTGTGTGCTGGGGATTTTCTGATTGACACACATTAGCAGACTAGCAAGATATTTACAGCCAATTCAGTGAAGGGTTTTGTTGAATCCCTCCTGTGTGGTTGTGTAATTTTTCATTTTTCATTTTTTTGTGTGTGTTTTATTTTCGGTAGATACATATAGATACTTGGCAGCAACTGAATAAGTGACTATGTCTGTCACGATCACAGTATGAGACTGCCTGGATTTGATCGTGGGCATTTAGTTTAAGGTGAGATGTATATCACAGTATAAAATATTTATTTCAGCTCGCTCAGTCAAATAATATCAGTCCACACTTTACTGTATTTTCCCAAATTTAGCAACTTTAATGAGGGTTTAGCTCCACCCACACATGATGCAATCATGCAACATCACATATCGCTGATACGGTTGTCCAAATATGTTTAATTCTTTTGTACTAATGAAAACATTTACATGTTCTCTGAGATATAACTGTGTAATGTAGCTCCAAGGCCCTGTTTTACCCCAAATCAGCATTTCTCTACATTCAGAATCAAAAATCCCAGCTTTTAGGATTTTTAAGAAATTTAGAATTGTTAAAATTTGTTTAAGAATTTTTAGATTTATGCTAGATTTTGCATTAAAATAACCTGAGCATCTAGGAACAGTGCATAGTTGTTTTCATATTAAGCAGTAAAACAGTTTAAGATGCTGTTAAATCATTTCTCAAGAGTGAGTTTACATTTTAATCATAATGTCCTCCAAAAGCTAGCTTTTGTTTTTAAATAAATACAAACATGTCCTATTTGCCTGTAGTGTCTGAAAAGTCCTAACTGAAAACTGCAGGCTGCCCGCAGTTTACTGGGACATTTCCTGAAGGCTGCTGTGCAGTAAGCCATTAGGATGTTTTTGAGGGGTTTGAGGAATGGAGTCTAATTTGAGGACTGTCATTGAGTGTGTCGTTGGGGCAGAATGTGGTTTGTTGGCTTGCTTTCTGCTGTCAAACTGAAGCCAAAGGTCTTCACTTAAGACTTATCATCAGCGTTCTCCAGTGTGAAGGATTTTTTTTTTTTTAGAGGAAAGCGTTCCATTTAGACTGCTCAGAGGTCATAATTTTATGGCTCATTTGGACCCTTGAAGTTATGAGCAGTAACACATATGACATTAAACATTACTATGCTCAGAATGAAATACAGCGTGTAATTTATGTCACAAATCCCAACACATCTGTTTAAATGTGCATGGTGTATAGACAGAGGCTGGTTTAAATATCTCCCGTTGAGCGACCCCCTAGGGGTCCTAAAAACACAGCACTTCTGCATTCACTGTTATCCTATAAATAACAGAACACACGTTCTCTACAGAAAAGATACAAAAAAGTGTTCTCCATAGTCGGCTCAGAGTGCTTGTGGCTTACACCAACCAAAAGAATGAGCTGAGTACACTACAATACAGGACAGCTACTGAAAGTAATAACAGGCACAACCACATGGTCTACATGTTATTTGGCTGTTGTTTGGACATGATAGTTCTTGCAGTTTAATCTTTAAGATGGCAAAAAATAGTATTTGAAATGATACCATAAAAGACTCACCTTTGGTTCGAAGCAACCTTTCAGTGGATGGTTCTTTTTAAATACGTATTTGTAAAGGAGATGTGTGAGTGTGAAGCATTTCTCTACAACTATGCATTGAAATCAAGAACTGTTGATCCTTTACTTTTAACAATGTTTACATTTTATATATCATCGCTGTCGGAACAACGCTTTCATACCTTCAAAAAAGTAATTTTACAGTCGAAGGAAATAACATTCTTGAAGTCAAGGTAAAGAGATTTTATTAAGTAAGTTATTTAATTAATTTTGGACCATTTCTATTGACTCTTTTACCATGAAATTTTTACATAAAGGGCTGCTGTTGCTTTCATTATACGTAAAAAAAAAGAAGAAAAAAAAAGACAAAAATGTAGCTACAAGCTTTTGTTCCGACAGTGACAATATGCATTCTTCAATAACTCCCCCCTGCTACCGCTGCTGAAAAAAGAAAGAAAGAAAAAACGAGTTATTCAACCAGTGATAAATTGATGACTCAGTGCTTTAACAGTGGGTCACTTTTGTTAGTCAGTCAGTTTGGCTTTAGATTTGAGAGAACAAGTCTCCTGCCTCACTTTTGAAAAATGCTCTTCTGTTAGAGTAATTAATGTCTGAAGAAAGCCCCTCACTTTGCTCCTCCACTGTACAAATGCCATTTACCAGCATGTATCCATCATTTGGCCATGGCAGTCTCTAGATACCAACTCAGGAGCACAGATCCTGGCTGTGAACTGGCCTCCCTGGACCTCACCTTAGACCACAGAGAAGAAAAAAAGAAAATTCCTGTGCTTTCCTGAGGCGGCTGTTTGGTACATGTTGGAGCTGTGCTCTTCTCTAGCCTGCTGGTAACAGTCCAGGCTGGCCCATGTCAAGTGTGTTTGTGTTGCCATGCTATCTGCAGACTGCTGTTTCAGATCATCGTACACCCTTACCAAAACAGACATTGATGCGAGCGTTTGGCTGCTTTCCAGCTGCGAGGTGGAAAGTGAATTTTACTCTATTCTGTTAGTTTCCACACGAACACTCAAACCGTGAAATATCATGTAATTGCAGGACAGCTACGGTGTGAGCCAGGCCTTATAGCATGGAGTTGGCTACGAGAGAATTGACTGACACTGGGCGACTCCCAGTTATGGTTCAGTGGTCAATATCTTTTGAGCAAAACATTTGAGCAAAATTACCATTGCAGCGGAAACCAAACTACTTGAGGAGAGTTTCATTTCAGAAAACAGCATGAAACACAAATGTATTTCATGACCTTTTATCTCTGTCTATATGATCTATGTGTTACCGCACTCCGGGAAAAGTGCTACATGCGCTTCCCTTTTGTCAGCCAATGCAAACTCATACATATGAACTGCTTTGCCCAGATTTGTGAATAATAACCACTCCTTAGTGAAGTAATTTTGTTACACAATAAATCAACCAGTGTTCATTTAGCTTCTCGAGAGTTAAATGAAAAACCCAGCAGTCTTTGTCTGAGCTCACTCTGCACCGATCGATCTGTGTTTTGTTATAGTCAGTCATTTAGATCAATGGAACTAAAAGGATAGCAAAGAACATAATTCTTCAGTATTGTAACATAAATGTTTTCCCGTTTGTACCCCTTTCTTTCAGTTTGTGGACACAGAACAGAGCTAGCTTTGTTTCACTGGAGTGTCTCCTTGTTTAGCATTCAGTATAGTGAATACTTATCATGATGCAGCTCTTAAAAGAAAAGGAGTACTTCACTCACAACAAAAGAAAAGAATGCACCATGCATGTCTTTCATTACTCCTCATTGTCTTTGTCATGTCGGCACATTATTCGAATATCAACCCAAGAAAAGCACACTTTCATCATATAATGAAATAAAACGTCCCATGGCTGTGTACTCCCGCACCATTTTCTTCTTTCAGCTCCTATCTCCATTCATCCAACCTCAGGCTTCAATCACGCTAACTAATGCACGATCATCCAGACTAATTAGTGATCTGCAGTAACTGGCTCGCTGGCTAATTGGCTACCTAACTGCCAGATTAAACAAAAGAAGAGAAAGGCCAGACACAACAGGAATTGCCCCTTCACATTCCAAATGAGATTTTGCTTTCAGATAGGAAAAGCTCAAAGTACTTATTGTCTTTCGAGGTGTACAGTGAATTCCCTCACTCCACTTTCTCGAGACACTCATGGTCCACAAAGATAATGTAAGAAAGAGCATTTTTTTAATGTTTTTTAGGCCGTGAAAGCAAATACGACCAATAATTTTACTGATACAACATTACTCTGAACATAAAAAAAATGCTGAATGCTGTTTTTTTTAATAATAGAAATAATGATGGCATTTTCGTATGCTGCTTATGAGAAGGTTTGATAGTTACTTTTAATGAATTCCTATAGTAAATTACAAATTAAAAAAGCAATGCTGATTAGTGGTCATTGTAATCATCTTGTAAAGTAACTTTGCAATCATATTATGAAAAGTTACTCTGTATAGAAGTATGGTGTATTATCCGTATTTTTGTCGTTCAGTGGATAAATCATTTTAGAGGACAATCCTAGCAATTGCGATTGTAATGGAGTTTTGAACTGAACCCCATAACTGGGGTTTGGCCTCTTTAATGCAATCCTTTACTAGAAATTTCTTTTTTGCAGAATATTTCTTATTTTATATCACTTTCTTTTTAAGTAGACACATTTTGCTTAGCCCATCAAGCTCCTTTGTATTTCCACATTCTGATGCTTATTACTCAGGAACTACTGAACGGTGCCAAATTACAAAGTTATTCAACATTTATGTAACCAATAATCATTTTTGATTTAATCATTTTTGATGTTACTGACAGCATTATACGCTGACCTCAAAGCTAATGGCTTCTGGGTTCATTAGAGTCCTACCTGGGGTCTGAGTGGCATGATTCCCAGAGAACTGCATGGGGATGCAGAGGTCGTTATCGATGGGAAACTTTTCACACTGGAGCATCTCTGGCCAGGGGAAACCATAGGTCTCCATGACGGGAGCACAGCTGTCCCTGACGGCCTCACACAGAGAGCGGCAGGGGTAAATAGGCCGGTCCAGGCAGACTGGAGCAAACAGAGAGCACAGGAACACCTGTGTGTCAGCATGGCAGCGCTTGGCCAGCAGCGGCACCCAGCTGCCTGCCTGCTGCATCACCTCGGGCATGGTTTCATGGTCCAGCAGGTTGGGCAGCCGCATCTTTTTGTAGCCCACTGTGTAGCAGAGACGCAGGTCGGCTGGGATGTCCACACATTGAGGCTGCTTGGCGTAGAAGCGCCCATTTTGGAAGTTGTCAGACTGCCAGCTGTAATAGTCATACTCCTCTGCTGAGGCACCTAAGCTGATGAAGAAAAGTCCTAATGCCAGTGTGAGCAACCGGGCCACATACACATGCTTCTTCTGTCCTGCCATGCTCCTGAAGTTCTGCTGTAAGTCAAAAGAGCAGGGGATGAGTTGTAGAAAACAAAAAAAAGTAATCCTTTTCTTCTTGGTACTCAATAGGAATAGGAATAGGTGATAGAAAAGCAGTGGAATTTTGTTAAATGTCTTGAAGTATGCTCCCCTCTGCTTCTTGTTCAGTATTGTTCTGTTAATCTTCCACTTTAGGAGGCTCCTGACCTTCAGTGCTTCAGGTGGCTTTTGAAGCTGTAACTGCTGTGCTCTTTTCTGGTCTGACTGAGGTGCACTTAGAATATATGAAGGAGTGGATTGCTGGCCTTACCAGCCGACAGCCCCCTAGCAAAGCTGCAAGTCCACTCCACCTCCCACAGCCTTCTCCTGTCCTCAGTAAGTCCCGCCCCCCATAACCACGACCAACTGCTGCACAGTGGGCGGCACCCTGGGCTACACTGGCAAACCCCCCCCCCCAGTTCGGACACTCCTACAAGCAGTCATACAGCCTGGCCTGCAGCAAAGTGAGCGTGTGTGTGTGTGTGTGTGTGTGTGTGTGTGTGTGAGAGAGAGAGGAGTGTGCTTAGACCATTGCTCTTACACACACACCCACATGCACACAACCACACATACACACACATATTCTTCCTTTGCTTTTCAGGGTTCCATTTACTAGGAAGTAAAGCATGTGGAGAGAGAAGAGCTTTTTTAGAGTGCTGTGATTCAGCGCAGCTACAGGTGGTCAGGACGTTTGGCCACGCTGCTTGAGGTATGCTAATGCCCAGACTGGATGTGAATAGAGTCAGGCTTTCTCTCTGTCGCCTTCTATCAGCTACCGTCACACACACGGGGGCCCTGCCTTCAGTCTGTAAGCAGTGGGCAGCAGGGGGTCCCACTGGCATACTGCAGCCCACTCCAACTAACCTTTAACGAGTTTCAATACCAGGCTTACTCATAGACCTCACACCACACCAGCACTTCATTTTTTATGTGCTGATGTTTTTACTGTACATACCATTAATATGGAGCATTTGTATTCATCATCATTGTTAAATATATATGAATAAATAAATAAACAGAAAGATAGATAGATAGATAGATAGATAGATAGATAGATCGATCTATGGATAAATGAATCCAACATGGTAACTGATTTGAAAAAATATATATAAATATGAGGATTCTTTGTTGACAGATAATAGATTTATTGCATGAATTATTTTAAAGTTTCAGGATCATTACAGCCTACATTATCAGCAACAAGTCTAAAGTGGAAATAGCAAGTAGTTAGACCACTCAGGACAAACCAAGGTAACCCGTGTATTGGTTGACACAACCACAGCTCACAGTCTGGCACACTTGGTTTAATGTTCAGAAAAAGTGGACATTCTAATCTTGTGGGCAAAAATAACAGGCCTAAATAATCCCAGTTAACCTAATTTAAATTCCAATTGCACTATTGGTCAGAAAAATACAATTAGGTGTTTTCCCCAAATCATTCAACCATTCAGCATGTTCTGTGCATGGATAAACATGTCCTAGAACACATGTTGGTCGACCAATATCTGAAATTGTAAAAAAAAAACATACATTGTACACTGTAATATTAAATAGCACTGTTTTCTCCAGATAAACACTCATATAAACAAGGAAGAAGGAAGAAGAATAGCAAATCAGTGGGTCATTCATAATGCACAATGCACAATTCCAGTGGTCCCTTTTGAAATCGAACCTGCTATTCAATCTGTTCCGCCATGCTCTCTGTATTTTCTGCAGCTGTAATGTAGTGTTGTAATGTTTGGTTGAGACAGATTATGGGCCTGATTGAGGAATGTTTCTGCGTGCTTCTCTGGCTAGACACAGAATGCTCAGAACATAATCACTGTACAGTGTCACTGCAGAAGAAAAGGAAAGCAGTTAGGTGAGACAAGTTAGAGAAATATGTTGGGGCCAGTCTTAAGATGTCAAGGTACACTGGAGCAAGTCTTCAGTAATGGACACTATTGTTTTCTGTAAAGGCATCATTCCAGATGCAGCCGAACCGTAAAAACACTACTTCTAGGTCAGTAAAACTGATAAGAGAATATGGATTTGCAATCACTCATAGTCCTTATTGGCCTGATGCAGAATGATAATGATCAAAATGATTGCACCATTATATTGCCCTTTCCTACCAGGTGCAGGTGATGTCCATTTTAAGACAGGAGGAAACCCAGGAAATAAGGACAGGTTATCTAGTACTATATGCCTCCATGGTTCATTGCTGAAAAAGTTAATAAAAGTGAATTCTCCCTCCTCGTGCTGCTCTCATTTGAAGGAAATGATGCTTGGCCAGCAGTGCTCTCGGAGGCTCTGCTCTAGTCACTCTTCCTCTCGAATGGAAACTCTCTCAGCTGCCCAGATTGTGTCAGAGACTTGTTGAAAAAGTGTCCTCAACCTTTGCCCCCTGAAAAATCAATAACTGAGGCAGCGGTTATAAATGAGTCTTATTCCCTCTGCGTGATAATGAGGAATGTTATCAGGGTAAATATTTAGATGAGTTTATTGTCAGACCATGAGGCATTTGCAATGTGTATTACCTTGTAACACCTATTATATCAAGGGGGACAAAACAATAAGAATTAAACATTACCTGGAAGCACCATCACTCCTTCAAGACACAATTTACTGACCTTTCACAGTTAGTGGGATCACTAACCATGGTAAGAAATTAAGTAGTCAGAATAATAGCAACTGTGTATTATTTTATTTTATTTGTGCTGGAATACATTTCAAAAAAATAAAAAATAAAAATTAAATTAAATGCCAAACCTGGTAAAGATGGTTTAATTAACCAAGTTGAAAAATGAACATTTCTCACTGAGAATATGAGGACATACAAGCTCTAATTGAGATAAATTTAATGTAAGAAAACAAAAAATCCTATGGAATTTGTTTTGTACAAAAACATGCTTCCTAATTATTGACACCCTTGGAATTTCTTATGAACAAATGTAACTGAAGCATGTTTTCCTTTATGTTTCACTTAAAAAGGAGGAAAATTATTTGTCAGCATGGAGATGACTAGAGAATATTCTAATTAAATATGTTCAAAAATTAGGCAATGGCTATTAAAATACCAAAAGTAATTAAAAAGTGTAAAACCACCAGACTTATAGTGAACTTGCCAGATGAAAGTTTTTATTTAATCCCCAAGCACAGTGTGAAGAAAAGCCACCATGAGATTTCTCTAAAAATCTCTAAGATTTGAAATATATAGTGGCATTTAGACATCACCTAGTCTCCAAAACTCTGATTAGAACATTTGGAAGGCATGGCAGAAGAAAGCTTTCTGTTAGATCTCACTACAAACATAAATCTCTAGAGTTCATTAGATGCTCCTGGAACTTTGACTGAAACTGGGTTATCTGGTCAGATGAGACCAAATTAGCAACAATCACTCAAGGTGACTTTGGCATTTAAAAGAAGGACAGTTATACAGAAAAAACTTCATCCCCACACGTATAATGAAGGATCTGTAATGTTTTGGGACCGTTTTTCCTACAAAGGCCCTGGGTGTCTGGTTAGAACACCGGGCATCATGAGATAAATACAAGGAGATTTTACATGCAAATCTGGCAACCTCTGCCAAAAAACCCGAACAAAAACAAATCCACAAATCCTAAAACAAATCCACACAGAAATGGTTCAGTGACCACAGAATCTAGCTTTTGACATGGCCATTCCAAGATAATCTTATAAGCTTATGAAATACAGAAACAACTTATTTAAGAATGACTAATATTCATTCATTCATTTCCTATAACCACTTATTCCGCACTAGGGTCGGCCTATCCCAGGACCAGTGGGTGCGAGGCAGGGACTCACCCTGGGCGGGGCGCCAGCCCACCGCAGGCCGCACACACCATTCATTCACACACTCACGCCTACGGTCAATTTAGAATCCCCAATTCACCTGACATGCATGTCTTTGGACTGTGGGAGAAACCAGAGCTAATAACAAATATCTAAATGAGATACCATTATTAATTAAAATTTTCAACATTTTAAACATGTAAGTTAGGGCTGTTCTTTCTAGACTGACTGGTTTACTCATCAGAAATTATTTAGTCAGCTAAGATCCTGTCTGTCATCTAATTACAATACTTCATTTGTTATGTCATAACTTTTTTGTCTATTTATGTATTTTTTTACTGAATGTATTGTTTGTGTTCATCAGTCTTCAATCGGATGCAAGATGAAAAAAGTAAAAAAGCACAAATTTTTAAGGATGATTTTACAAAGGTGGAATAAAAACTCTGCTACTTGCTTACAGTAGAACTATAGTGTAGGTCTACATGTATGTGTGCGAGTTATCATCATACTACCTTAACAGACCACTGTTAAAAAGTGTAAAAAATATTAATATTTAGTTGAAGCAGTTTGCTTCATTTTCACCGATGCAGTGTCCCTGTACATTGAAAATAGGCCAAAAACCCATCTGTTTCTTATCAAGAGTGTTCAGCTCTGGTCCTGGAGGACCAGTGTCCTGTTCAGTTTGGTGATTTCCCTGCTCAAACACACCTGATTCAAATCATCTGTTCATTGGCAGGTTTGAGTGGGGGAAATCACAAACTGAGCTGGACATCAGCCCTCCAGGACTGGAGAGGAACACTTTTGCTATTGACTAATTCCATATTTTATGTGTTTACCGGAGCTAAAAGCATCAAATTCAAATTCATACTGTTTCCGTAAATATATCTATCTATCTATCTATCTATCTATCTATCTATCTATCTATCTTTATATATATAAGAATCAGTAAATATAGAATTGGAATGCTTTGTTTTAAACCACTAATATGAGCCTGACCTGTATTTTTTCTTAATGTATCATGATTTCTTAATCATTGGTCGTCAGCGAACTGGATCAACTGCCATTATGAAGACATAACAATTTACATCAGAATGTTAGTTACCCAGTCTAAATATTCTTTCTGTGCTCTGTATACGACAAAACCTTGTGTAAAACTTTTAGCAACAAGCACGGGAGATGTTTGTAAGAAATGATTTAACTGGAACATAAGGATGTGGTGCTTAGATATTTGGTTTAGCGGGTCTGAAAAAGCACTTTGGAGCCAACAGTATAAGATGTGTTTGGGTGGTCATAAAAAAGGGGCTGGGGTGGTGGCCCACTGCCCAGATATGCTCTGTAAATTCTCGATAAGCCATGCAAGGAAACCCTGAAGAATGGAGAAAATCCTCATGGCCTGACAGAAGTGCAAAGTGTTTATTTCCTCACAATGTAAATTTATTCTTTTACACAATGTTGACGTGGATGTTCTCACAGTATACAATGCAAATATGTTTACAGGACAATCCGCTCTTGTTTAACAAAGGGAAATAATATTCATCAAAGTTGTTCTTTCTCAGGGCAGTGCTGAGTAAAGTTTCTTAAACTGCAAGATGGAAAGAGAAGCCATATTTGGAGAAGTGAATTTTAGACTTCCAGTTATGATGCCACCTCAAAGGAGCTTTCTCAGTTCATTGACAAAGCTGTCAAACATGTGGACTACAGAGGCCAAAGGAAAAAACGCTCTACTGTGAAGATCAGGAGTCAGGCCTCTGTCAGGATATTAAAAATTTACAGTGTGAACTGTATTAGAAATCTGTATTAAAATGTGCAAATGTACTCTTTGATCTTACTATCTTACTAAACATGAGACAAAATCAGTAATATCAAGTGTCTGAAACAGATTACAGTGCCCAACTGGAACATACCTTGCACCAAGCAAGGTAAAATGTCCTTTTTTTACTTATCTAAATTATTTAAAAAATAAAAGTGCCAGTAATATTTATTACATTTCATGGCGGATGGACTAATACAAATGGCTTAAAGTTTCTTGGAATAAAATGATATTTATAGGACTTTTTGTCCAGTGAAGTTATTATTGTAGAAATACATTTTTTGTTTGTTTTTAAACAATCATGGAACATGTGCACATTAACAAAAGAGGGGGAAGAGCATGGATAAGAATGGCAGTGCTTTAGACACACACCTGACTCTTGCACTTTTGCAGGGGTTCCGTCCACTAACAACAACAGAACACAAACATGCAACCATTTCCTTAAGGACAGCAAACTAGAAGGGCATAGTCCATTTGTCTCCATGCTGGATATTCCAAAGGAATAGTTGGGTGTAAAATATTTATGTGAGAATAGTTGGGTGCAAAATGTTGCATGTGAGGTTTCTGCACAGTATTAAGAGAAGTCACAATAAGACAACCTGAAAGGTTTGGATAAAGCCCCATGTCTAAACACATCACAGAGATCTCTCCAGTTAAAGCAAGAAGATAACTGGGTTTTACTGGGTGACCAAAGCCTGTGAATGGGACACTCCTTTTGCTAAAAAGGATGCTTGAAGAACCACTGTTGGTGTTAGAAAAAAAAAAAACATTTCAATGCATAATTATTTCCCATTTTGTAAATGAGAAGTTTGATGAGTAAATGAAGAGTGAAAAAAACATAAAATAGTAAGGACAGTTGAAGGTCTATCCTAGAAACATTTTTCCAAGTCAATTGTTATGAAACCTCTATATTTATGGAGTATACTTTTCTTTCAGTTTTTTAATAATTCATGCAATCTTGTGTTGTTCGTAGATTTTCACATCACAAAGTGGGTTAATAAACAATGAGCAGCTGTCTGAGAGCAGATTCTGAAGAAGTGCCAAGCGATTTAGAATGAACTAAACCTGACACTTTAATGTTTTTTGCCCAACAGGCCTCAACCACATCAGGTGATACAGCTCTGCTTTGTGCTCTGTGTTTGCAAACAGTTTGAGGTCAAAGCCCTCCTTGGCTAAAACTCTGTAATCCTACTCATAACTGAGAGGGTTCGTGCAGCTGGGTTGCAGTATGTTCACTCATGTCTGATATGTCTCTGATTTTATTGTCCTATTGTAGCTATGAAGGTAGCTACTTAGAGGCAAATTACTTTTCTAAACTTCTTTTTTGCTAATTGGCTTTTTCTTTTGTTTTTGCTGAGAAAATAACATCCTGAAATGTCACTGGAAAAGTATCTGCCTGTATATTTGAATAGACCCCTAACACAACACCAAACAGTTTAATAATTAATAAACTAGAGATGCCTTTTTGGGGAAAAAACCCCAAAACATTTTGGCTAGGCAAATGTACAAAAATATGTTATGGTGGGGTGCAAAGAATTTTTGGCTAACAGGAGAGGTGCAAAAATTTTTGGCAAAAAGGAGGAAGGTGCAAAATGTTTGGCTATCACTGAAGTGTGTGTGAAGTGTCCGAAATCTAACCCAGACATTTATACAAGCGCACTGCATGGGACCAGGATGGACCTGTCAGAGATGGAAGGGGAAGAGTGCCAATATCTCAAAAAAACATTTCTCAATGTGCATTCTTGACTGTACTTGCGTTCTTGTGGAAAATGAAAATGAGGACAGGCCATTTGGTGTGTTATATTAAAAGTTATTTTATTGCTAATATCAGTTATATGTAAATGTATGATCAGGAGCCTCAAGTTGAGACTCTCAAGCAGAGCTGAGCTGTCATGTCAGGAAGAACGCTGCTGTTCCAAAAACAGATCGAATGTCTGCATCCTCCTGAACTGAACTTGCTAGGTCTGAATTCTCAAGAACAGAAGTCTGTAATTGATGTACTTCACATGAAGAAAATCTCACCAAAATCTCTCAGAGGAGAAGCAGCACCAGAATGGGTAAAACAATAATTAGAATAATAATGAAACTTAAGAAGAACAATAATAATAATGATAATAAATGACTGACATCCAGCAGACAAAAAGAAGTCACTTATTCAAATGGAATCACCCTGATTCTGGATATGGAGCTACAAAGCAATTTATTTATTATCTCAGGAAGTACAGGCTCACTTTCTCGGTGCAGTAAGCTCCCTGGCTGGCTGGCAGCCTTCAGGCCACCGTTGGAGGGTCACCACACATGCACAACAGCCAGGAGTCAGGCGTGCTTGTGGGCAACGCACTTCACTTCATATTCTGCTTCCCCCAATCACGGGGGAGTTCTTTTAAAGGACCCTTGAAAAGATTGTGGTCATGGAGCAGAATTCAAAAAGACAGATCAGAGAATAGCAAGGCCTCAAAGGCAGGAGCCGGCCTTCAGCTTCGGCCAGAGGAGGCCTGAAGGCCTGGGGGGGTGTGTCTCTGTGGGCTTTGTTTCCACTGAGAAGTAACTCGGCGAGGATGTGAAACTTCCACTGACATGCTGTATGGGAGATTAACCTATAAGTACTCAAGAAGAATAGAACATGATCAAATATCCGTATTGGTAGGGATGCATGATATGGAGAAAATACCATATATTTCTTGGAATATATTAATAACCTATTGTTAAACCATTGACTGATCTGGCTTGATTAGATACTGATATGGGTTATTTTCATCACGTTTTACATTTGTCAGAAAATGTGACATACTCACAGAAATTCATCTGGAACACATCACTAGAGAGATGAGTGTCAAATGTTTCAAAACCTCAGAACATGTTTTGGCAGAATTGCTTTGAACACTTCACAAGGTTTAGTTTCTCCCATCACCATAATTGCACCCTAACACAAGAGACTCGAAATGACAAACACAAGCTAAAACACTAGAGCACACACTGTGGGTGGTGTAGTCCTCATTTCTTTTGGCCAACTTATGTAGCTCAGGACTTTAATTGGTTAGTGATTAATATTGGTTAGGCAGCTCGACCTGGGGAGGGACACACACACACACACACACACACACACACACCCACACACACACACACACACACAGATACACAAACACACACACACATATAAAAACATAATACATGCCAAAATACATACAGACACCTAACATTAATACTGCATAGACTACTATCACAAATTACAAATTGCAAACAGCAAACAAACAAACAGATTTGATAAAAAAATTACTGTCAAACATATATCAAAAACACTCTGATAACACATTATCTATAGTTTCTGGAAAACAAATTTATTTTTTTTGGAAAGCTTGATTTTCTGTTTCTTGCTTTTAATGAAGAAGAGTAAAAATGATCAAGTTAAATATCTATGACTGATGACTTACTGGTGAAAGTGATTTTTTTCAACCAGTGAAAATGATTCACATCCCACAGTAACATCTCAAAATAATATCTCAAAATTAAGAGCATTATATACAAAATAAGAGCATTATATACAGAATCTGGGATTCTTCTTTTGCAGTGTGTAAAATACCGAGCGCTGAAACCATCTGCTAAAGTAAACTCAGAGAAGCATTGTGATGAATATTACACTCAGCCTTGAGAAAGTGCCAATGTCGCCTTGCTGTCTTACAAACCATCCAAGGGGGAGGGGGTGCTTGGCACACAGCATTACAGCCAGGGATGTGGGTTACTGTGTCAGCAATTTCTGCACGAATTGGAGCATTAGTGCTAGAAATCACACTGTTGGTGTGTGTGCCTGGGTCCGCTTTTGTGTTTATATAAATATGATAAAATATTATTATCTAGTGTGTTATTATCTAATGTTGGCCGGTGGTATCTGTTTTACATAACTTACACATTTCCCTGCCTTAACAGTATTACTGCACTAAAAACACTTCCACAGTCTGCAACACAAACTGCATTTGCCAGTTGCTTGCGGTGTCAGAACACAATAGATGAACAAGGCACCAGCAGGCTGGATTCGGCTCTCCTGCCCTGGCAGTCAGCAGCAGTGTTGAAACAAACCTGGGACCCAAACAGCTACAGAGTTTTTTGGTCTTGGCCTGCGGAGGCTTATGAGCACGCTGCTTTCGTTCTCTCTCGAGCAATTTCATTTCCCCTCACAGTGCCCTGTGAGGTGGGTCTGGGCTTTGTTGCCATAACAATCTGTCATGGTAAGGCTTCTTTATGTGAAGGGAAACTTGAGTGAGTGAGACAAGCTCTTAGATTCTGCTTAGAGATCTGAGAGAATAAGAGAAAACACACACAGCGCATAACAAAACACACATTGCATGTAGAGCTCTGACCACTCCGGTGCATTTGAAACTCAAACTGGAATAAATTTCTCGATAAAAAACCCTTATCTGCCCACTTTACCTCCTGCTCTGAATTTATAAGGGATGTGTGCATGCGGAGACCACAAGTTAGATTTCCATCTCCCCTCCCAATCTCTCTCTCTCTCTCTCTCTTTCTCTCTCTCTCTCTCTCTCTGATGCTCATTCAATGCTTTCACAGTCCGACCTTGGTTGGGTTGCGTGCTGTTACTTGTATTAGATTGCAAACTTTTGCTGTATTTGCGTTTGCCGTGTTTGTGTAGTGTAACCCACTCACCCTATTCAGCCCCTCAGTTTCAGTGTAAAAAGACCTGATAGCTCATCCTCATGAATCTTGTCTGTTTTCTTCTCACTTGTCTAATAGATTTCCCAGAGGAGTGTACAGGGTCACTGCACTACAGCAGAGATGATGGGAATTACCTATACTGTAGCACATGCTCTCCTGCTAGCTATAATATCACTCTTTTGGGATGCATCCGTGCTGACAGTTAAGTAGGTGCTCCTGTTTCGGGAACGAGTCTCATCTCTATTGTGTAGAATATTTAATGATATATCATTTTGTGACTGAACATATTGTAAATGTAAAAAACAGCTTCCAACAAAAAGACCAATCCAACGGACTCTGCTAGCTGAACCCTGTCCAGATGAAAATAATGAGCTGGTAGGCATAATGCTAATTATGCCAAGATTTCTTGTCGATGAAGTAATTAGCTCATCAGGTTTGACAGTGTAAGCTCATGTAAGGTAGTTATTTGTTTTTCTGTCCTCTGTGTGAGCGTCAGCTGTTCATTTTTTACCGAGAATAAGTACCACCAAAGGCACTTATCAAAGTTACCCTGACAAGTAACAACAAATCCCAAAACACTGAATCTAACTTCTATATTTCATATCTTGTTGAATGAATATTATAATGAGAGTGAATAACGAGTGACTTTTTACCACTTCACACAAGTCAGAATATTCTATTAACTTTGCAGTCTACATCGACCACAACTTGCACATTCTTCTCATGTTTGCTTTTTTAAGTAATAGGGTAAGATGTGTACTATTATAAAATTATATAATAAAATATTTGAATTTATCATACCCAAGGACATAAATTAATTACTTTATTCAAGCAAAGATGTGGAAATTAAGACAGCCATGATGCCTGAAGAGATGACATTTGGGTAAGGCCATGGTTAATTTACTATCCATGATGCTGGAACTTTTTATTATAGTGGTTTCAGTATATTACAAAATGCAGTGAAACTTTGACTATTTTGTGGCTGCTGTTTAATTGCTTGCACAAAGTTATATAATGTGTATAGAGGAAACAGTGATTGTGGAATGAAGAACTGCACTCGAGCCTTTGGAGACAATGAGCCATGCCAAGCATTGGCTAAAGTGGTATAAAGAGCTAGAAGTGACCCACTGGACTGAGGAGCAGTGTAAACATATTCTCTGCACATGATGAAGCACCATCAGACCTTTAAAATGAGCTAGAGGGCTGTCAGTGAGGCACATCTAATTGGCCAACATTGTCTGACTACAGTAAAGCTCTTGTGGCTGAAATGGAGTCAAATGCCTACGGCAAGAGTCCAACATCTAGTGTAAAACCCTCCCAGTGGAGTCGAGACTGGTACTGTAGCAAAGTGAGAAGAAAGTATCTCTCTCTCTCTGCCTCTCTCCCTCTCTATGTATGTATATATATATATATATATATATATACTTATTTGAAGTTGAATATCAGTATGCACCAAGAAATATGAAAGACGCACCAGATCCCTCCTCTATCTCACAGGAGAGACTCAGCTGCATTAGTTATGTCTCTATTATTGATCTCCTCTGTCTCTCTCTGTCTGTATTTGGGTCCTACAGCTGCAGGTGAAGTGGGGACAATCTTCAATGTGAGGAGCCAGGGAGCTGCTCTGAGGCGAGGAATGACTGTTTAAAAATGCATTTTGGCTCCTGCTCTCTAGCTTTGCGTGCAGCGCTAAGCATGACCTCTCTGAGGGCCTGATAGGGGCTCGATCCAGACGCAAGCTACATCTCCCACCTTCACCACAAGATGGAGTTACAGCGAAGAGGGTTGGCTTGAGCAACACTGGAAGACCTGCTAAAGGAATTCCAGCATTGTTTAACCTAATCTCTGTCTGCTGTGTCTATACTGTATGGCTCAGCACCTTGCCAATATCTCCTAAGTGCAGGCTTTCATTTATTTTACTTAGCATAGGGAAACGTGTTGAAATGATTGTATCCAATCATGTGCTACAGATGTGGCAGATACTGATTCCACTGAACAATGCTGGAGCATGTTTTTTAAATCCTTGAGTGTTCACTAATGTTGATTAAAAATGACTTTGTCAAAGGGTTCTTTAGTGGAATGTGTGTGACATCACCTAAAAATGTCTAGTTGCATTGCTCTCATCTAATTCAGTTCAGAGCAAGTTTTGCAGACCCTTCTCAGAACAGGCCAACTCCGCAGAAGTTTATTCAGTCATAACAAAAATGGTTCAAGGTATGGAAGGGAATCAGCCACGGCACCATCAATAAATGAACCCAATTGTGTAATTATTGGGGGGGGTTACAGTACATTTTATCAGTCACAGCTGCTGCGTAATCATGTCTGCTAAGGTCAGAACACATTGAGGAGAAATGAAATGAGACCAGTGTTCAGGGCAGCTTTTCTTCAACACAGCAGGAAGCTGGACCCACACCAAGCCTTGATAATGGTTCTAATAGGCACTTTTCTCATGACTCGTACTAAAAGACAGACGAGCTTATTGATGAAAATATGAAGCTCTTCAGTTTTTCCTCTGACTCTGCTGAAACAGCCAGGTGGTCCATCGACAGTATTTTTTTTTTCTTCTGCAGGAAGTATTCTAGTCTGTTTCTCTGTGAATGTGTATGAGGCAGATCTTTTAAAGACCCTTTTCCTTTTCAAAATGCAAGAGTCTCCAAAAGCAGCAAAAGCATAAGAACACTGGTGTTTGGTATGCGGGTTAAACAGGCATACTCAGGCATCTAGTGGAGGTATTGGACACCTAGGACAATATTTAACATGATATAAAAAGCGCTACATTTTGAACCTGACCTTCACTTAATTTTAAGGGCCCATATCAAGAGGAGACCCGAATTCCTTTTAGAAACTGAAATTGAAGAAGTATATGAACACGATTAAAGCTTCAGCACTTCACTCTCCAGTCCATGCAGTCCATATATGGACAATAAGCAGTGCAACTGTCTAAAATACAATTTCTATTCATATTTTTCTGATTTATTATGAATTTACATATATCCTAAGCATTACTGTTGAACAGTGCATTTTGATTAAAACGCAATACAGAGCAGCAAATCAGAAGAGTCATAGAGCTACATATTCGTACATGTTAATAAACATTCTACAGGATACAGAGAGGTTGGAAAGTGTTTTTGATGCATGAACTCACACAAATTTCATGAGCAGACTTCGAAGGAAATAATAAAATACAAGAATATAGGCTATGGCTCCTTTAATGTCTTATTGACTACATTCTCACCATTTTGTGTTTTATTTCCTCCCTGGTTTCCAGAAAAAGACTGCAGACCTGAAAAGTAATGTGATGAAAGATGAATAAGTGTAGAGGATTGAATACTGTGCCAGTAATATGGCTTGTCAGGCTGTAGCTTATTTGCAGCGTCAGTCTGACCTATTTTCAGCACTAAGCGTTATGCTGTCAACAAGACAGGAGAGATATCTGATATGGCTTGGTATAAAATCCGGGAAATCTGATAAAATATTCTACATTTGTCTGGAAAATGGAAAAAGTCCTAGAATATTTCGCTTCCACCTTCCACTGAATAATGAGGGCATCTGTTATCTGGTCAGTCAGGTAGACCAAGACGGAGAGAACCTGCAGGAGGTCAGTATGTAACACTGTCCGGAACAACATATTACTGTCTAAATGCTTCACGGGGACACAAGATAAGCTAAAAGCTATTCTTGAATCTGTTACCATCGCTTATTTTGAAGGAAAGCTTATCTAATCAAAAATCTTTCCTGATAATGTTTGTGGAAATGTTAAACCATCTTTTAGTTTTCCATCTACTAACTTATGTACCTAAGGGAGGTCAGGAGATATCTTTACAAAAAGATAAACCTAGCGACAGCAGGAAAGGTTCACTACGTTGTTTGACACCTTTGGAAAAAAGTGTCTTCTGTCTTAAGGTTGACCTCCTCTTATATTACCTTGTTTGTGTGTTGTCTTTTATTGCCCAGTCACTGTTGCTCTGATGCTGTTTACCCAGAGGTGTAGCCAGGACTGTTCTACTGGGGTCGGGGTGCTAGGTCATTTTATCGGGGTGGCACATGGCAGATTATGATAAAAGCTACATAATCTGAGTGACTATAATCACATTACACGCATAACTTTTGTATGCTGTAATGATCTGTTGACCAAAATGTTGCCAAGGTACTGTGTGCCCCCTCTTCTACATGTGCGGAACTAAAATTAAATTCCATAACAGAGCTGTAACTTAGCAACTGAATTAGCTCATGTTCAGTGATGAAGCCTTGTAAGTATGGGAACCACAAGAGCACAACTCAGTTCAACTGCCTAAAACACCTTTAACCCTTAGAACACAAGCTGCATAACCCTTAGATAGTGATGCATGCCTGAAGCACAACAAATGGTAAATTGTCATCATACAGTAAAACAGCTCCTTACATGGAAGTTCCCCCAGTTTGTGTTGATGCACAAGGTGTCAGACGTCATGCTGAGCTTTGTTTGGTGTTCTTATGTCACATGGAACCAAAGCTATTGTAATTTTAAAAAATATGTAATATTAACTGCTACTGGGGTTTTAAAAATGGTGTCCCACCCAAAAGGCCATAAAGAACAAAAATGTCTAAATATGTTTTATTTTAGATCTTAGAAACAAACGGAAAAAAACACAAGGTCTTTTAGGATAGTTTCTGCCCACAAGTGGGTGGGGAAAACCTGCAGGGGGGGGGGGGTGCGGAGAGCGGCCGCGCGGCGGCGCACTGAGTGAAAGAGCAGCGAACGGCAAGCGTGTAGGAGAGCAAACACTGGTTTTAGACTGTTTTACACCGTTTGTATTTGTTGAAATGAGATTTTACTAATGCTCTCTGAGTTCTATGGGTTAAATACTTTTGAAAATAACATTAGACAACATTAACATTTCTAATATTATCAACTCTCCTGATTTCAGCCTGGCTAGCTAGAGTTATCCTTGTGGTGTGGGCTTTGACAAATGATCATTAGCTGTCCAGCTGTCACTGTGCAATTTCTTCGCATCCCTCCACTTCTGTGGGTGGTCCCTTATTAAAAGTAGACTATCAGAGCCCTCCATTTTCCTTCACTGAATGAGTAGGTCAAATTACTGTAAAGAGCTTGACAACCAGTGGCAATCTGTAGTCATTTTCTTTTTACCTTTCTTTAGATGGTTGTGGCAACAGAGGAGGACCAAGCTTTAACCAGAGGGAGCAACAGAAGAGGGCTTTACCTAGGGGGCTCATTGACCCTCCTGATCACCATACAGCTCCACCCATGTGTTCACCATGCTCTCATTGACAAGTTTATCTCAAACTCTGAATTACCCTCCAGCATGGATGGCATGAATACACTTGATATAGGGTATAAGGAAGCCAGCTTGGCTGTTTAGGCTGGATGTTGTAAGTGTGAGGATGGTTGTGCAGAAACAAAAGCAGAACCTCTGAACTAGAATGTCTGCTCTTCACAAATCTTACAAAATTATCAATTTCTTTTGAACATTAAATTGTGTGAATTGTTGTTTCTTAAAACGGACCAAGACATCTGGTCTATTTATTTATTCATTTGCTTGTTTGTTTGATTATTTGTTTGTTTGTTTTGGCTGGAATTGAGCTCATTAACAAAATGCTACCTTCAAAAAACATATTCTGTTATAGATTGCTTAAAACCTGATCATATGATCAGTCTGGAAGATATGACCAGTCACAGGAATATAGCTATGTGATTGATCTCCATTGTTCTTGAGGTCATTTACCGTTATTTGTTATATACAGTTATTTATACGTTACTAAGGTACAAATTCAAAGATTTTATACATATTACCCAAAGAAAGTCAGTGTGTGTCACGTTCTCTCATTCTGTAACTGCCGATTGTGTTTAAAACTAAATATTATTACTTACTTTACTTACTTACATTAATACACTTTGATTTCCAAGTTAAGCTGGAAAAGTGGACCTTTCTGACAATGACACGTGGCACTGTGTGTTGTTTTTCCCTCTGAATTTCCAGGCCACTGAAATATCTGCAGCTAGCCATATTGCCCGCCCATTAGATCACAGTGTATACTGCTCGAAGATCAATGTCTAGTTTTTCGTGCCAGTTTTTGTTGTTGTCATCAGTGCATAGCACTAATGTATCTATCTGTCTATATAAACAGCAAGATTTTGATGTAACAGTGAGAAACATTAGATGGGTAATTGCACTGTTATGTTTCTCTCCATTTGTTCTATCTGAGTGTGGTGACAACAGAGGTACTAACCCATCCTGGAGTCACTGGGTGGATCCGCCTCATGTGTGCAAGTTCAGGGCCATCCTGTTGACAGTGGCTGCCTTTACTCTTGATCCCAGTCCAGAATGTGCTAGTGCTCACAATCAGATCTGTCATTTCCTTTCATTTCCTGGGTTGCAGATTTGATTGGATATTAAGCCTGGTTAAGATCAGCTCTACTCTGAGAGCAGAACATGATCCCACTCAGGGCTTTCACTGCACTCTGAAACTCATAAAACCCTTTTATTGGCAATTTCATTTTGACATATAAAATTTTGTAACTTAAAAGACAGACAGCATGAAACGCAGGGGAAAATGCTCACAAAAATGCAGTCTTCACCACTTTTCTTTGACTTCTTGGCTTGTTATGTTCAAGGATTTCAGGGTTTCTTCAATGGGAAAGAAGTTATCCTATCACATAGAGCCCTCATACACATACCCAGTGTCTTTGGCCTGGATTTTCTTCACTAAATCAGACCAGTCACTGCAGCTGAGAGCATAACCTCTTTTGAAAAGAAGTTCACCTTCAGGACTATGCCTGCAAGTGCTCCAGCTATGCAAGCAGGGCATCTGTTTTTGAAGAGGTACAAAACAGCCTGATAACCTTTTTCAAAAATCATTATTTCATTACATGTTTCTCATTTAAAAACTTCCGGAAATGGCCTCCGGAACAGATGTTAGAACAGATGTTGAACAGAAGGAAAAATGAATACTTATTGAAACTAGTGGGTCTCACCAATATCAGAAGAGGTTCATCACAGTGAGGCCGTAGAACAGGGGTGTTCAAGCCTGGTCTTGAAGGGCCAGTGTCCAGCATGGTGTGGTAATTTCCCCACTTAATTGAACTCATCTCTTAACTGTTGTGGTGGAAGTGAGGGTAGGGTTGGTGTGTTTTGTTGTCGTATTCTTTTGGTGCATAACAATGTAATAATGCTCTGGCAGGTCACTGCTGTAGTGCCCTGGACTGCATATTTAACTGAGGTCACATGGGTGGTCACTCAAATGTCACCGTCTATCAGAATCGCAAATGCCATTACATTCATCCTGTCCTGCTCCAGCCCTTGCTGTTTAATGGAGTGAAGATCAGTGCTCACTGAACATCATGCTTTTACATTTTGGGTCCCACCTGGATGCCGGGCTTCACTGGGAGTCTGTAAGACCATTGAAAGAGTTTTTGCACATTAAAATCATCCACATTTGTTGGACTGTAGACTTTTACAAGAGTAACCTTTGTCCCACCTGGAAGCTCGGCTTCCGTATGTAATGAGCTCTGGAAGGGGCTGGACCTCGAAACAAACTGCCAGTACTGACACCTTAGTGTGAATGACTGACATCATCTCAAACATGAAATGGTCTTCCATTTAATACATGCTCAGAACTGCGATGAAGTCTGCAAAGCTTGCACTGGCATCACTGGCTTGGTAAAATTTGCAGGGTTTATGGGCTATTTGGTATTTAGAAAATAATCTGAGTTTTCTTGTATTCACAAAGTTCACTGTCAACACCAAATCATTTAGCAGCTGGTGGCAGTAGTCGTGTGTATTGTAGAAGCTGGAACTGATTTTTGAGGCAGAAGATGGAAAGTAATTCTAAGTAGATTATTACCTCAACTTGCTAATCCTTTCATATTTTCTTATTGCTTTCAAAATACTTGAGTAAAAAATACATTTTGCTGTCTACTTTATAAAATTTAAAGCAGTATTTTATGAGTTATTAAATATGAAGTAATATTTACTTAATATTACAAGTGATTCCAGACTTTTGCACCTTTTTATCATTTTTATCATTATATTATCACCACTTTAACTTTCCATATCAGAAAAATAATCAGTCACTGCTGACCATAACACAGAATAACCTGACCATCTCACTGCATCAGGTCAGTCTAAGAGATCCAGAGTGCAGTGATTCATGTCCATGTTGACTCTTCATAAGTGTCAGTTTCAGTGTGACCACTAAAAAGCACAAAAAAGCAGCTAAAAATAAAAAAAAGATGACTGCAGGGTCACTGATCTGATCTTGGCTTTATGTGTCCTGATTCCCTTAATCATTCTGTTGAGGACGTGGAGGCTATGGTGCGTACCATCATAATTTTGGAGCTGCAGCTACAGGCGTGCTAAAGGAACTCACTCTGGACGGAACTTACTTGTGAAAGGGTCCATTTTTTTCCCCTAGAATTATATATTTAAGCCAGGAACCATCTAGGAGCCTTTCTTTTAAGCATGTTGAGGAATTACGTGCAGACTCCAAAAATAAAAATGGTCTTTGAGATTTGGCTTAAGACAAGATTCCATGCACAGATGCTAAAGGACAATACCTTTCCTTAATACCCATTCCGGCGCGCTGAGAGAAGATGGGGAAGTAGAACATGGGTGTGTCAGCATGCAACGCAGGATCAGGAAATGGTTCCCTGGTCTCATCTCCCTGTGCGCACACTGCTGTGATTATCGGCCTCTTCACCATAATGAGGCCGCCCAGATTTTGGCACATCGGCCACGGGCGAGGTCCAAGGCGAAGGGTGGTGTGCTCTGACAGTTTGGAAAACAGACATGACTTCAAAGCGTAGAGGGGTTGGCAAATCATTCGTAAAATGGAGCGAGGGACAAAGAAAGTGAAAAAGAGAGAGGGGAGAGGGAGGGCAGGGGGATGTCTGACAAGTTAATCCGGAGAGGGTGGGCAGGATGGAGAGAGGGGGGTTGGGCCCAAATCCATTATTCCCTGCCCCCACCATTCACATGCTGTTGAGGGTCTGTCCCTTTCACTTTTTTTAAAGCATGGTGATGAAGAAGAGACTCTAGGCCCATTTTTCTTCCCTATGGTGCAAGAAGACCAGTATGAGAAGAAAGTATACAATGCCTTCAGCATTCAACTCTAAATGATCGGGCAGGGGAGAAAAAAATCCGAGAACACTTCCGAGAACAGGGAGGGGACTTGGGCTGTGTGAGATTCTCGTAAGGACACTAATAGAATCCATGATATGGAGTCCAGCGCTGGGCTAATGAGCCATGACTTACACCTTTCACAAGGAATGGATATAAGATTTGAAAAGAGCGAAGAACAAAGTCCTCTTGGTACCTCATTACTGAAGAGTTCAGCTCACCATTTCTCATTTCTGTTGGACTCCTCACATCTGTCTCGGTGCCCTGGAAGTGCACATTTGCAGAGCGCGCTCACCTTCACTTTCAATGACAGCTTGCAAGGCTTGATTGATTCCCCCGATTGCTTTCATCACACAGATGAGAACTTATTTTTGTAGGCTCTGTAAAATGTTTTACACAGATTACCACAGACTATAAAAATAACACTCTCTAAACTCTAAATATAAAGATAGTTACTGCCTTGGATGTACAGTTTGAGGAAAAAGCTTTAACTGGTATAAAACCCCTGCATTATATGGAGCTTCTTCACACTCTGAAAAGGTTCTTCACACTTGCAGATGTGAAATGTCCTTTTAGCACTTTTACTGATCTCTCCCACAAACTGGAGGTAATACACAGCTTCATAAAATGGAAATACTGATTCAATCAGTTTGGCACATACAAAAGGCAAGAGCATCACCACTCACCACTCCTTCTTATTATAGAAGTCCTCTGTGCAGTGTAATGTGAGATATGCTGCTAGTTAATTGGGCCTTTCTAGCTGTGCAGTGCATGCAGTGTCTGTGGGCTCAGTAGTTGATGTGGGTACAGTATGGGGATATTAAGGTCCTTATTAGGATGAATAATACTTGTTGTTGCTGCATTTGTTCTTTTGTTTTGTTCTGTTTTGGTTTGGATTAAATATCACTTATGTGGGGGCAGGTATGCACAGACTACAGAGTCAGTATAATACCCTGCAGAGTCATCTGGAACCTTACATTTCTATAAAAGCTTTACATTTATATACTTCTAAAGGTTAAAACTCTCCACCAAACAACATTTTGGGATATGTAACATACTTTTAATGATTCTACATTCTGGCATTTATGATTACAAGCCATTCTCTCAAAAGGCCTTTGCTTCATTCTTCCCTCAGAAGCAGTGTTAAGTTTCCTTTTAATAGTCCAGTTTTTGTCTTTGAAGTGTCCGATTATTTATCCTGACAATGAAACCATAGATTTATTGAGTATGATGAATAACACGCAAAATAATCCTGCTTAATGTCATATAAATGCAATATATTCCAACACTATTAGACTTGATATTTGATACTGTTAGAGTATGATGCTGCCTGTGGTCTTTCGTTGTTTCCTAAATACTGAAATTTAATCGCTGCATTATTTCCTCCTTTATTATTTGTCCAGCACCAAAGAATAAAAATCCAGGCTCTGTGATGACTCAGTTTAGTTTTGAGCTGTGTCCTTGCTGCGTTCCTGTTCATGTGGCCTCCTTCAATTCATCTGTGGCCACTGGGAGGCACTGAACCTTTTGTCTAGCCTCCAGCCCTGTTTGACCTAAGCTATAATTTCATAAGTTCTAAATATAGAAGCTCCTTGCTCCCTGTCATGTCATCTTTTGGCTCCACTGCGTTAACTGGACAAGCAGCAGAATGACAGAGTGGCTGATGAAACAGGAAACATGTCCCATATAGGGTTCTCATAGCCATTCTGCTCTGTTTAGACTGATGGAAACGAGCCACTGGTGTTTCATGGCAAGCAAGATTCACTGGCCCTGGACTGAAGGTGTGTCCATCTGGCCTGCCATATGATAACAGGAAATGAACCATGATTTTGCCTCTCTGTATCTATCTTCAGATTCTGGGACCAGTTCAGGATTTGATACTAAATAAGTGCAAACATGACATCTTTTATGGTTCAGTATCACATTCTACATGGATTATTGCAGGAAATCTTCACCTCATCAGTTTCTGTCAAGACATAGAGTTGATCCACAAGAGAACAGGATTTTTGTACTTCTTTTTTGTACTTAGCTGCACGTTCTAAGGTTATTTTAGGAAGTGTTCCACAGCACAGACTTTTTATATGCAATAGACGTTTTTATCTTTGAAAGAAAGCAGCCTCAAATAGTCTGTGTTGGGTTCTTTGATGAGGTGAGAGGATGGCTAATTTTATCCGTCCAAAATAGCTGGAGCATGCACTGAAATAGTGACCTATCATAATACACTGAATGCTCTTGCCGTTATGATGCTCCACCTCAGAGAACTCTTCCATTGTGTTAGAGTTCCATTTCTGGTCCAATGTCTTGACGGCCTCGTGATGAAATAATGATTTCATAATGTAAAAGGAGCATGGATTGCACTGGCTGCTAGAAGCATGTCCTGAGCCAAGTGACAGATCATAATGTGAGGAGTTTGGCCAGATTCTTGTGACAGAGTGATTTTTCTCCCAGAGGCAAGACCACTAGTGGTTAGGGCACAGTGTAAGCATTCTAGCAGACATACTGAATGCTCTGTGCTTAAAATGTATTACAGGGCTGAAACAATGAAGCTGCCTGCATTAACCAATGGTTTATGTCTATATATATTCATATGTATTTATACATACATATTTCTTCATTTTTACATCTCTAAACTTTAATGACTTAAATTAGTTCATCATGTCTCTGTCATTTCTTTTTAAGCTGCCAATCATGCAAGACCATTTTACAGCTCAGGAAAGTGTTGTTAACCAGTGGGGTACGAATCTCCTGGTGATAAATTAATGAAACACACTTTTTCAGCTTCTTTAATGAATTTGTCACTGTTAATGACTGTTACAACACCATGAATTGACGTTAAAATAAACATTTATTCATATCAGTTATCAGCCATTATCTGTTTTATATCCAAGTAATGGTACATTTAGTATTAATAATGACTGTTTATAAAACCATGAACAGAACTGTAAAATAAAGGGATTTATAAATATGACAGTCTACTGTGATAATAGCTCAGTGGCAGCTGTGTTGCCGTGTGATTTATCCAGTGGAACGTTTGAACAAGTATCTTACTGAACAGAGCAGTAATATTTGGTAGCACTACTTCTCTAAAACTGAATGTTGCTTTAAACCCATTTGTAGTTAATGGATTAGCAGCTTTCTGTTACATCCAATAATGAAATTCTACTGTTTACTTTTAATTAAAATCTCAGGAAAAAATCTGTTACAAATCTTGTCTGAAATTCAAACAGAAAAGCAATTTACATTTGTACATTTAAATGGGATGAGGCAAGAGATGTTTTACATTTGCACATCATTATTTTTACCCATTTTATTTTTTTATATTTTTTAAACAGAAAAAAAGAATGTAAAATCTACAGCGGTGGTCTTCACACTAGTCCTCAGGGCCCCCCAGACAGTCCACGTCTAACTCACAACGCATACATATAGAGCAAAAATGTGGACAGTCTGGGGGCCTTGAGAACCAGTTTAAAGACCACTGATAAACAACATTTTGTCTGCGAAAAGGCATCTTCTTTACGATGTAGTGTATTGTTCTCGTCTAACTGGGATTACTGATTAAAGTGGAACCTTTGTCATGGACATCTGTGTTCCTCTGCTGTTTTGCTCCAATTCTAAGTACGCAATTGGGAAATTCTGGCTTTGATAAACAAACATTCTGTATTTCAACAGACAGTTTCACAATGTTGGCTGTATCATATTGTCTGCTTGTAGGCCCCAGGCAAAACACCTTCAGTCAGGACTCTTCCTCTGCGTTCCGTAAAAATATTTTATTTCTTGCCATTTCAAACACTAAAAAGGTGTTTTGCTGTCTCTTCAAATGTAGTTTTAATCACTGATAGTCAAACAAACACAAACGAAACTGCACACACTGCTCTGTACGTAGTGATGGTATGAGTGAGAATTCAGGGTGTGTTTATTTTCCACTTCTAAAGGGAAACTGATGTCTAATTCTTGGAATTTTTACTCATTATAGAGGAGATGTTTCTTACATTTAATATCATATGATGGTTGAACACATTTCTGAACAACTGAAGCTATTTTCTGTTCTTTCTCCACTCTAGAGAAGCGTAAGTGTTGAGTTCATTCGAGCAGAATGAAAATATTGAAGTAATCATATCAGATTAATCAGAAACAGACGTGTAGTGGCTCAGTGAGCCACAAACTGCCAGAGGAAAATCCACGCATCCAACATCTTGGGATCACAACAGGACACACTGTCTGTGTAACCAAGGCATGAAATTAAATGTCATTATGATGATTAGCTTCTATTGGGGACCTCAGCCTGCCATTCATTTACACACATCGTTCCTGGTTTTTTGAGAAAAGGGCTGGTCTTACCTTAGAGTGAAGCGTGATTGTGCATGGCTTGTGTTCCTGTTTGTCAGTGTGTTGGCCACATCTTCATTAGTTATTCATGGAAGTTCTATTTTTGGCCCACAGTACGCTTTACCTGTTCATTTCTTCTTGTTTTTTTTTTCTTTTCTTTTTTTTATCGAGGTCCGCAGAAAGAACTACTATAGCTGAAACCATAGCAACAGTATATGCGGCATGTTCCAATACCTCAGCCTAAAGTTATTTAGACTGCAGTGTCCTCCTGCATGAGCACGGAGAGAGCAGTCGGAACCAAAACATTTCCCCTGCTTTGGCTTCGCCTTAATGGAAATGTAAACCTGTGAGTGAGCACCGTTACCCTCCATATTCCCTTTTAAGGTGCTCTCTGGGACCCTGTGAGAGGCCCTGATTTTATGTAGCCCCAGCTTTACACTGTGCCTGAATCCACAGATCTAAAGGTGTACATAGTTTGTGGGAGTATGTGTGTGTGTGTGTGTGTGTGTGTGAATGAGCTCCTGGGGATTTACCAAAAGGAAGCACAGGCTTTGGTCAGGATGTCATTTCTTTTAATGAGGTGAGAATGATCTCTGGTCAGATCAGAGGACTGACAGAGAGAGACAGAGTCTAATGATTCAGCTTTTCATCCTCATACGCGTTTTTTTTTCCTGCATAGCTCTGGTTTTTGTAGTTTCATATGAAAGACTGAATTTCATGTCATTTCTTTTAGATATTACAAAAGCAGACGTGTAATGTACCCCATGATCATTATGCCTTTCATTGTGATTTCTTGCTCATGTTCTCCATTTAGATTGTTTTATTGGTTTCCTTAAAGCATTATTATATGTAATATATACAGTTTATCTACTCAGTGGTATAGTATATGGTTCATATATCTAATGGTAGTTGATTTACCTGTGCTGTGTGAATCAAATTTACAATCCTGAGCCCTCTTCTTTAACACCTAAATCAGTTCATAAAGGACAGAATGACAAGCTGTTGTGTGTATGTGAATCAGAAATACTGTCCTCTTCAAAGTCTGTACAGAGTCATGATACAGGTACACGAGTTTTTAATCAATTATATTTTTCATAATAAAGTTTCGCTATATTACCTCAAACTGAACTAAGGTCAACTTGATTATCAATGTCATTTTAGTTTTTTTCTGCAAACTCACCATCAGTCAAATGTTTCCCAGATACAGAATAGTAGCCTGGGAAAATATATACATTCTACAGCCTATACTGAGAGATGTGAAGGCAAACAGGCTGACACCACACTAAAAATGCTGAACGGATGTAAAATGTTTGGCTTATTCAAGTCTTTCACAAGATCTTCAGTAAGGTATTTTTTCGCACATTGCAGTTTTGCAATAAAGATCTCCGTAACAATTTGAACTTAAAGCTTGACTCTTATTACTCCTGAATCTGGATAGCCTGTTATCTAGCTAGTTGATCTGTTGAGCTAGTAGCATATTCTAGGTAATAATCCACAGTCACAGTAGCTGGGTGTTGTGTATACTCATTAACATAGGAAAAAGTAAGACTTGTACAGAATCCCCACCCAGATCACATTCTTTTCAAAACCATGATCAGATGAAAAACAGCTTGAGTAAGTGTATGTTTATCTTTCTAACATCATTATTGCGAATAACACCAGAAAAAGGTCTAACTTGGTTTCCTCTGCTAACTCAGGTCAGCAACAGAGTGCTGAGTTTCCGTTGTCAGAATATGCACATCTTCAGGCCCTCATCTGTTTACAAACTTGAAAGGTTCTGTTACCCATGTTTTGTTTACATATCTTAAGCGCATTTTTATCATTTTTCCATGTGACGTGATTGTGTTTTATAATCTAATGAGGCTGAAATGTCTCTGCTCACAGCTGGTCTACCACAGCACATCTGGTTTGGATGGAGTATGGGGCTCAATAAGTAGTGTGTAGTTTGCAGTATGGTGCTGTTGATAGACCATTCCAAGACGCATCACACATTACAGCACAATTAAGCTTAATAAGGTCTGGAATTAATCAGCTTATTTTAGTGGCCGTAGATTGGTGTCTAGTCTGTAATTCATCCGATCATGCTACACACTGCATGGAAATTATAGTCCTACAACATTTATTGATAACAAAGCATTGATTTATTTACTCATGTGTCACTATTTTTAGAATTCCTATTATGTTGACCACTCAAGACCCATAAACTTTTTGTTTTCTGAAAATGTGACACCATTCTGTCATAGTAGGAGAGATTCCACCCACGGTATTTGAGCTCAGGGAACATAAGAGGATTTTATATTAATGACTGGAAGCCGGTCTCACAAATGTTTTCTCCTTTAATCCATATACGCAAATATTACAGTACAATTCTGACACTCTTCCATGTTGAAAATGTACATTCTCTTGCATTTTAATTCTTTCACAAGGTTACATGCGTTCATTAATAAATATGTAATTAAAGATCAAACATTAACATTGGTCTTCTGCATGGGTTCTTCTCATGTATGACCCAGTATTCAAATTCTCTAAAAGATAACCCTTGGCTGAAACAGAGTCAAGGCAGAAAAAGTGAATTGATTAATAGATGTACATATATTACAAGGCTTACACAGGCCTGCACCCTGAAGTGATACCAGTGTGAGATCCTTACTTGGTGTCCTGCTCTGGTTCTTCCTTCTCTCTGCTTCTGCTTCATCACTTTGGAACCATTTGCATGCAGCATGCACTTTCCTGCTGCTGTACAAAGCCTCACATAGATGCCTCCAATAACCTCAACTGCCGACTGCAGAGTGTGAACTCCTGGCCTGCTCCTTGATGTTCTATGTTTGACATACTTTAAATCTTATTTGTTCTCACTGTTAACACTGGCTTTTCTTACTTAGCTGTTTTGGAACATTGTCTACAGCGAAACACACTATACAAATAAAACTGATGTGATTAATCCAAATGCAATATTTCAATCACTGTTTGTCATTTGCAAGAAATCTAACAAAATCTCTCTTTCTCATAACATGAATGTCCTGTTCAATTCTCTCAGGATGTTTGGTTTTGTTGGCATCTGTAGCTGAAGACTATACAAAAAGATCTATAATTAAATAAGGGAGCATGTTTATATAAAACATACAGTTTGGGTGCCCCTGGTCACATTTTTTTAAGTAAGAAAACACTGCTGCACATTTTAATAAACAATTATTTTGTATTTGCTGATTTACATATAAAGGATAAAATAAGCCTAAAAATGTGACCTATGCAAAAGTTATGGACCATCATGCTTGACTTAGAGTGCATATATATATATACTACTTTAACGATTTGTTCTCAGCTCTGGTTTCCTCCCAGACTTTTATCATTTTAACATGCATGGCAGAAGAGCTGGTGAAGCCAAATTGCCTCTAGGCACTGTGAGATAATGAATGAATGAATGATTGAATGAAGTTTGTTCACTGTTGAGGATGTGTTCAATTGTTTTCACTTCTTAAAATCATCAAACTATAATCTGGTCAGTTTGTGTGGGTCTGTGTGGGGTGTTCAGAATATGATAACCCCACCACAAATGTGTGATTCAGATAGCTTCCCAAACAAAGCCTTGTGAAGCGCAATCCTCACAAAATCTCTGTTAATTAGATTCACCTCCAAAATAGCTCTGGGCTGATTGCTATTTTTATGCACAAAGCACAGTTTAATGCTTCTTCATTGCTTCCTTTTCTCACACAGGCTGGAAGCTATCCTCCACTGTCCGAGTCATCACGACTCTTTCTTGCCAACCACCCCATCCTGCATCTCCAATGTCTCCTCCTCACAATTTAGCCATAGTGTTACTTTTCCAGCTGCAAACATGTCTCTCCATGCCACAATGTCCCCCTTTTATATACAGAGTAGTCTCAATTCCCAGTGCTCCTCTTTTCTGTGGTCTCTTTGTTTTTAATTTTTTCCCCTCAAAGAGCAGCGTCATTGTAATTCAAGAGGAATTGCAAAAAATGTCTGTGCGGGCTTTCTGCTGCTTCCTCTTAACAGCCAGTGAGATTTGATAGCATAATTCAGCATTTTATGATCAAATGTTCCACACATTCATGAAGACATGCTGCAAGCTCTGCCAACTCCAGGCCCATCGAATCGAAGGAAAAAAGAGACAACGTTTACTTGACCCATGGGTTTCCAGACACGGAGACTCTGATCAGTGCTTATTTGCTTTTCCACAGATTCCAAGTTAATAATATTTTATTTTTGCATTTTCAGAATTCTCATTTCCTGTCTCCAAACGGAACATGATTTGATCAGATTCCAGCCGGCTCGTCCTGTTGTTAAGTCAACAGTTAGGCAGAAGATATTTGTGGTGGCAGAGAGCCTGACCAGACTCGCACATGTACATGCACACACACACACACACACACACACACACACACACACACACACACACACACACACACACCATATTATAATAACACAAGACTTCAAAAGTCTTAATTGAGTTTTGAGAGGAAGCTATCATGGCCCAATGTCATTATACTAGAGTCCAGTGCCAGATGCCATCATGTTGCGTACACAGTTTAGAATTCCTGCAGGGTCAAAGAGGACTCAGGGAGTGTGTCTTGGTCAGTTCTTGAGAACCGGCCACCCACTGTCCTCCTGTCTCCAGTGTTCTTTTTCCACTGTCTGGAAAATCCTCCCAGAACTGGTACCCTGTTCCCCCGAGTGTTATTGAAACAACAGCTCTGCACAAAGACAACAATTTCTTATCATATCAAAACTATGCCTTTTGAATGGTAATTGCTCCTAAACTGGGATAGAGTGTGATATGTGTCTGTTATTATTGTTGTCGTTATTATATTGTATTATTGTTATTTTTTTCAGTTTAGCTTTTTTATTATTACACAATGGTTTTGATTTAAGTGCAGGACACTATTATTTTTTCTGTCTTCCTCAACATGATAATGAGAAGGAACATTTTCATGAGCTTCTATCAAAGTGACACGTCTTAAGTAAAAAGGGTCTAAATACCACAGACGACACAGATGGATGTTTTCCTCCACCTCCTGCTGACTTGATGAGTGGAGCTCCTCTCTCCTCCAGCCTCAGGCTCTTTACAGGTACTGTTCCTACGCATGACTTACAGGCCACCACGCCTCCACACAGCCAGTGAAGTAAAGCAGCAGATGACTTTATTTTATGCTGATGACTTGTTTTTTGTTGATTTCCCTTTCTGGGATTTTACCCTTTTTGAACATATTTAACTGCTTTTCTCCTCCATTTTTCCTCTCTATCTGTCGAGTTACAGGACTTCTACTTGAGTGGGAGAACATTTTGTTACGTGCAAAAACTAACAGTCTGTGAAATTTTAACTTAAGAGGAGACAGGGAAGACTTTTTAATCTGTAATGTAATAAAGTTTTATTCCAAGTCATTTTCAGATAATGTCTATTGGTTCATTCATTATGAAATATTCACACAATGTAAAGAGCGGCCGACGCTTTCAAATGGTGAAAATATAGTTTTAATATGACGGTCAAAACTATGTTTTCTATATTTATCCTTTAGATGGGGATTAAATAAACATCCGGGCCAAGATACAAAAGAAATTAAACATATACAAAGTTTTTTTAGTTCCAACCTCAAATACAATGTAAATGGGTCAAGATTGGAATTCCATGTTTAAAACATTCTTGGAAATCTCTGGCATCTTTGCAAACTCTTCTAAATTTCATAAGCATATCACAGACCAGCTCTAGCTGATACTGTGCATAATTTATATGTGTGAGAGAAAATAATCTTTGTGAGTAATTATTCATGTAACTGATCAAATTCACTACTCGCAAAATGACAGAAGCATGTGGTCAGGTAACCGCATCCTACAGGCCAGCTTTAAATACATCTTCCTCATTTACACCTTGCTATATTGATCCTTTGGGAAATAATGAACGCTCAAGTAATACGCTTAGATGGTCAAAATCTCAGGACCATCCAACAGCTGATGCATGTGACTGATAAATTTTTCAAAGACTTTGCTCTTCCTTGTGAATTATGCAGGTGGCTTCATAAATGTTCGAGTCAGACTGATCCCCCTGCTGCTCTCTAATATTTACGCATGTTCATTAGAAACTGTTTTTAGTACATAACCTTAACAAAATTAATAGGAACTAGATTATCCAGATTATTAATTCATCTAGAATTAAATGGGCCTCAATGCAAATAAAAAAATGAATGCCCCCCCCCCCCAAACAAAAATGACTATCAGTGAATAATAGTAGAATCTGAATGAAACATAATGCAATCTGTTTGTTTACTCACTATTCCTATGTGGCAACCAAGCTGATGATCATGTTCTCACACCTAGCCCATGGGTGTAAAACTGCATAAGTAGCAATTCAGTGGGTCCAAAAAGGACAGAGGGGATCCAGCTACCCTAGACCCCCTACAGTATGGGCTCCAGAGTAACTGCCCCGCCTGTGCTGCTGATCCAGCATATGGCAAGACTTAACAATATTACAGTAACTGCTTATAATAAGGCAGAAATCTCAGATTTCTTTCATTATCTTCCAGCACTTTACTGATGCAAATCGAATGTATCTCATTGTGGTGCCTCAAAGTAGCCTAGGAAATGAATGCAACTGATTTATGATTTACTCACTGCTAGTGATGTAAGCATGAAGTATACTGATTAATAATAACTAAGTGAAGAAAAGTACTGCCAGTCTAGAATCATGGGTGATTATATATTATTTAGTACAAACCTTTACAAAGTAACTGTAGTCATACAATAAGAAACTAAAAAAATCTACTGTGTGTTATACAATTGCTACAGTACTTTAATAGGTCATTGTAATACCTTTGAATGGACTTGTTTTATTTATATAAATCCAGCTGCTAATGAACTGGTTGCCTGCTACAGCTTTATTTAACAAGTTCACAAGTTGAGCTCTGCCTTTTATTTGCACCTTATACATCATAATCATTTGCTGGAGTACATTTTTATTTCTTTAGATGCTCATCAGTTAAGACAAACTGATTCTCTATTGTAAAGTAAAGATTTATAGTAAAGAACAACACCAAAGAAGGCGTTATCTTCTGGTGCATATATAGTTTTTAGCAAATCACATGTTAAATGTCTTCATATCAAAACATGATGTGCAAACATTTATGATATAATTCACAAAAATGGTGATGGGAAAATGTTTCATTCAACATAAGTATTGTTTCCAATAATAATAGACTTTATATGTTATATTGTTCTTGTCTCTGTGTCTCTGTGTGTCTTTGCAGTCGTAACATAAGCAATTTCCTCCGGGATCAAGAAGTTTTCTGATTCTGATTCTGATAATAGGCAGTCAGCTAATGACAAGCTATTGTCTTGATAAGACTTAATAAAGGCATTACACGTATTAACAATACTTGTACGATCTACTGTTTTTTTCATACAAATTCTCTAACACCAGTTTGTGATCATCTATAATACTTGTGTAGTAAACTATTGTAATTGTGGGAAATTATGCTACAGGTCTAACAGTGATCCTGTGGGAATTCAAGTACTATTACTATTCTTCTTTTTTTCGTAAGAGGACCAGATTGTAGATGATTGTAGATGTTTCCCCAGATTAAGCTGTAATCAGCACACCCAGAACACTTGTGTGAGGCACTCTACCCCCCCTATGATTCCAGAAGATGAACTCTTCTGCTTTCACCAAAATGAATGGAAGCTGGTGAGAAGCAGGCAGCCACCCCCACTCCTCCGTGATGGTTAAAGCTGTGCTCGCGGCTGCCTCCACCCTAGCCACTCAGCTCGTGTCTCCCTCGCGCCAGCCTCACTGTTATTGTCCCACGAGTGGAGAGGATTTCAGCACCGGGACAGATCCTCCACCGTCTCATGGCAACATGGCGACAGAGGTAAGAGACCATGCAGCGTTTTATCACACACTCTCTCCTCTTCAGAGATAAACACGCTTCTGGAAAACCTCAGCGTTTTCTGCTCCTGATTTGAACACGAACTTCCCTCAGAAAGTGCAGGACTGCTGAACACGCTGTACTCACACAGTTCAGCTGCAGAGCTCAACTCCAGTTTTACAGAAATACTAATGATGTAATGATCTGGGGGGAATAATACAGCCCGAGACCCCGGCATGACGATTTTTTTTTTTACTGAAGAGAGACTAAATGTTGTGAGTTCGTGTGTCATCTATTTCAGGGCAGTAAATGGCTGAGGTTAAACACAATCCCAACCCACACTGCTGCCACAGGAAAGACAGACAGGCTGGATTAACCGTGGAAGGGGTTGGAAAGGGGGGGGGGGGGGAGGGGGGTCAGCACCGTGGACAGGGGCTTCCACTTCACACTCGGTCCGCTATCTGTTCACTGCCTGCTCAGTCACTCAGCTACAGGATTACCTGTGGTTCCCGTGCAGACCCAGCGAGAAGCCAGAGTCTTTCTCTGGATAGAGGCAAGATGAGTATCGTTTCAGCCTGAAGAGTTAAATGATCTTATGTTTTGGGACAGTGTATGTGTTACTGGTTTGCTTTAGACATTGAAAAGTCAGTGCGTTAGGTGTTGCACTCTGACCTGAAAACGACCAAATCCACAGGTGATGTCCAGTGTGTGAAAGTTTAATATTATTATTAAATTATTATTTTTAGCACGGCAGCCCATCTAGCTAGTTATATTTATTATTTCTCCAGTGTAAAAAGATGGCAGTAATTTTACCACCAATTAACATCCATTTCAAATGTAGTTTATGCAAACTGATGGTTAATGAGAGTTATTTAAGTTTATTATAGTTAAATGCCTTGTTGACAAAATAAAACTAGGCCGTTTTATTACTGTTCAATGATGGAGAGTTGACAACACGACTGAATTTAAACAAGAATTTGTCAATAAATGCCAGCACTGCAAAAAAATGGTTTCCATTTACATGGAAGATTACAGTTTAATTACTGTAAATTGTTAAAGGCAGTATTTAAAAACTCCTTAATTATTAAATTAATATGTTTATAAAACGTGGTCAGTTTCTGACCACAGGACCACTGATGGCTAGATTCTTCCCCACCAAGCAGTCTTGTGTGCAGTCCACACTAATATGTCTCTCACTACATTGCTGAGAATGGTCCATCACTCAGAGAATAACTGGTCAGTGATATTCCTGTCGTGGTTCTTTTCCTTTGATATAGAAGGAAACCCACATTTGGGCTACACTCTTTATGCCAGTGGGCACCAGGCCTGGGCTTATGACTAAAGCCACAGAGGTGTTAAGCAAAGCAGTGTGATCCATGATGAACCATTTATCATGGTTTCATGAATTAAGGTGGAGGATATTTCAGTCGGGGTTGAACTATCACCTTATTGTGAGATGGACCGGGGTTTGATTCCCAGCCGGGGCGTCTCAAAGTCCTTTTCCGTGTGTCTGCATGGGGTTCCGCCTGGTAATCCAGTTTCCTCACACCGCCCAAAAACATGCATGTTAGGTGAACTGGAGGTGCTAAATTGTCCCCAGCGTGACTGTGTATGTAAGTGTGTTTGTTTGTTTGTCTGTCCTTTGATGGGCTGATCACCTGTTCAGGGTGTTTTTTTGTGTTTTGCCCTATGACTGCTATGCCTTAGTCATTGATGTCACCAACTACAGTTTATATATATAGACGGAAGTTTTTCTTTTTTCTTTCTTTTTTTCTTTTAACTGTCACCAACTCAAAACCAAATCAATGCATCTTTATGTATTTGTGCTTTAGCCATGCAGTTCCCAAGAAACTCAGAGTACTGACAATCATTTTATAAAAAACATAGAAAATGTAATTTGTTCGATTTAGAAATGAACATTTGGAGCCATATTCTAAACTCACTGATACTACATTTGAGTTTGTAAGCAGAAGTGGAGCTATTTTATTATGAATTTTTGGATATGTAAGATCTATTGTTTCATGAAAAAAATTGTTTCAATTTTTGCCATTGAAACAAAGGGTAAAGAGTGCAAACGTAAACCTGTCAGTATAGAATATTAAATGTAATATGATGTAATTTGATTATATCCTAATAATTATATAGTAATCTTGACTTACTCTCATTTACATGGAAGACTACTGCTGAATTACTGTAAATTGTTAAAGGCAATATTTAAATCCCCTTAATTATTAAACTGACATATTTATATTTGAAACTCATGTAAGGTCAGTCACATATTTGTCATCAAAAACACATAAATGCACAAATAGACTCTCAAACATGATTTTGGTGTTACTTAAAATGG
>JBBPCZ010000156.1:16299918-16350607 GCA_037974445.1 Brycinus macrolepidotus | reverse complement strand
CCTATGACTTCTATGCCTTATGCGTTGATGTCACCAATTACAGTTTATATATATATATATATATATATATAGATGGAGGTGTTTTTTTTTTCTTTTAACTGTACTGACAGACAATCATTTTATGAAAAGCACAGAAAATGTAATTTGTTCGATTTTTTAAAAATGAACATTTGGAGCCATATTCTAAACTCGCAATTGATACTACATTTGAGTTTGTAAGTGGAGCTATTTTATTATATGAATTTTTGGATATGTAAGATTTATTGTTTCATGAAAAAAAAATGTTTCAATTCTTACCATTGAAATAAAAGGAAAAACGTCAGACGTAAACCTGTCAGTATAGAATATTAAATGTAATATGATGTAATTTGATTATATCCTAATAATTATATAATAATCTCGACTTCCTCTCAGTTTCCTATAGACTTACTCTTGATTCAGTCTCAAATTATAGTCTTGGACTCAGTAAAGGAGGTCTTGACTACAGCTCTAGTATGAAGTAAGTGTACCTAATAAAGATATAGAATATTGTACAGACTTCTGTGCATAAAAGCAGTAGAATGAAGAAAAAATGTGTGACGGCTGAGTTCAGTATGTGACTGCGCTTCTGTAAACTTACAAGTGTGTGCAAGTCAGTGAGTGTAATTTGGTGTCTATAATGTGTTCCGCTTGAGGGGAAGAGCTGTTTTTACATTTTGTGATCAGCATTTTGATGCTGCGAAACCTCCTGCCAAACCTATGAGGCAAGAACTGCTGTGGTCCGGATAGTCTGGGCCCTGTATCATAATACTGGCTTTGTTGTGGAGGCAGTTTTCCGTCTGTGGTACTGCTGTGCAGAAGAAAAAAACTTGAATAGTGATTGTCACAATACATATATTCTTTCTTTGGGCCTTTTTCAAATCAGAATGACAAAACCGGGGACATTGTCATGCTGATTTTCAGTTAATCAGACACAAGTGAAACTGAGAGAGACAGAAGTGGTCAGGCACGCAGAGAGAGAGAGAGAGAGGCAGAGAATTAGGCCATGAGCATGAGACAGCAAGACAGAAAGCAGCTCCACTACAGTCTATAATGGCTTTCACAGTTAGTCACAGCTAAAATAAGCTGTAACTCATTTGTTGAATGTGACTGGGTGGCCATGTGTGGTCTCTCGGCTTTGCCAGCTTTTAGATTCTGCTACCCTTTAAAAGCTGCACTAGTTGATATGTATGCCAAATGACAGCTCTCGCACTCAGGTTATGCTCAGTTATTCCTTCATAGCAGCTTAGGAAAGTGCAACATTTTTCAATCCTTCTGTCTTTCATTCTGTTTAAAGTGACAGATGCTCTGTTCTGGAAATGATTCTTCTAGTGCCATTACATTTTTTAATTATTATTTTACTGTCACAGAGGATGCTTTTTAATTCCTTAAACCCTTAGGACCCATGTGTGGGCCCACATTTCAGTTGCTTAGTCTTACGCTTAATTTCACAGTATTTGCTGAATAATTTATAAGCAATGCAGTAACATGAGTAATAATAAGTCTTAAGATTGATAGCTAATAATAAGTCTGCAGTTAAAGAGGTTCAGGCAGACCATTCACTCAGTGTATTGAGTTACCCCATAAGTTTAGTGTGTTCAAGTTATTTCATAACCTTGATATGAGTCTAGGTCATTTCTAAGTTATTGTAAACAAGTGCCAGCTGGATGAGAAAACCTTTTAAAGGCAGTAATCTCTCAGGTCCTTTCTGGAACTCAACAGACAAGAATATGTTAAACATTATGATTCACAGTCTTAAAGACATCTGTGCTCTCAGACTAACAGAAGTATTGCGGACCTACGTGTACTTCATGCAGACAATCAGCAATTTATTACACAAGAGTAAGAGCATACACTGCAACTAGCAAAATCTTAGCATCTTGCAAAATTTCAAGAAAATATAGGAAAATATAAAGGAAGAATGTAAAGTCAAGCCAAGTAAAGTTTCATTTCAGCCATATACACAGTGCACAGTGAAATGAAACAACATTCCTCCAGGACCATGGTGCAACACAAGAACAAAAACAGAAACACCACAAGACTACATAAGTGCAGACAGGACAAAACACAAAGAGTAGGGAGAGCAAGAGAGAAAGAGTGCAAGAAAAGCCCAAGAGCAACAAAACAACAGGACAAGACAATTAGGGTAGTCCATGATAGATGCTACATTACAGTTTGAATGAATACAGTGTTGTAACAGACTCTGTTTTCTAGTAGCAGAGTCATTAAGTGTGGGAAAAACGCAAATATGGAGGTAGACAGCAACAAATAAACTTTGTGCAAAAAATAGCAGGACAGAGAATGTAATATAATAAATAAAGAGCAGTTACAGTGGCAGTTGGGGTCTATGTTATTTTGTTTAAGGCAGAACAGTTCAGTGTGTATATGCATCAAGTTAGGAGAAGAAAAAGTTCAGTTCAGGGGTGTGTTTATTTGTGTGTGTGTGTGTGGGGGGGGGGGGGGGGAGTGGCCTTTTTACAGTTTATAATTCAGTTCTGATTGAGGAATCTGAGGGAATTCTGGCAGTGGAGGCCCATATGCTATGGAACCAGATGGGAGGAGGCAGAAGAGGATGTGTGAGGGGCGCATGGGGTCATGCATAATGCTGGTGGCTTTGCGGATGCAGCATGTGGTGTAAATGTCCGTGACAGAAGGGAGAGAGACCACAATGATCTCAACTGTCCTCACTATCCACCGCATCCACTGCAATCCGAAACAAATATCTGGATTAGAGAAGACTTACTGCCTTGAAATTAGATCATTTCAATGCAATATATATGTAAAGCCAATTCACAATCTGCCTTCTGTCATTTGTAAATGGTTTAATGTGCGTAAGCTGTGACTTTAGTTAAGTGAAGAAGCATGCACATCAGTTTGATCTATCTGATTTCTGGTGCATAAATAATGCAAAAACAAATGGCAGTCTGCTCATAAATAATGGAACTAAGTGACTAGGCAAGATCTCATTCAGGATGTCAGTTCAATCGTGTAAAACAAATTGTTATTTCATACATGACACGTTTACACAACTATTGTTTTTAAGGAATTATAAAGTTATACACAAGTCAGATGATTTGTGTCAACGTGTCTATCCTCTTAGCCAGGCAGAACAGAAAAACAGCTGTCCATCTTAGCAGATCATCATGTTGCTCTCTTCCAAACAGGGGTGCCAAACCCTGATAAAACTAGAATAGACTGTGACAGATCAGCCTACATTCTGGCACCAGTGCAGTTTCTTACTGTGCTCTGAGAGATCATCATCCTTTCCCTGACTTTGTATGAAGTGAGTAGAGAGAAGTAAATGTGGACCATCAGTCACTGCATCTGTTTAAAATGAGTGGATCACTCTCATTCATGACTGAAGAGAGAGGAAGCATCTTAAATGCTTGAGAATGTCTGCTATTGCCTAGAACTCTTACTCATATGCCTCAGCAGGGCTTCTGTGCTACCTTAAAAAGAACTGCCTCTCAATGCTGGCAGCAGCTAGGACCAACCTTGATGCCTTCTAAAATTTCAGCTGGACGCGTCCAAACCATTGTACTGCAATTCTGCCGAGGATACATCAACGCTGTGGGGGTAATCCTGAAGATCGATAATCCCCGCAGGCCTGAGTGAAGAATGTAATGTTCATGCCATTGTATCCTGATCTGGCCTCTCAGACCATTCAGCTAAGACATTTCTGATTTGGTGATAACTGTTCTGGGTGGTCTTCAGCCACATGACACCTGCTGACTTACAGGCAGTTTGATTTGAACACCAGTCTTTTAAATCAATCATTGCAAAAAACTAATTCTTAGCCAGTGAAATTATCTAATTTCAGTACATAATTTTTTCTCTGGTGAGATCGCTTGTTTTATAAAATACTGTGGGTATAAGATGTTAGTTTTAGGAACAATTGCCTTAATCATTCTCATTTAGAAATGTTACCATTTTAAATCATTTATGGCATAAAAAATCACTTATCATGTTATTATGATTATTGTGTCAGTAGTTATAAGGTTAAAATGTTGAATCAGGGTTTTTTACACTGAAAAATAGACAAAGGCTTATACTAAGCAAAACATAGATAGATAGATAGATAGATAGATAGATAGATGGCCAGCTACATAGTCTTACCAACAGACCTGAACAGAAATACATTTAATAATGAATCTCCATCATCATTATTATTATTATTATTATTATTATTATTATTATTATTGGGCATGGAAACAGATTTTTTATTACATATATGGTACATTTACACATTTACTTTTGCTGGTTTTAAGATGTTATGGAGAACCATATATGTTGGCTTTTTCAAAAAAAAGTATATGGTCTTACTCATTGGTTTTAGTTATTTATCTTTATGTATTAAGTACATATTTAAGTATATTACATTTTTAAGTATTTTCTTTGAGTTTTTGTAAATGGCTTCTGAAAATTCTTATAGTAAGTCAGTGTAAGCAGAGGCTACTTCTTGAAAATAGTGAAAAAGCCAAGCCCTGATTTAAAATGATTACAAATAGTATTATCTGAGAAAAAGGAATACGATTTATTGCTTTGATATTAGATAATTCCTCTTGCTAAGATGTTGTGTTTTGCAGTGCAGAGCCACTTATTAATGTTGCAACTCCCTACACTGTATGTTAGAACGGAAATCTCCTGAGCTCAACCAGGATCTCTCTGAGGATCGCCTCTGCAGAAGAAAGTGCGGGTCTAATTAGGCTTGTCTCAGTTTCTTTGATGTTTCTCATAGCAACAGAGCACACTAATTAAGCTCCACACACCTTAATTACACTTTAACAACCTGACTCTCTTTTTAGGCCTTCTAGTGCCACATAAAGTTCTGTCTTCAGTGTAAACGACCAATGACTATTTTACTATTTTAGTCTCTCGCCAAATTATCCCCCAAAATGCATTAACCCATTGGAACTAAAAAATACTCCCCATGTTGTAGTTGTAGCTGCATTTCTAATAATCACACTTAGTTTTGCAATAAAATATTATCAGATTGATGCTTTATTTAGTACACTAATGAGATCATGCCTTTAGAAAATGAATCCTTGCTGCATGGCTATCTGTGAGTTTCATTTGATGTGGCGATGCATTAAAAGACTGATTTGCTAGTAGGGTTCATGAGGCCCACTGGACTCGAGGGGAAGTTACAGGGTCAAAATCAGGGCTTAATGGGGAAACTTTTGATGAGCTCTCAACTGACCCAAAAAAAAGACATGGCAAAGCTGCAAGTAGTGGTAGGGATATGCAAAGTCAGGGGTTTGTTCCTGGCGGAAGTTCAGAAAGCCATTGAACAGTCCATGGACTGAATACCAAAGAATCATGTAGTAGCAAATGGCTCTTCTAGCTACAGCTACACTTTCCTAACACTGGTCATGTATGTTCTCGTGCCCTGTACATGTTCTATTGGAAGTCCAGTTTAACACCTGAACTCTTCTACTTCAGGGCCATGTTTTTGTAATACATGTAGAATGCTGGTTGGTCTGTCCTGAAAAAAATGTCTGGATGGCAGCATATTTTGCTCCAATACCTCCATTTTTATTGTTTAACATTAATGGTACCCTCCCAGATGCGCAATTTACCCATACCATGTGCACTAATTCACCCCCATACCATCACAGATGCTGACTTTTGAACTAAGTGCTGATAACAACCTGGATGGTCCCTTTCCTCTTTAGCCCAGAGGACCCAGCGTCTAAGATTTCCAAAAAAAATTTAAAATTTTGATTCGTCAGACCACAGGACAGCTTTCCACTTTGCCTCAGGCCTTCTTAAACAAGATTGAGCCCAAAGAAGACAGCGGCATTTCTGGATCATATATATAGGGTTTCTCCTTTGCATGGGAGAGATTTAACTTGCATTTGCGGATGCAGATATGAATCATGTTCGCAGACAGTGGTTTTCTGAAGTATTCCTGAGCCCGTGTATTGATTCCTACTACAGAATCATGACTGTTTTTAGTGCAGTGAAGCCTGAGGGACCAAAAATTATGGTCATCCAGTAATGGTTTTCGAGCTTGTCCCTTGTGTACAGAGATTTATCCAGATTCTCTGAATCCTTTAATGATAGTATGTACTGCAGATGATGAACGCTATGCTTAAATTGTTGCACTATTTGCCAGGGCAGTGCTCAAACTCTGCTTCTCTAGGATGCTCTTTTTTTTTTTTTTTTTTTTACATCCAGTCATGTTACTGACCTGATGTCAATTAACCTAAATAGTCTAGATGTTTCACGTTTCACATAGCATTACACAACTTTTCTGATCTTTTGTTGCCACTGTTCCAACTTGTTTTCTGAACGTATTGCTGGCACCAAATTCAAAACAAACATATACTTTTCCTAAAACAATAACATTTTCAATTTCAACATCTGATGATAAATTCTCTTATGCGCATTTTACACAGCACCTCAACTTAAGTAATAATACATATATATATTAGATCAGATTAGATTAGATTCAACTTTATTGTCATTGTGCAGTGTACAAGTACAAAACCCACGAAATGCAGTTAGTATCGAACCAGAAGTGCAGAGTAATAGTATTATTTACAAAAAGTGCAGATATAAGAATGAAAGTAATATATATATGAAAAAGAAATGCCCATTTATATACACTAAAAATCTGGCAATATATACAATGATACAGATTGGATGATGAATGATAATATATACACCGGTTCTTTTACTGAATAGAGTGTAAGTATTTGAAGTACACAGTGACAGAGAGGTAGTTTTATATATATATATATATATATATATATATACATAGAGAGAGAGAGAGAGACAGAGAGAGAGAGGGAGAGGGAGAGGGTGAGGGAGAGGGAGCCCAGGACATATCCAAGCTTCAGAGAGTCCAGAGAGAGTGTGTACCTAATTCTTGCAATTATTCAAAATTGTAATGTTATTTGAGGAGGGAATTTATTAAATGGATCACTTGCCTGCAGCCACTGTTGTTAGAGTAATTTAGTACTGAACTATTTCCGTTTGGCCTCCACCTGTGCTGTCTATTAGAAAGAAAGAGTAAAAGGCATATTGTGGTCAATGGCTGAACAAGCTCAAATGGCATCCCAGTGGAAATATCAGATACCTCTACTTTCCCATAAGCACTGCTGATTCTTTGAATTGAAATCTTTCTAGTTCCAGAGCTTATGAGGATTGTTTTAGCACACACAGCGCTATAACAACTCAATGAGAGGTTTTGGTATTCATTTAAATTAGTTGATTTACACTTTTAACATATTCTAACTGGACAAGAATTCATGTTCATCTTCAGACATAAGTAAAAAATTATATTACCTCATATCTCTGTAAAAATATTGTATAATGGAAGAAACGCTCCTCATGAAGGAGCAGTTCTTGTCATTTTGTCAGACGCAGTTCAGATACACTACATCACACATGTTCACTTGAAATGATGCCAAGATTTTGGGTTATTCTTTGTATGATGTTCTAATTCACAAATCTGCAAGGAAATGCATCATGTTTTGCAGTGTTATGTTTCATACGTCTGTGTATCTACATACAGTATGCCGTTCAGTATTGACTCTCTAATTCTTGTGTCAGTTTCACAACCTCCAGGATTTAAGGCATACTGCTGCACTGGCCACCAAGGTGTTTATTCAGAGGGACTACAGTGAGGGCACTGTCTGCAAGTTCCAGAGCAAATTTCCAGCAGAGCTGGAGAGCAGGGTGAGTTCCTCTTGGACATCACTATGGCTTCATAAGTCCATTAACTAACCACAGCCACTGCCCGACAGCCCAGGCAAGAATTATCTATGGTTCTTGTACACTGTAGGCAGGGAATATATACATCACATATGTCGGCACGTGTATGAATGAAATGTAACATGTTCAGCATGTTCAGCAGTTAATTGATCTTCCATGAATGGGACACAGTGGACAAATTCCCCAGGTTTTTCATCAGGATGATGAAGATTAGAGAATGCACAAATTAAATTGTTTTATCTTCTAGCTATTAAAGTAGCTATTTGCCTGAAAAAGTCCATATTTCCTGTTAGGATAATTAAGAATTATTCAGACTTTTAAAACAACCAGAGTTGTAGTGAGTATGCCTGAAAAAGAATGCATGTTTACACATTGTGAAGGATGGCATGGCAAAACCTTTCTCCAAGTATACTGGCTTGAGATCTGAAAAAGATTTTGTGATCACCAAGTCTCAAATCTACAGTAAGTTAACCCCTCCTTTTAACATCTATTTGGACGGAAGAAAGAAAGCTGTTTTTGAGCTCTAACCATAAACAGAAGTTTCTGAATTCATTAGACGCTGCTGGAACCACTTTCACAAAGAGACAAAAATAGCCACAATAAACAAAAATGCTGCTTGTCAGAGACAAATAAAGCTTTTTTGGTGACAAACAATCCTCTTTGAGTGTTTGTGATTAAAAAGTCCTAAATGTGTTGCTGTTGAAAGAAAGATGCAGAAATGAACCTCACACCCTCTGTTAAGTATATCAGAGAATCTCTGAGATATCAGGGGATTTTAGATGAAACTCCGGCTGCCTCTGCCAAAACACTAAAACTAAAACAAATTGACACAAAAAATGATTCAGCGACCACAGAATCAAGCTTTTGAAATGACCACGTCAATCCCCTGACCTAAACACCACTGAAAACCTGTGGGTTGAGCTGAAGAGGAGAGTTAAAAAGAGAGGACTCCATGAAGTGGTATAGAAGGGATCTGGAGAGATCATGTTTAGATAAATGGAATTAGATTCTTTGCTCTGTATTTTCTTATCAAGCATTATAGGGGAAGACCTATTGGTGGTATGTTAGCAAAGGGAAGTAAATGCAGGGCTTCCAATAGTATATTAACCTAGACATATATGGTTTTACTTATATGGTTTTATTTAAAAAAATAATGTTTTTGTTTCCTTAGGGTTAATTTACAACAGACAAAAATGTTAGTGTTTTTTTTCATGTTTTCAGTGTGAGGTGGAACTAATTAACCAAAAGGCATTTGGTTAATTTAAAGCCATCTTTGCTAAAAAATAATGTCAGCACAGTATTTTTTGATAAAAGTGCATCTGCAGGTGGGAGCTGGATGACTGGTGTATCACAATACCAACTTTTATCCAGATATTAACACTTAGAAACCTGCAGACTTTAAACACCTGTGTGTATGATATAAAACCCTAAACAATGTGTCCTAGGATAATAATAATAGAAGATGTTTGATGACAATTACTAGGCACATGTTGACTCTGGAATGAAATCACTGAAGTGTTCATAATATATGACAACGACAAAGGTCAGTGTTTCTCCAGGCAGAGAGTAAATTTGAAACCACCATTGCATTGAATTAACTTGATTGTCAGTTGTATGCTTTATTTTTACATGATTAAAACATATTTATACAACACAGTTATTGCCAGCTGTAAATAAACTGAAAGACACAATTGTGTTTATATAATGCGTTTTATTCATGTGGAAATGATGTGCACTTGATTGAAAGAAACTCAGTGCACCAGTGTATTAAACAAAAAAAGATTTTAAGTGCAGTACTCTGAAAAAGGCAATACTGTCATTTACTCTGAAAAAAAAAAAAGAATTCCTGAAGAAGTTCTACGGTGGTTTCCGTGGCTCTGTGTGTAAAATTAGTATTTGGGCCTCCTTAAGCAGCATGCTGTTCAATAAAACCAAAAAACATTCGCTAATTTCCAAATGTTTAAGAGGTTGTCAGAGTCCTAACTGCTTTTCATCCCATTTTCTTTTCTTTCGTGTTCTAAAGCTTGAGGTCCTTTCATCCCAACTGTAAAAGTGTTTCTAAATTAGGAGCGCTGCTATTTTTGGGCTGCAGGGAAAGAAGAGTGGCAGAGCTTGACAGTTTAACAGCATGTATTTTATTCTCTTGCAGTTTACTGAAATGCTTGTATTGACAGATCGAGCGGACTCTGTTTGAGGACACCATAAAAACGCTTAATAACTACTATGCAGAAGCGGAGAAGATTGGTGGTCGTTCTTACCTGGAGGGCTGTCTGGCCTGTGCCTCAGCTTACATCATCTTCCTCTGCATGGAGACACGCTATGAAAAGGTATTGAGATGTACTTCCTTTAACCTGTTTAGATCCCAATCAGCAGTTATCAAGCAGGCCCTGTATCTCTTTGTGCTGAGACATAGGCCTCAGAAATCCTTACATGCAGCCTTGCCAGCTTTGATGATAAGAGAGAACCGCTCTGGCCGGGTCATCTGAGGCCTTCAAAGCCTTTGTAAAGTTTGAGCTCAGTTTTGACATGCCGCCTCATTCGAGTGCGACCATAGATGCATTCAGAACAGCAGATGGAAGCTGCTCGTGAATGCAAGTCTGAAGACGTTCTGATAAGGTTTTGATATGCATGGATCCGCCATGCTTCCCAATGGCCCCATTTAAGTATGAGTTCACTTTGTGCCTACTCCTTGCTGAAGTGCTTGCACCTGTTTGCCAGTAGGCATACCTGGACTGTAGCGCTGTGTTCTGTGGCAAGGGTTTTTCAAAAAGGGCACCTAATTAACCCATACGGTTATACATTACCTGACAGTTGTTCAGATGGAATGGACATGAAATAAACCCGCCGGCCCTGTGTTCTCTCTCCTTCCCTTATTTCCCATGCCTAAACCTTTCAAAAGCGAATGTGCTTCCGTTTGGTCAGATTCACCCCTCAGATCTCAACAACCTTTGCAGAGCATTCTTTACTCAAGCCTGAGAAAATGAACTCCTTCGAAATGAGCGATGAGAAACTGCCCCCACCCATGAAGAATATTTTTGTTTGCCGCTCCAGCTGACAGAAGGCCACACATGAACAGACATGGATGGGTGCACGCATGCCTAAAGCAATGCAGATAAGCATCTTCCTCATCAAAGACGAGTGATTGCACACGTCAAGGGAGCGCAGGAAAAGAATGAGAGGTTGCGGTGTCTGTGGGGTTGGGTCCAAAGTCCATAAATCAAAGAATAAACTAACCTTTATGTATTTTACCCTAAAATATGATTGTATATTACTGTTATTGTTCATGATCATGGGAGAGCTCCAGTATTAAGTACACTGCCTATCAAAAGTTATTTCTAACTTTTCACAATGCACTAGGCATGTCTAAAAGCACAGTTTCTACGTAAGTGTGCACCCATTTGTGATGGATAATGTATGACTGCTGTCATATTAAGACATATACTGGTGTTATGTGTATTCATATTTATGAAATAGATACTTTCAAATGTCTGAACATATGTTTTAGAACAAACTCTTCATCCAGCATCATTTGATGATACTGAATGCACAACTGTGCATTCACAAAGGACCTACATCTGAGAGGGTTGATGATAGTTGTTGATTCCAGTGATTATTAAAGACCCTAGCAATGTTAAACCTACCGGAAGAGGGCATTAAAATTCTCAGAAATATCAGAAGTAAATCAGTGTGTTCATTGTGAAACTATAGTTGACAGAAAGCATGGCTGAGCATAATGACCACCACAACAGGCATGGCAGAAAATCCTTGCTAAATGAGCATTTTTAATACAACTGTTACACCATAAATCATTGCAAGATTTGTTCATGGTCACTGAGCTCAGACCAGATCAAAGTGTCTTGGCTCTGTAGCTTCTCAGAAGTGCTTTTCACAGTTGGTAAGGAAGAGTGGAAAGGCAAATAGAAAGATACCGCACAGTTTCACCCCACTGGGACTATGAAGCAGCAGGCAGGCAGCTGATGTCATGCCTACTTGCAAAATCTAAAATCATGTGCTAAAGCAATCTAAATAAACTCCTCTCATCAGGCTTTATTGAAGTTCTAAATGGTCCTGATAATTTACTGTGCAAAAGCCGTGCCTCTCAGCAGAGCTTTCAGTAGAGGTCCTATAAGTTCTAAGCAGTTGTTTGCTGTAATGCAATATCATGTGGGTTTAAAATGATATCTCACGACATGAGTAGTTTAGATTACGGGTTGGAGTAAAAAGCGACAGTTTGCATGTATTATTGTATAGTTGTTGTCACTCTAGAACTCCAGGGAAACCATATGAGAGTGGTAAACATTTGTTCAAGGTTTCCTCCAGGGCTATTTTCAAACTAGCATGGTTTGCTTTCTTTTCCTCTAGTTCTCTCATTACATGCTTTAGCGAACCCATCTGTCTTCTCCGACTTTCTGTCTACCACCGTAAAGGTCCTGAAGAAGATCTCCACATACATTCAAGAGCAGAATGAGAAGATCTACGCTCCACGGGGCCTACTCATCACCGACCCCATTGAGAGGGGCATGAGAGTGGTATCCTTTAAAGATAAGGCAGGCTGGCTTATGGTCATTTTACTTTACACTGTTAAAAAAGTAACACATTTTTTTTCTTCTTTAGCACCTTTATTTTGAAGGGTTGTCATGCTCTCCAACTGCCAAAACTTTTCCCTCATCCATAATTTTTTAACTAGTTCTCCTTTCAGACATCAATTTGTGACTGGGATTATTAAACACATGTCTTAGTGATAGCCATAATGATTACTATGAGTACAAATGAACTGAATTTGACACACACGAGTGGTACCATGGAATCAACTCATTTCTGATTATTCAACGGAGTTAGACACTCCGGCCAGAAGATGATCACATCAAATAACCATAATAGCAACCCGCATAATGCTCGAGATGGCAGATGGAAGGAAGAGTAGGTGAATTTCTTCTTTCCATATAGCTAACACATTTTCATAAAATGCATAAAATAAGCACTCTGCAGGAGATACCCTGTTGGTCTGGCCAACCTGATGATTTATACATGATTCACCAGACTTATTTAAAATAATGAGTAGAGAAGACAAACTTCTGACTAGAATGTCAAAAGTCTTAGAAAACTTGAGAAAACGTCTTGTGTAATTGTAGTTTCTTTACACCATAAACACTGCAAAATCTAATCTAGAAAATCAGACAAAATCTCTTGATGCAAATATTTTATAGTGGTACATTGGTCTTCTTCCGTAATACTCTGCAGTAGAATTCAGTGGATGAATTTATCTTGATTGGGATGTGTAGTTTCGTCATTAAATGTGCAAATGCATTTCTACATATCTGACCTAGTTTCGCCTGCAGTCTCCAGGTACAGTGATCTAATCAGAAAGCTTTAACGGCCATCCAGGAATATTTCTTTGAAATGCCATAATTTGGGGTGATTTCTGTTGGGAAATGACAATCTCGCCAGTGGACCATCAAGCATGCCTGGCAGTGATGTCCCTGTGTCTTTACACAGTTCCAGCTGCCTATGGCAAGACAGCAACAGCTTATGTAACTACTCTTGGGTGCTGTCACCTCTGCTGCAGTGGGCCAGCAGTAGACTTTCCACAACAGCCACCAACAACCTGTCACAGGGCTTCAGGAGATCCAAAGGAGATTAAGACACTATGCAAAAAGAACATAATTCACTTTTCTCACATTGTTTTAGCAAATCCAAATCAATGATTCTTGCCTACATGTAATCTGTCCCATATAATATTCTTCATATACTTGTATTGACTTGTTTTATTGCAGTTTATAAAGGTACTGACAGAGCGGGCACGTCAATATAGATGAACTAGGAGGTCATCTAAATAATACACCACCCCCACCCCCCCAAAACCCCCCAATACCACTAGGTAAGAGTATCAATTTCACAATGCTCAATTCCATTGGAGCAGAGCATTGTGGATAGTTACTAGATTTGCAATGGGGAAATCACAGTACCACATTTTTCAAACAGAAGGAGAGACACAACCATTTCAGCATGCTAGTGATCCACCCCCCCACCAGTCAGTAAATTCTTATGATGCCAACCCCACCCAAAATAACTGAGGCATGGACCATGACTAGCTAGCCTTTTTGTTAAAGGTTCCAGAAGTCGTGTTTTTTCTCCCATAAAATTGGCCCCATACTATGTAAAGCAAACAATTTTGAACAATGTAGGTTACAAGCAGGATCAAAAAATGCATCTACCTTCACAAATATACATAAAATAACTTACATTAATGATATTAAAGGCCTCACCTCAAACAAACAGAAACTTCAGAACATCATCATATATTATGCACACAAATGCTCTATGAAAAGATCAGCACTGAGGCAGATGATAACAGATTAATGTATTTGTGCTTTGTTATAACCCTAAACTATAATGGTTTAGATAGAAATCTCCATCTTCGAAGATCGCAGCTCTAGTGGCTCCAGCTCCAGCGGTAGCTCCACATCCAGCAGCAGCGCTCGGTGACTGGAGGAGCAGCACCAGGGGTATGGGTATCGGGGGGCCAGGGTGCTCCCCAAGATCCGCATGTTGAAACATGAGAGCACCAGATTTTGAACTGTGAGGAAGTAAATGTCACTTCCTCCTCTTCTTTTCTCTCTGCTGTGCCAACCACTGCAAAAGAAGGAGCATAAACTTCTGTCACCACATTCAACCTTTCCTCACCCTGTCCCTACATATCACTCAATCTTCTGCGTTTCCATTAGAAACAAACATGATCTCTGAGCTATACTCACCATGTCTTACTGGCAAGGAGTGTTCTACGTTTCTTGTTTAATTTGAGACGTCATAACTCTGTTTTACGATTTTTTAAAAACGTCACCTGAAAATGCCTGCTGCCTTTTACATTGTATGAAAAATCTGTGACAAATTGATCAATATGGTTGAAAATGACTTAGAATAAAATCTTTGCTATATTATCTTCCATTTAAAGTTAACATTGTTTATTCTCTTGTATAGTTTCACTTATGGAGATATAAGATCAATACACTTTGATCAAGATATTTTTTTTAAGATTACTGTTAGAATGCCATCTATTCCTGTCCGTTTTGGGAAATAGTTTTGCATTTGGGAGCTGGGTTGATTCTGGATAGTGGCCGAGCTCTCTTCGTTCTTCTGCCTGGTCTTCTTTAGAGGCACTGGTACGGTTCACTGCCAGTCCCGACCCCATGCAGAGCTTGAGGCTTCCGTTCAATCTGCCAACTCCACCATTCACCTGTGGCTTAGTGTTCTGTAGTGTGGGCAGCATGCCCAGCTGGACAAAGTTCTCCCAGCGTCTCAGCTCATTGGGAATGCAAGCAAGCTTTAGCCCTTCTGGGGCTTTTTGTCTCTATGAGATGAAAGCTACCCATCATTTCTGCCTGTGCATAAAGCTGTACAGTTGATGAGGGGAATAAAGAGAAGGACCAAGGTCAGGTGACTATATGAACATCAGATAAAGTTCATTTCGACTGATTTTACCATCTGTTTTACCATGGGTTCTATAAAAGAGCAGCTTTGAAATGATCGTATGTTACATGCTTTTGGATGCTGGTGCTCCTCGGGTAGTTTTGTTTTAATGGTAGCCTCAAGGCTGTAGTTTGTGCTACAGCTTCTGCATGTATGAATGCACACTCAGAGGCTTAGTCTATAGAGGAGTGAGAGTGTAAAAGCTTTCATGATTTGAGTATATTCACTCCCTTATTGTGGAATATGATGAGATTTATGTCAAAGAATCCCAACAGATTGTGATATGATTGCAGTTTTTGTGCTTGCCCTTTGATCTTCATTAATTTAGTGGTACGGCACCACTACACTATGGAGATCAAAGTAAGCTGGGACAAACAGCGCTGGAACGATTTGTAGTATGAATAGCAGTTGTTTACTCAGATTTGAAAGAGAGGCTGATTAGGCTCAAAGCAACAAAAAGAATGCAACAGATCTTTGCATCAGAGGTCCTTTCATCCAGTTCTATGGAAACGCAGTTCATGTTCTTTTTCATATTCTTTGTTCTCCTATTGGAATACACCTCATTCTTTTATTATTATTATTATTATTATTATTATTATTTACAAAGGAATGTTGATCCATATATGTGCTGCTTATGAAGGGTGACTCATAGTCTTAACTCATAGTCTTTACTTCTTGTTGCACTGAGCGGTCTCATGACAAAAGAATTTCCCTCGGGAAAAATAAAGTTCTTTCTTATCTTATCTTATCTTAACAATTGGTGCTGCAAATATTATCCATAATAGTTGTCACCCTTGTTGCAGATGTGCATGGAAAATAACATTCATCACATTTTTGCCTTAATTTAAGTTAATTGCTAAGTAGTTGGTTTGAGTTGCTGGTGTACTACTTTCTTTATAAATTGCTTCATTAGTTTCTGTTGTTCTTTTCTTTCTTATTTTCAGTTTCTCACCTGAACCCCTTCTGACCTTGCTTGCCTTTTTTTACTCCTTGGTAAGCCAGTGCTGATCTCTGAGCTGGCCATCAGATCAGTAGTTCTCTAGTATGCACCCTCCTGTGCCCGCTGCCTTCATGTTTCATCGCTGTGGGGATACCCAACCTGGCGCTGACCACCTGGAAAACCTTGACAGCCGCAGAGCCGTCTGTAAATTGTACATGACTTGCACTATAGATGCATGAGATTTGTTCTGTTTATGTGTGGACAAACAGTATCAGTGACCAAGTGGAAAAGTGTATTGCTGTCCAATTAAGAAAGACCTTTCCCTTGAGCTTGATACAGAGATTGTGTTTTTGTTATTTGCATGTAGAAAGTGTGAGAGTGTTCATAGGTGTGTTTGTGGGTCCATGGGTACAGTGTATATAGGCATACAGGGATAATACAGATTTCTACAATGTTTCAGTGGTTGAGGGGAGAGGGTAGTAATGTAATTAGGGTAAAGGGTTTGGAAAAGTTTTTTTTTTATTGTAATTTATTGTAAAATATATAATAATAAATAACAAAATGCTAAATTTGAATTATAATATAAAAGCCAGTATTCATATTGACGTAAGACAGTTAGCTGTAATGGAACTGCCACCCAGAACAGACTGTGACGCTGTATGTTTTGGAGAGGCTTATGGTTGGCTGACGTTGACTTTTACCATGGAGACTGGTGCCCCTCTAGCACAACATTTCCTGCAAAAACATGACATAAAAATTCAACATATATTAAAGTGACATATGTTACCATATGTTTGTATGAACAAACTTTCTATTTCGGTCATGTATCATTCCTCATGCATTGGGCACAGTCTGGAGAATTCAATGAAGCGTCTTATGTGTTTAGGCATAGTTACTGCTCAGTTACAGCCTGGGTTCCCAACCCTGGTCCTGGAGCCCCCCTACGCAGCCATTTTTGTGTTTTCAAGCTGTGACACACCAAAGACACCAACCCCGGAAAGATGCTTACTAGATGGTTAGTCCAATCAGGTGTGTTGGAAGCAAAGAAAACACCAAAATGTATGGATGGGGAACCTATGATTTAAAATAAAATAAATGCTTTCGTCTTCCTGTAATATAAACACACTGAAAATATCAGATGAATCTTGTTTATGAAATGAGCTAATGGCTCATTTATTTAAGAACATTTTTCACAAACTTTGTTATTGTTGTTTGCTTATTATTGTTAAATATGATTTCATTAAAATTATATTTCAATAGAAGTATTTGCTGATTCTTTGTTCTTTTCATGTGTCAGTTACTAATGGTTAACTTAATCAATATTCAAAAGATTCAAGACTCTTTATTTGTCACATACATATTTTTACAAGTACAAAATGTAGTGAAATGTGCTCGGGTCTCGGGTCATGAGACTGTGCAATGAAGTTATCAAATAATTAAAATTAAATTTGAAGAGGCTAAATAAACAGGCCTCACACTGCCCGCAGCTATGAAATGATAAACATAGAAGAGACATGTTTTGAATAAAAAGGTTGCTTTTTGTCACCTTGGACTCATACACTCCCCAAAAAGCCGCATAATGGAATCTGTCTTGCCCCCTCTCTGACATTAAGCACCATTATTGGCAAGAGAAGAAGCAATATATTCTTATTTCAGGGGAAATGATATTGTCCTTGATCTGACAGTTAAGTATCCCATGCCAGGCCCGGAGGATTAGAGTTACGACTTTGGCAACTCCAGGCTGCTTTTTGTTCTGCAGAATAATGGAGCATTAGCTGTGGATCTGTTCTTCCTCCAGAACATTGGTTCAGAACACGTTCACCTGCTTTTGTGATGAAAACAAACCTCAAATGAGGAAATCATTTGGCACCTCTAGAGCATTAAATCCCCAAACAATAACAAACACAAAGCTATTGTTCATAAAAGTGGTTCTGTAAAGCTCGGTCTGTGAAAAAATAGCCATGGTTTGATGACAACAAACCAAATGAGGGCTGTCTTGCTGTAAATAGAGTGAGACAGAGAGTTCTGTTGTCCTTGCTGTTGTCAGACTAGGAGAAAGTGAAAATGCAAAGCAACGCATCAGTCAGGGCCCTCTCATAAAGTCTGTGAAGATAAGCTTGGGCCAGGTTTTTAGGCTGCTGTGGATGTGTAGCCTTAAAGAAACAGACTTGGGTAACTGTCTACTAAGAGCAGCACACCTGTAGGGAAAGGTCAGTGCTGGATCTTAGGATATCTGACAACAGCTTCCAGTCTCTTTACTGTGGCATCACACAACGCAGGGTCTGTTCAGAGAAAGAAAGCTCTTTTGTACCTGCCTGGGCCTGTTTCTCTCTTCTCTCCCGTGTCTAAATAAAACCTGTAATGATTTTGGTAGTCTTGTGAAATAGAAACCTGCTTTTTAATGGAGAAATCATCCTCCAATCACAGCTGCAAGAATTAACACATGTTCTGTTCATGTGCACATCTAAAAATACATTCAAACAACTATTACCATTATGTAAGTCTTGCCTGTTTGATCCCTGAATTGCTTTTTCTAGATTTTGTTGCAAAAGACACATCCTAGTGGCAAGCTTAGGTGGGTAGTCTAAACCCATATTCAAATTAATGTCTTCTTGCAACAATGAAATGAGATCAATATTCAGATTTACACAATTTACCCACTTATACATGCTTGGGTGTCCAAATTTTGCTTCTTTAGTTTAAGGCTGGAGCTACTGAGCCAGTGTTGCATCCAAACACTAGAATTCAACAATCACACAAAATGTTTCTGTAAATTCATCCCCAAAACTTTTCGCAGCCCACTCCATTAGGGTGGTGCAGACTTGTGGATGTGGTTTAGGACACAGTATGACTTACTGTGAGCTATAAAAAGTCAACATGTAGCTACATGCTGCACACAGCCTTTTTATACAACAGACTTAAAATCACAGACCACCTCAGAAGTAGAGCTAATCTAGAATCAGTGTTTGTGGCAACATCTGTCATGAATACAGAGGAATCTGATTCAAGATCAGTCTTCTTCGACCCTGATGTTGTCAAAAATGGCTGTTTTATCTAGCTCATAGTAAGTCCTACTGTGTAACTATCCTAAACCACATCCACACGATTGCTGACCGTAATGAAGAGCTAGATGCAGTTTGGGTGGGTGGAAATAAGTTTTGGGGATGTACATATTAACAACTGAATATTGACTTCAAGTGTTTGTTAGCCCCAGTTCTAAACTAAAGAAGCTCATTTTTCAAACGTGTTTGGGTGGTCGAAAACATCTGGGATAAATGGAAAACTGTGTAATTTTTTTTAATCATTATTTTATGTAAAACTATCTTTATAAACACTGTGTGAGTAGACATACAAAAATACAAAGAATTCATATTTAGCAAGCAAGTTCCTGTGCTGACAGATGCTTGTTAGCTGCTATTGATCTCTTTTTCATGCACTCCAGGTTTAAAATAAAATACTAGATCTCAAATAACAGCTCTGTGATCAATCCTAAAGGACAACAGATAATGTCGCCAGTGCACCAGAATAAACACAAAAAGGAATCAAACAAGTATCATCATTTGAAATTACAGTACAGATCTAAAAATGTTTTTCATTGACTATGTTAAGTGTATTGATAATTAGTGGAAAAAAAAACCATTCCTAAAGTGTCAGGCTTTTGAGACTTCTCTGAGCTCTCCTCACTGGCTTAAAAAAAAACAGCATTTGTCACCCTGAATATAAATCATTATAATAAATAAATAATAAAACTGTTTTTCTTTAGTAACGCTCAGTCTTACAGGTCTAGGAAAAAAGCCCTCTCTCACTAAACGTTTCTATTTACACTCAGCGTTAGCAATATTGCATCGCCCCATTAGTGCTGTAAGGCCAGTACAGGAGATGTGAATTTGACTGGGATTAAATTTCTTGGTGATCTGTTCTCAGCTCTGTTGCAGTGCCTGCTATCTATCTCTGTTCAAACCACCCAGTGGCACAAACCTTTCGCTGATTAATGTTGATATTTCTGTCCAGCTCATGTCAGACAACCTGCAATAATTCAGTTAGGAGCATCGTGACTGGCTGGAAAATGTTTGAAATACTGAAATATTTAGATTGGCCGCAACAGGCTGGGCCAGTAAAAATGCACTGATTCCAGTTTTAGAATGGATGCCAGTTTTGCAAACTAAATCCGAAGGAGTGTGGAAGAAATGAAGGGAATAGAGGGAAATCACATGACTGCAAGACACAAAGAACTAGAAGCACCACTTTAAACATGTAAAGTCACTGTGACAAACTACTTTGAAAATGTGACTTACTTTTATTAGCACAAGAACCTACATTAACACAGAAAATGAAGTCTTCACTTTTTCTTCATTATGTGACTGAAGTCAGTCCTGTGGTGACACTGGACTGCCTCTGCTCGTTGTATAATATTGAGTCTTTCTTTTTCTAACATTTGGTCAGAAGAGAAAGGTGTAGTGGTCATCACAGCACAGTATAGCAGACACAGCCAGAAGGCAGGCCTTCAGCATCCACCCACAACTTTCCCCACCACTCTATTCAGACATTCCTAGCTGCGTACTTCATTCAGACCAAGTAGGCACTCACCAAATTCATCAGCAAAGAAGTATCTCATTCATAATCTCAACAAGCAGCCTTTATCCATCATTCAAGCACTCCTAATTTGGTTTAATAGCAACCAAGCACAAGTTTGCGGACTCTCAGATTAGCACAATCTCACTGCCTCTCTCTTCGGTGTCTGGCTACATTCAAACCCACCATTAATTATGGTTTGCCTGCTCTTGGAAACTCCTCGAAACTCACTTTTCCCCCAGAAGGCCTGCCATGTTAGCTTTGGCTAAGGCTGCTTAGCCTCAAATACTGACACAGGTTTTGTTGTGTCTCTTACTGAACATCCAGCATACACAAAGGCCCTAAATATACATGATGGCAGTGAGTTTTGTTGTCAGATGTGTTTAGAACTGAGTCCCATCACAGAATCCAGCTCAAGGTTATGGCATGTTGATGGGAGATCTAGGGAAAATACTGATCCTTTCATAACCTGCAACATATTCTTTCCAAATCCAAAAATAATCAGTAGACCACACATGGAGGGAACAAACTAGCACACAAACCTTAGTCCTTGAGTTATTGCTAAATAATTCCTCACTGTTTTTGTTCATTTTAATGAAATGCTTGCTAATTAAAAGTTTAGGTAGACTTATCTATCTATCTATCTATCTATCTATCTATATATATATATGTACAACTTATCTTCCCTGTTTATACTTTACTAAATTACTAAATAAAACTGAAAAGCAACATGTAAAACATCATAAATAGAACAGTGAAGCAATGTGACCATTCAAGGCACTGCCTTTTTGAAATAATAAAATCTGAAAGACTTTTTAATCCACAAAATGTGTTTTATATTTGCTCCCAAAATATGCTTTTGCACACAGCTAACTAAGAGTCACAGTGGTTAAACGTTCTGTTCCATTTAGGCAGCATGTTTGTAAACGCTCCAGTGCCTAAGCTTGTGTGGAAGAGCCCTTGTGGCTCAGGCCTGCAGGAGGTCTGCCAGTGGCAGGCCAGCCCATGACGTACAGCACACCTCTCAGACTGAGACTTATCCTCCAATCTAGCAGTGATGTTATCAGCTGCACCCTCTTCTCTGCAAACCTCAACGCCATGCTCTCAAGCACGCCATCTCTGAGAGCATTTCATTCTCTTTCATCACACCAGGTACCGATTCCATCATTACCTTATCAAGTCTGCAGCTATTGCATTTGTGGAGCAGAAGTTGTGCAAGTTTTAAGTTTGATATGTTTTAAATTTGGATATTACAGCCAACAGTAGGACTGTACGCCTCCCATGACCACAGAGAACTTCCCACCTCAACCACACTCATCTTCCACTCCTCTAAAAAGCACAGAGAGGAAAAGGAAAAAGGGAAAGCTGAAATTGCACTTCATCACTCAGTGGAAAGGGAACAATTCACCGTTCTTTCAAATGCAAAAGCAAATGTTTACGATATACTTCCAATATTTGATTGAACAGCAGAAACTATTTTTCTTTTAGCAGTATGTAGTTTTCCACAGACACTTCCTTGCCAATAAAAACCAGACATGCACTGTGTTCACCACTGGAACATTATGGTATTTGAAGTACAGCTAAAGACAATTTACACCCTATAATGAACTTGTCAGAAGCATTCAGAGCTAGTTTAGTGCCAGTCAGAGGTAGCTAGTAACCAATCACATTTACTCATTTATATGCACTTAAAGCATTTAAAGATTTGAATATTTTTAAATGATACTTTTCACTGGTACCCATATACGTTTGTGAGAAAAAAAATCTATTTTACTCATATTTTGGTCATTAACACTAGCTAATTCTTTTATGTGTACATATATAATGAGAGATTCTGTTCTGCAACCATGCCTCTTACTTTTGAAAATGAAAAGAAAATGAAAATAGTGCAGCTCCTGTGCTAATAGATCCAGGATGTACTTCTCGTAGTTCCACATCTCCTTCCGTATGTTCCCTACTCAGTATTTGAGCAATTTTTTGACTTCGGACTCATACTTTCACTGAAAGGCACTTTTTTTAGGCTTTAGCTTTTGAGGCATTACTTTACAGAAGTAACATTTTTAACTAGAGCATGGATTTAGGCTACTCTACCCACCTATGCTGTCAATTTCCAGTTTCAAGTATGTCAAGGACAAAAAAAAGTTGTGTGCAGCCTAAAACACACCAAACGCAAGCATTGAGTATAAGGTCACAATATAATTGAGGTTTCTTTTTGTTTCACTGTGTACTTTAAAAAGCTGGCCTGAAATGGTCATGCATCTTTCCCAGTAGTTCCTAGACCCCATGTTTCTCGTTTACCTTGCTGGCTAATTGCCCAGCAAATGGCCAGAGGACAGCACCTGGGTAAACAGGTATATCAGTAGTATGAGCACTGTGTTCCACTTGCTCTGAACCATGGGGGACATGGACCATGGCCCAGTGCATCCCCCCATGTTCCTCACATCCCCTAAGGCACCGGCCCTTCAAAAAGCCTGACCCAGCCTTATGAATCTAATGTTGCATTCAAAGACAACAAACAGACGGCAACCTCACATCATGGCAGGCTAAGTCTGTTTGGCTTTCCTCTGAGATCTAATCTCACTCCATCTTTCTTTCCACCCCCTTCAATTTCTATGGCTAAGGCCTCTCTTTTTCTCTCTCGGGTCCACTCAAACTGGCATTGGTCATCTCCTGAACAAAGTCCTTGAAACATCTTCAAACTCACCTCACACAAAGTTTGCTCTAAGCCTTGTCGTTTTAAGATTTCTATCAGTGCCCAGGATTGTTGTGGATATGGGCATGTTCTACACTGTGATCTCGGTACAGAAAAAAAAAAAATACAAGCAGGAAAAGATTCCAGACTTTATTTTATACAGGGAAATCTTTAATAACATTTCATTCTGCAAAAGACAGACATTCATTTAATACATCAGAAATAAATGAACATGGACTGGGACTGTTTACAGGTCAGAGTTCTCCGCTGTTCTCTCCAGAACACAAGCTTGTCTGCTTTCACCATTCACTTCCACTTTAAGTGCTTCACCATGGGGAGCTTTTCATTCCACAGGCTGACCTCAACATGTCATTCGGGAAGATAATGACGTTTACCGCTCCACTGACGAATATCAAGGGAACTTACTCAGAACATTTTTGCATATCCCATAAAAAATATTTCCTTATTGATTCTTCTTTATGATATTGCCTTTTTTTGCTGCTTTGTTTTTTTCATCACTACTGCGACTATGGAATGTACTGCAGTAAAAAATGTTTTCATCAGTCCCGTCACCAGTACACACAGTACTTGAATTACTTGGTGTTTACAGGACATGTCCTCCAGCTCTTGTTAGATTAGATGCTTTTTCTGAGGCTTTTGCCGTGTTTGGCTCATAATACTGGGATAGAACCACAAAATGCAGAGTTCCAGAATTTGAGACGAGGAAGAAAACCTTGCCCTTCTCCACATACTGTCAGGCTCTTCTGGAGACACACCAGGCTCTAGCTGCCCATATATCTCACTGGAGGTGTTAATCATGGACTACTTTAGAGGAACATGGATAGATTATTCCTTTCAGCTGAACATGATTGATTTGAAAATAGTATTACACAATGTTTCAGCAATGCAGTGACTATAGTTTAACCTAATAGTTTTACTTCATTTCTCTTTTTAAACAGAAAAGTAAAAAATAATATTTTGAACATTTTCACTGTGGTTCCGTTGGGCCTGCTGAATTCTTTATGTAGTGTGCATATGGGAGATACAGATTTTTACTGTAGTCAACCAAACAGACTACATAATTTAACACTGAAATCTAAAAGTATCGTAACCCAGTTCCAGGAATAAATAAAGCCTGATAGGCCTGCACAGTAATGCCTTGGTTTGGAGAGGAATTATGCTTCAACTGCACAAGCACATTTTTACGTCCTCACCATATAGATGAAATAAAAAGAGCACTGATCAGGTTTGTTTGGGATTCAGTGGTCAAAATAAATCAGGGTCATTTGACATCCTGGATGACTTTGGTATTTTTAAAGTATCTTAAACTGACATATGATATAGTAAATAAAAATTGACTTAAATGATCTGAAACCGCAAGGCTACACAAAAAGCTGTGACAAATTTAGCTACATCATGGCACTTGACTGTTTGAAAAAATATGTGATTCTGATGTACCACCTGCATTTTAAATGCTGGCTATCCATTTACTCTACAAATGTGATATTTCTTGTAAATATGTAAAGCCCATTCATACCAACATATATTACAAATACAGAGAAAAAGATCAAAAGTGGTGTTTAAATGCATTTTGGAATAAAACCCACTTGTTTACACAGTGAGTGGAGTTTTTCTCCCTAAACAATTCAATGAGAATTAATATGGACTTTTGCTTAAGCCACTGTATAACTGATTCAAGTTGGATCTGAGAAACTCGAAAAGCTGAAATCTGAGTAATATATCAGCATGGTATTCGGTGCTCTGGTGGGGTGGCTGAATTTATAAGCAGATCTCTTTACAGCTTTATGGGACTGTTTGTTGCTCCATGTTTTTGGACTGTAGAATATTTAAGGCCTTTTAAAATGATGCACTGTTAACTAACTGCTATGATTACATCAAAGCTAGTGGCCTTTCCAGGAGCTGATGACAGCTACTCTATTTTTTGGACTGAGTATAGGTCAGAGTTAAGAATGTGTACTGGCGACACTTGTGCATGTATTATTCAGTGTCTACAGACTGTAACCTTGGATAAAGCAGATGGCCCGGCATATGCTCCCCATCTCCAGCAGTTTCTCTACACGTCTCACTCGAAAGCTTAAAAAGCATGTCACGCTGAAACCTGGACACAGCCAACATGAGCTTAATGCTTTACAGCAACAAGGAGGCAGCAGAAATACAACCATGACCACTTTCTACGGGAGTTCAGTGTTCAAGCATATTATTTCAGCCAATTCCAAACCGTTCCTGACTCTCAGTGCTACTACTGTTAGGGCCTGGACAACACACTTAAGAAACACAAGAAGCCGATTAGGAGTCTTGTAATGACATTTAGAAAAATGTGGCAGCAGGCAGTTCAAGAAAACAAAATATGATACACTGCAAAGACCAAAGAGCAAGATTCCAATTTCAGTTTCATTTCCGTTAACTTTCCACCATGGATGTACACATGGTTTTGATAGAATCAACACCAGCAACTCGTCCACTGATTATATTACATGTTAAACTGCAAGCACCGCTCAAGATGATCTTGTAACTTTGCACATATTTTCAAGTCATTGTCACATTTAAACAAAATTTAGGTAGTGTATGAGCAGGAGGAACTGATGAATTGTCTGTTCCACATTTGGTCAGAGGCTGATTTCTTCCTCCATGCGATGGCTTTCTCATTTCATGACCTGCCTGATGTGACGACCTTGATTCGTTTTTTTTTTCTTTTCTTTTTTTTCTTTTTTTTTTTTTTAAACAGCTATCTCCTGTAGGTTCCTGTGGGCATGCTCTGTGTCTATTCTACAGGTCTGTGAGGAATGAGAGCTGAAAATGAGACGCAGCAGTGGCCACAGTGGGAGTGAGGAGTCCATAGAGAGTTCCCTTCATTGTCAACTCCCAACACACAGGAGAGAGAACGCACAGGGTAGGAAGAGTGACAGTGAGAGGGAAGAGAAGAGATATCAAGCTGTCAGGCCTCCAGGCAGGCAGAGAGAATGGCCAGCAGAGTTAGAGAGAGTGGCCAGAGGTGAGAAGCCCACAGTTTGAAGGCAGAAGACCTGTTACCCCCAAAGTACGCTACTTGAGCTGCAGACAGAAATCAAAGAGAAAAGAGAAAAGCCAGGCCAGTTGCTGTCATTGTACTGATCATAAGCAAAGAGAACATTAATGCACACTAACATGGCGAAGGTGTGGGTGCGGCAGAAACGTTATTGGTATTTTCATGACCGCTGGTGCAGGCAGAAACCTGGCGAAGAATAGATCTACAGGCAAGTTGCAGCAATGTTCAATCAACTCCTTTTCTTTCAGTTCCTATTCATTATGGATAAAATAAAATCATTCAATCAGTTGTATTTAGTTAGTAATTGGGTGAAACTGACAGTTTTTAATACTGGTCTTGGTTGTAAGAAATGGGACAATACTTTTAAGTAAGGTCATTTCAGGAAAAGAGAGGAAAAGGAAATTTCCCTTGTATCTGCACTAAGAGTGGGTCTGATAAGGTGGCACTGTGGGGCCATGTGGATTCAAAAATAGCATTGTGCAGTAGATTTCCAATGTCACACCCCTGCTACGCTACTCAACCCATGCCAGCCCATGTGCTATTATTTGTGGGCAGAAACTGGCTGTACCCCCAACCAAATTAGCTAAATTTAGCAATATGCCACTAATCTGCCCCTACACCTGCATGCACAGATTGATTTTAATGGACTGATAGGAAACATCAAAATGTGACAAAAACCACAGGACAGAGAGAAGACGGGGAATGTTAAAGACAGTTATGAAGCAGAAACAGATATGAGCAGTGGTGTTTGGCCCTGAATTAAATATAAAAAGTAATGCATATCATATTATTTCACATAAAATGTAATTACACCACAATTTTGCTTTTTTAATTTTTTTCACATGCAAGTGATACACATTTGGATCAAGCTAATTCAAAGCATTGCTGTTTTCAGTATAATTCAATATGTGAAAACTAAAAGTAACATGACAGCTGGAATACTTTTCTTTCCTTCATGGTTACAACTATGATCCCTGGTTTCCAGCTTTTTACTCACCCACACAGGCCGTACCCTCATCGTTGGGCTCGTATCCCTGGTTACACCTCTTGTTGGCACGGCACTTGTAGCTACCATAGGTATTGGTACAGACAGGACGTTCAGGGGGACAGACAGATGGGAACTGGGTACATTCATCCTGATCTGGATTTTGCAAGGGAGTGTAGTAAAAATGCAGGATTGCACATAGAGGACAAAAACAACTGGATAAGAATGATCCGTTCTTAAAAGGTGTAACTCTTACCGGTGCAACGGCCATTTTCACTGACGATAAATCCATGTCCGCACTACAGGAGAATAAAAACACTTTTAAGGACTGTTCGTATTATTTACCCCTTAAAGTATATTAAAATTGTTTTTAAAGTGATGGTTCAACCAAATAACAAATTTACTAATTTCCCCTTACCCCTAAAGCAATTGATGACATGTCTGGTGTCTGAAGCTTGCTTCTTTAGTTGCACTGGAGCTAAGGGACTAATTTAGCCAACAGGCAATTTGATTTAGAATGTACTGAGTTATTAAGTAATACCGAGCGGAATATTGTTATGTATAAAACATGGATATGCTCCTACATAATGGATATCAATTTGGATTGAATCCACTGTCACTTACTAATTATATACAGTACTTGGTAAACCTGACATAGTAGGATTCAATCCAGAGCCTGAAGGCCTAACCAGTAGGAGAGCTCTCTTAGTTATATCTACCTAGACACATAAAAAAATTGATTGGATTATTTTCTATTAGGCGTTCTGAGAATTTAACTCTATTCCAACCAAACTTTAATAATGAAATAGTAGTATCCAGGTACTTCTCAAATTTAATATAAACGTGATTCTACTGAGCAATAATAAATAAATGATATAAATGATGTAAAAAGTCCTAGAAATCTTTAGGCTTTCTCAGAAGGTTTTGAAGGCCATGAAGTTTACCCTCTGTAGATAACAATTTTCGGGAATTGATTTCTGCCCAAACCATCACTTTAACCAGAGAATAAAGAATGGGTAACCAGGGCTTGCCCACACCTCAATCTCCACCGTTGGAGTTTCTTCCTCTTCAGCCTTCGGGTACAGAATTTCCATGACCGTGTTCAGGTCACTGAGCTCCAGTGGCCTGGCTACAGAGCGTCCGTCTGGCCAGTACACCTCCACATTGGTGGCCACGTCTTTCCCTGTTGGCATGGTAGAGAGTGAAGAGGATGAGGGAAAAAAATGCCTCTCAGCAGTTTGAGAACAGTCTGCCTTTGTAACTTCCCCTCAGGGTTGGGAGACACAATGAATGATTTCTTCTCTTTATACATGGCTTTCAATGGAAAAATTCCACTCAGGAGAAAAGGCCTCACAAGAAGCTCTTCGGCAAAGCCAGGATGGAGCAGGCTAGGGTTTGGCACCAGAGTCGCAGGCTCTTAACAAATACACAAGAATGTGCTCAGCTACAGCTGTGCACAGCACCGTGAGCATTAAGGCCTGAACATGTCTCAGATGGTGCCTCAGTCTCATCTGATACAGTGAGAGCAGGTCTCTCATGACTAATAGAGTATGAGAGAAGATCATGGGTTTGAGCCCACTGGCATAGCAGGTAACATTCCACGAGGGTTTTCAACTGCTGGATCACATCTGAGACTCTTGTGTTGAACATTTCAGATGAATACATTAATGCTGAGATTCATCTGCATTAGAAGCCTGAAACATTTATTTATATTCAGGTAATGTCGAGCAATGCTCTTCCCTCAGCACACTATCCAGACAAGCACTGCTGGAAATGCCACCAACAGAGGTCAGTTAGCTGGTCCAGCAGTTGGCATGGGAACATCCAAGACCTTGGCATTGCGTGGTCATCACGACAGAGTCCAAAAGAAACAAATGTACCAGAAGAAGGATGCAGAACTTCAAAGGGCCAGAGATGAGAAGGTGGGGGGGGGGGGGGGGGGGGGGTGGCCCCCCCACACCCCACCCCCCCCCCCCCCCCCCCCCCCCCCCCCCCCCCCCCCCCCCCCCCCCCCCCCCCGCCCCACTTTCCTTTAATTCCACTCTTTAGTCAAGCATGGAAAGAGGCTTTGAGGGCCTTCCCGGTCTTTAATTAAAGCACCGTTTCTAAGGTAAACAGATCTGCTAAGGGCTCCCGCCAGGACTTGGCCTACTTCAACAGGTGCCCCTCATGAGACAAAAGTTGACATTTCACCTGCAGTGGCTAAGGGAGACATTTGGGCCAGAAGGATTATTATTACTATAATTTTTAAATAATTTACTTTTAGCTCTCCACTTTTGACATACACCGACCTCTCAGCAGATCCTATGCCAATCTCGTACCTTCACTCAGTTGGCCATATCATATCAGCGCACCTTGTAGATGTACAATTACCGACTGTAGGCCATCAATTGCTTTCATTTACTTTACTGATTGAAAGGCATCACCACAAGTCCATTGCTGACCAGACGTTATTTGGGTAGTGGACCATTCTCAGCACAGCAGTGACACTGACATGGCAGCGGCATGTTAATGTGTATTGTAGTGATACAAATGTATAGGATGACACAGCATTGTTGGTGTTTTTAAACACCTCAGTGTCACTGCTGGATCCGGCAATTATAAATAACAGTCTTCCAATTAAAAATACCCAACCAACAGTGGGATTGTTGTCAGAAACCAACCACTGATAAAAGGCTAAATTATGACTTTTATCATACATTGTGGGGAAAAAAAACATGATGTTTAACAAAGTGGATGGCTTGTGTACATGGTAAAGGAACTGTATGTAATGTAATATAGGTTGATTAGCTGGTCCAGTAGTGAACCCTACCAGTTTATAATTACAAACAAGGAATCTATCCCCTGCTGCAAGAACTTGTAATTAGCACTTCTCTTCTTGAGTTTCATTGTGTAATTTGCTATTGTGTTTTAGCTCTTCTACACTCATAATCACTCCAGTCCTAAATATACATGTCTGGCTGTACCCACACACACGTACACACATATTTACAGGCCCTCAGGGTGATCGTGTGACCGCTGATGGAGAGCGTTTTGTTTTTCACAGCATATTTAGAACCATCCAGGCTTCCAACTGGCTCCCCAGTGCTGTTACAAATCTGCCTGATGGCTCCCTAATGAGCTGCTGAAGCCATGCTCCACAGAGCATCTGTAAGCGAGCTGCGGAGAGGGAGCAGAGTCCCTCTCTGACCACCAGCTGCTACACCTGTACCCCGGCATCCGCCTCACCACTGACCTCAAATCAGAGAGGATATTAAAAACACTGACCTCGGCACGCCGGCTTATGTTACTGCTTTGTGAGTGTGCATGATAAAAGCACACCCATGGCTCAAAAGTTACATCATAGTGGGAATCCAAAGACTGCGTGTTTCTTTCCCCCACAGTGTACTTACATTTGCCGTTTGAAATCAAGGCTTGGATGTTTTCATCACATAGTTGTTAGATTAGATTAGATTTTTAAGTATACTGAGATGTGTATTGATTGCCGCTAGCTGCATCAACTGTAAGGCATTTCTTGTCAACATACTTGTATTTTAGGTTAGCCAGTTACTTTATATTGTTACTGTTGTTAATAACGACAGAAAACAATATCCCAAATTAATGCAATTCTGTAAATTAACTAAATTATAAATGGAATATAGTTTGCAACATGGTCTAATCACACTACATATGTGTACACAGCTGGTGATGTAAAGTAACCTTGAACCTTGAAATCATTTAAAACGTATAAGGCTTTAGGAGTAAACATACCAAGCCCAAAGTGAGCTACAGGTTCCATCTCACACAGGTACCCAGAGCCTCCATCAATGATGCGTGTGTGAGCCCCATTTCTTTTAGTGTAGACCACCACCTTGGCCCCTCGTGCAAAAGCCCCAAACTGTGTGCGTGGAATCACACGCAGCCATCTGTTAGATGATCCCTGTGAGGAGAAAGGAACACCATGAGAAGGCCTTGAGAGAGCCACGGGAATCACTGTTGATGAATCCCACTGAGATAATAAAAATGCACAAAAATGGGGTTTTCAAACAAAGAACTAATTTGACATCTCTGGAATAAGGGAAAGTACACAGCAACCTCACAAAAACTGAATGGCTTTCCAAATCGAATACTCAATGGTTATTCTTTTGCATCATTTACATGAGCACCTGAACCACATTTAAAATCCATCTGCAAGTTCTCCCTTCATTAGGAGTTGTTCCATGAGCTGTGAGGGTGTCAGACAGTAGCGTACCTGGCTGACTCGGTATATGGAGATGGGCTGGGCTGCACTCTCTCCATGTGTTACCAGCAGATCTAACTGTCCATCTCCATCAAAATCAGTCACAGCAGCTCCTACGAGACAAATACGCAGACATGGAACGGGTCTCAGTGTCTCATCATTGCAATGGAAGATTTTGTCCCTGCGATATTTTCAACTTGCTCAATAAATGAAAAATGTGACAAGCTACTAAGTGACTTCAATTATTAATTTTGGTGAATATTTTACGTCGTAGGTAGCTCTTCTACTTAAAAGCAAAAATGGGGAGTGTAAGGTCAGTCATTCATGTTCTTCTTGCTGACTTGATGAGTCTCTCACTGACTTAATGACGAGACCCTTTTTTGAACCTTAAATGAACACAGTGACCTTACATTACATAATGATGGCTCAGCTGGTGATGATAATTATCTCCTTTATAACTGAACTACAGACGCCCCGTTTGCCTCTAAACTGAAGTGCTGCATATGACAGCAATAAAACACCACAGTGGACCTCTAATGCCACCCAGTGGTAATAAATGTGTCTGTGCTTGGGCAGATGTTCAATGGGCATAATAGAAGCACCTATACAATGTATATCTTCACTCATAATTGCAATTCATAAACAGTACTTTTATATCACACAAGCCATGAAAGATGGTGAGAATGTGGAAAGACGTGCGGAAAAAAAAGTCTTTAAAACACTTTATTCAATAGATTACATAACTTTATGTAATTTAATGGGTACGTGTTTTAAATCATCACCAAGTCCAAGAACAGCAGGGTATAATTATAGAGCAAATATTCATGGAGTTGTTCAGCCAATGGCACATACCTGTTCCCCTCCCTTCTGGCTCAGCTGCCTCCCCAACATTCAGCTCCTCTATCTGAGGGTCTCCGTGTTCTCTTCGGGACACCCTGCCAGAGCACTTAGCAATTACATGCACTGTCCTTTATACTCTAAACAATTCTACACCACAAAGCAACAGCTGTATGCTTCCACGTCAAACATATATTTTTTTCCGCTCCTTGTTACATAACCAGTCTCATTGGAGGTATTCCTTTACAGGCCTGCCTTTGGTAAACGAATCCTGCTCTGTTGATTTAATTAATGAAGCTTGAGAATGGACTATGTATTTGTATGCCAGATAGGCTTTTTCAGTAATAACATTAAGCCCATGGTTACATTAATTAGATTTAGTGAACGACTCCTTGAGCTTGTAGAAAGCAGAGGTCATTTGGCAGGGTTTGGGTATGGACCTGAGAGGGAAATGTTTGCTTCGATCCAATATTATCTTTATGGGAAGAGGGGAGAAAAACACAGGAATGGCGAAAGTGGGGATTTCCCATCAGGTAGCCCAGCAGGTTGGAATGGATTGGAATGGTGCTGGACTGTGTGCTGTGGCCTGGCTGCAGGACCTTTTGGCTAACTGGCCTGTCTAACTTTACTCATAAATCCGCAACAAGACAGGCTGTTTCCATAAGTATTTCCTGCCTTAAAGAATTGTTTTGGGTTATATAATATTTTTCTGGCCGAGCTGAGCCTTCGGTGTCCGTGTTTATTTGAAACATTTTGATCAGATATGAAACTGAAAGGAAATTTGTCCTCTGTGGCATTTGGACCCAGCTGCCTTTAACATTTAAAACGGAATTATACTTTTATCTGTCTCAGATTCAATTAAGCTACCGAAGACCTGAGGTGAGGTCCTTGTAGTCTAAGCAATTTACCTAAATAGCCTGTTGGCTGATGCCCCTCTGTATGCAATGTTGTTGAAAAAGACCTCCAGCTCGTTGTCATTGTCGAAGTCTGCCACGATGACTGTGCGCACAGGAGACGGCATGGAAAACTTCTGCGTGGCGATGTCCTGAGACACACACACACACATACACAAGGGTATCATCACATTAAAGGCAGCACATACACTTTAATCACACTTTCATCCATTCACTGTGAAAGGTGCAGAAAAAAGGTTATCGCACATAGCAAGATAGGCCCTAAACAAGACTCTCCTCTTGGAGAAAGAGAAAATAAGTTAAATGAATATGTCTTAGTATCAAGATTCCTTTGTCAAGTTAAGTGAATAGGCCCCAGTCATCTTTAACCTGTAAAGCAGTTGGACAAGTAACTAATTCATATATGGTGTCATTACTAAGTAAATCTAAGTAAATCTTATGGGCCAAAGACCTGGCCGCAGAAGGAAGTAACCGATATCTTCATGCTCCAATGGTGCAGCAATAAGTCCAGGAAGAGTTATAGAGCAGCCCTGTACTCCCTCAAGTATTTACCCCTCATTTTAATTATAAGGCTCATAAAGTCTGCTCAAGGAGTCTCACACAATGACCTTGTCCTCTCTGGGTGAAGGAGAGGCGATGGACAGCTCTGGACAAGGCCCATTTAGGGAAGGAACAAAAGTCAAATTAAAGAAAAGCTCTCTTAGGTTCTGCTCCAGCCATTTTGGTGCTATCACTCCCATCTGCTAAAGAGAGAAGTAAGTAGTCAAGTCAATTTTCTTATTACAGTCTCTTAACCTTTTTTTTTTTCAGTGAAGCACTGCTGACTTTCCTGCACCGTCTATTCTCATGACTATCCCTAGTTCTTAGAAGTTCTCTTCATCACTCAAAACATGCTGCAATTATTTCTCATTTGGAGCTCAGTTAAATAAGCTTTGAATTAATCAAGCAGATTCTAAGCTTAATATTTGTGTTTGTAAGCAGATGAGGATTTAGATGAAAAGCTGATGAAAAGTTGGGTGCCGCCTTGTTTTGCAAAAAGAAAAACATTCTTTTTAATTTTTTGCTTTATGCTTTTTGGCATTTGTTAGTTCTAAAACAAAATGACTGAATCCAAAATGATTGTAAATGAAAATCAGTGTGTAATTAACTACAAAATTAATGATGCCATCATGTTATTATATTTATATAAAGAAGTCAAATGACAGTGATAGCTCAAGACTTCTCAGGGATAATGTGGGAACTGGTCTGTTATACCCAAATATGGACTTTTGTGTGCCTAAGTGGGCCACGGTTGCATGTTCAGATTTAATTAGCAATTCACTGAAGTGACTGAACATCTTAATTACTGATGGCAGAGGTCACAGGAGCCAGTAGTGCATTTCAGCCACAGACGTCTTTCTACAAGTGCTCCCACAGGACATTAACCCAGCACCTGACCCCCATAAAACACCTCCCCGCTGACATTTATCTATCTGGACGAGGAAAAAAAATAATCACTGCCAGGGACAATAACATCAGAAAGATGCCAGGGCAGCTAATGTCACAGTAGGTTTATATGCAACACACCATTCCACACAAAACAATGCTTCAGTTAATTAGGACTTGAAATCACACAGAAGTTCTAACTTCATTTCATTTCAGTGTGACTGGTCCATTTCTGCACTATACAGTAGTCATTGATTTTGGCAAAATACAAATTATTTAACCTGGGTGTTGTAATTTGTTCCTGGATGATTTGTATGGCTATACTGACCCAGACGCGTTTAATATGCTGCCTTATACACAGTAATATGGAATATGGCTGTACAGTTAAGTATTGACAATGTAGTTACAATGAAAGAGCCTCACTACCAGTGGGAATTATGAGCAACATGGAGCAATAAACTTTGCTGTTATCATCAGTTAACCTAAAAGAGTTTTAGGGTCTTTCAGACATATATCAAACCTGGTCCTGTACTAAAACGACTGTTAAACAAAAGGATTTACTGTGACTTTTTAACTCCAGCGTTTAGTGCTGTGCTATCCTTAATTACATGCCTTTTCACACCCCACATTTGAATACTGAAATCAGATATAAATAAATATGATTCTATCAAATTAGTGCCTGTGGTCATAATAAAGCCCCGAGCACAATCATGTGCGTGGAGGTAAGTCACGCCTTCATCAGCACTTTCTCCTCCAGCCTCACTACAATCAACATGGGCCCAATCTGCCAAGTAATCATCAGGGATCATTAAATGAGGTGTGGACGCAGTAGCTATATTTGTCTCTGGAAGAGTGATGAAGTGCTTGCTGTTAAGAAAAAAATAACAGTCAGACCATGTGAAGAACAAGAGGGGTCAGAGCACTGTGGGCTTACTGCCAGGTGTAAAATTCTGTATAATATGTGATCAAAGACATTTTATACATTTGCAATTTACAGACTTAATTGTGATTTCCAGCATATGTATTTTTGATGCTGAAAAATCAAAGGTTTGCTAAAATTGATCAAGAAACAACCCTAAAACATGTGCTGTTGGGGCAGCTGGTGACCTGGGGCAGCTGGTAGCCTAGTGGTTAGGGAGTTGCCCCTGCAGTTAGAAGGTCGTGGGTTTGAATCTCAGAACTGCTAGTGGCACCACTGAGGCACCCTTGAGAAAGGTACCGTCCCCACACTCGGCTCCCCGGGCGCTGCGTTGCTTTCATTGTAACTACATTGTCAATACTTAACTAATTAATATATATATATATATATATATATAAGTTTAATCCAGTAGATTATAGATTAAAAACTCTGTACTTGATTACAGATTGTATTTTGAAAGCCCCCTGGTCCACTGAACCACACGACTTTTGCAATAACAACAAGTTCAGAGTCTTTTAATACGGTGTTGATTGAAAGACATTTATGATAAGATGCTGTGGAATTAGATAGGCTGAAGGTTGTTTGATGGCCATTATATCTAGAAGGTTGGTAGATTGTGTGAGGAGACACAGTGTACAGTGTCTGTAAGTAACTGAACAGTGACTTTTGTTTTGTTTTGATTCTGCACTACAGCACATTGGACTTTAAATGACTAGGTATATATATTCACACAATGAGTCTTTAGTGACTGGCAATTATAAAAGTATATATTTTTTTGTTTTGATATGTTGTCTAAGAGTCGTTTGAAAGAATGGAGGACAAAAGAAGGGGGGGAAATGAGGTCAAAGGCCACTGGTGACTCAATGTAAATACATATGGGTTAAGACCATATTTTAGATCTTAGAGATAGATAGCGCAGTGTTAGTATTCAACTTAGGGCAAATAACAGAGCTAATACAAGAAGACTTTAGGAACAACCTACCAATCATGTAAGCGAATGATACAAATTAAATGAACCTTGAACCCACCTTGAATCTTTGTTTGCGGTTACTGCTTAGTTGTAGAAAGAGCCGATGTGGTCCATTCCAGTTTCCATACACAATATCTGTCCTCCCGTCACGATTAAAATCTGCTAGAGCTACTCCTCGACCATGCTGCATTGGGTCCTCAACCCCTGTAAGAAGCATGTCATTTTTTTTCAAAACTGGGTTAAACTTAACAGGAGCGTTCATAAATGTACTGAACATAAATCCTTCATTACATAAACTTACTTAAAATTGTATACTACTATATATTTGTATTATTATATATATTTATAATATAAAACATTATTTATCTACGCATATTATCTATCTACATCGATCAGCCATAACATTAAAACCACCTGAATAATATTGTGTAAGTCGCCCTTGGGTCACCAGAACAGCTCTGACCCATCAAGACGTGGACTAGGTGTATGTGTTTTGCTAGGTGTGCTGTGGTATCTGGCACCAAGACATTAGCAGGAGATCCTTTAAATCCTGCAAGGTGTGAGGTGGGGCTTCCATGTTTTGGACTAATTTCTCCAGCACATCCCAGAGATGATCTGGGGAATTTGGAGACCAAGTCAACAACTCTTCGTTCCTCGTTTGAGTTCCTCAAACCACTCCTGAACAGTTTTCGCTCTGTGGCAGGGTGTGTTATTATGCTGAAAGAGGTCACTGCCATTAGGAAATACCACTGCCATGAAGGGGGTGATCTTGGTCTGCAACAATGTTTAGAGAGGTGGTACATGTCAAAGTAACATCCACATGAATGCCAGGACACAAGGCTTCCCAGCAGAACGCTGGGTTAGTATGGGCATTCTGATCGATCTTCGTTTACACAGTCCCACTGCACACTGTGTGTTCTGACACCTTCCTAGCCAGTAATCTGTGCAACATTAACTCTTGTTTGGGATCAGACCAAAGAGCTAGTCTTCACTCGCCACATCCACGCTCATGACCCTGTTGCCAGTTCATCTGTTGCACTTTTGATCTACGTGTTGACTTTACTCTTTTGGTAGGTACTAAGCACTGAATACTGCAGAAGACCTGCCGTTTTGGAGATTCTCTGACCCAGTCGTCCAGCCGTTCAGCCCTCACAATTTGGCCCTTGTCAAAGTCGCTCAGACTCTTACGCTTGCCCATTTTTCCTGCTTCCAACACAACTGCTCATTAGCTGCCTAATATATTCCACTCCTTGACAGGTGCCATTGTAACGAGATAATCAATGTAACTGACTTCAACGGTCAGTGGTTTAATGAAGTGGCCGATGAGTGTATATTTCATATGCTGTCTGCTGTCATAAAACCTACTCGTTTTTCATCCTGCTGACACAACTTTTGTGTCCAGTTTTTGTTTACATTAATTTATGTTCTGTCAGTTTCTGGCTTGAAATGACATGCATGCTATATGCATGCTATGACATGCATGATATATGATGTTATGGCCTGATTGTGTGGCTCAGTGTATTTGTGGTAGAAGTAGTTTACTTCTGATAGTGATTTTCATTTTAGAGCGATGCAATGCTTATTTCAGCCTAGAAGAACTCATAACCCTTCGACCACAATCTGCATCACCGGATGTGAGTGTTATTCTAATTAGATATTAAGATGGACAAAAACGGCTTTTATGACACTTGTCATCAGGGGGAATGTTTGTTGAGATTTTGTTATGACGGGCTAGTGTTGGTGTAATGTACCCTTATGAATGCTGTATGTAAATAAAGTGATATCAAATACTGCAAGTGCTCATGCACTTATGAATATCCACTTTTTGTGTCAGAGATGTTTCACCATACATGATAAATGAAACTATTCCTGCTAGCAGCTCACCTGACTGTGCAGCCACATCTGTGAATGTCCCGTTCCCGTTGTTTCGGAAGAGAAAGTTGGGGCTGTATTCATTGTCGCAGAATATGTCAGGGAGGGTGTGGCTGAGGATGGGCCCCACCACGACTCCCCGTCCTCCTACAGCACACAGCAGAAGCAGCACCATCACCAAAAGCAATGTGCAATCATTACTGCCTTTCCAGCCCATTTCTCTGTGCAGGCACTCTGCTGTTTCTGCTGACACACACACTTCCTGCCTACAATCACATTACAGAGAGCGTGAACACATGCGGTTACAGCATCTACATAGCCCTGTCTGCACACATCTCACTCCACTGCTCCAGAACCATGCTCTTCTCAACCATTACGGCTTTGAATGTCTAAACTAGGGGTCACCAATCTTATCCAAAAAAGGGCTGGTGTGGCTGCAGGGGTTTTCCTCAAACAGACAGAAGCACCTGATTAGTAGAATCAGGTGCTTCTGTCTGTTTCTGGAAAAAAAAAAAAAATTTGCAGTTAAATCAGTTGACCTCAGTCTTCAAGCAACTGCTTAGTTACAGTATATGAGGTGTGCTTCTGCTTGGATGGAATGAAATCCTGCAGCCACACTGGCCTCTTGTGGATAATACTGGTGATCCTTAGTATAAACCAGTGTTTCTCAACCCTGGTTATGGAGCCACACTGCCCCACATATCTGAATGTTTTCACTGCTCCCAACTCACCTGATCCAATTAATCACCTCATTAACAACCCTGCTCAAGTAGGTGTTTTAAGCCAGGCGAAGTAGTAAAGTTCTCATCAAATGCCCATCAAATTCATCAAACTCATGCAAACAGCAGAAATCTTAGCAAACATGTTTTATTGTTTTTTTTCACATAAGGAATTTTGTGTAATGTCATGTAATCATCATGATAAAGTTATATGTATATTACATGCTTTTGAACCATAACAGTACTTTGTGTTCAGTTTTACCAATTCAGCTCGCATTCTTGTTAAAAACGTTCTCACAAATGATTATTTTTCCATTAATTAGGGCTATCTTTTCATGACAATATAAAATAAACAGTATATGAATATCAGTGGTTTATTGGCACTGGAACCAATAATTGTCTAAAGTTGACCGAACAATATATCAGCTAGATCTTGATTTACATGTATTAAAACGTTAAATATTAGCCTTCTTCTGAAGTAAATTCCAAGGTTTTATCCTTCATGACCTTCTTTCAGTACCATTCTCTACTCCAGTTCCCCTAGTCCTGGTGCACAGCCTTCCATAAGCGTGCTTCCACTGAAAGAGCGCTGAATGGAGGATCAAAGCCCACTTCACAGCCTACACTGATTAATGGAATGTTTGGCCCATTGAGCAAGTCTGGGTTGAAATATGGCTCTGTCGTCCTTGTGCCTCCCTATGACTTTCAGCGTAGTAAACAGCTGAGTGGGCCAAAAGCTGCCTTTCTCCTGCCGCAGCGCTGCCTCCCAGGCCCCCTGCTCTCTCTATTAGGGCTCCTTTAGCCGATAAACACTGTCCATAACTCAGTGACTCGCAGCTGATATGAGCTGTGGGCTCTGGTGTAAATCAGCCGCTGGGCAAAGCACACCGCTCCCACAGCCAGCTGCTTTTAGAGGGTCTCCAGTAATGGATAATCCTCTCTCTCACACACATACATGCGCAAACACACCTGTAAATTTGTTGACCCCAGCCTGCTCCGCCACATTGGATAGGGCAATGATTCCCTTGGACAAGTCACTGGCGTTCTCATCCATTTCAATCAGAGCGTGTGGGCCCACGCTGCCACTGGCATAGTTGGCGATGTAGATGGCATAACACCCTGTTCCCTGAAACAGAGGATGAGACAAAATACCCAGCGTAGAGAATTAAACAAACAAACAAACAAACAAAAAACAGTAATAACAGTACTTAGTACATACAGCATACTGGGACAAAATAATCAAAATTTTCTGATAAAAGTAGTTGTTAAAAGCTCTAACATCTGAATAAATAAAGATAAATATTACAGTGTAATTTTAGGTTTGTCAGTGGGTTTGCTTGACATTTACAAGCCAGTTACCATCCAGTATCTAGTTTAAATCAGGTGAGCAATTTGTGCTACAGCAGCTGTTTTGTAGGATCAGCCTAGACAGGCTAGCCATCACTCACCACGCACATCCTGAGGACAACTAATTGTGGTTCCAGGAATTACACTTAAATAATTATGCTTAATTGTACTGGCAGGATGTTTAAAGACTTAGAGTTAGATTAGTACAGTATGAGTATGAGTATATTTAAATCATATTTAAATCATTTATATCAAGATTTCTGAATATTTGTTTTCCCTCACTGTATATATTACAGGCAGCATTTTACACAATGAGACATAAAGAGCAAATCTTTTTTAGTTTTTATGTTTTAGTTAAATATATACATATAAAATAATTTAAATAATCAAAAAATCTAAATGATTTAATCTGCTCATGCAGAAGAAAGGACAATGGCCCCAGATCAGAGAGCAGATCAGTACAAATTAGAAGAAAACCATACTCAGTACTGGGACAAAAAAAGAAACAAATCGAATTACAAAATTACTTAATGTGCACATACCATGTTAAAAGATTTTACCACCATGGAAATCAAAACAAATGATTGTGCTGTTAAAAAATAAAATAGCACGTTTGTGTCCATTTTCAAATCCTAACTGCCACCTCAGAAGACTATGCTGCCTTCATCTCTATAGTATGAAGACCCCCTTCCTGTTCTTTCCCCACACTTTGCAGCACCCACCCCGTGGATATTAATTTCACACCCCATTATCAGACAGAGTCCCTGTGGGCATGAACTCAGTGAAGGAGCCACATAAATGAACTTACGCACACAGTTTCAATAAAGTCTCCTGCGATCCCTGCGTTTCCACACAGGCAAATAATGAAATAAAGAAATGTGTCCATAAGTATATAAATACCACCACCTAGTGCCTGCAGTCCTAATGAGGCATAAGAATGTAAATGTCAAATGCATTCTGCTGCTCCCTGCGCTCTACCGAAACATCAACTCAGATCAAGATAAACAGCTAACAATTAAGGGGTTAAAATCACATGTTAAGCGCTCAAAGTACTTCAGGCCTGGTTGTTGTTAAATTATATAATCTTCAAATGGTTCTTCTTTCTCTTTATTTTACTTAAAAATGGAACGATTCCACCTTTCCTGTTGTGATACCTGTTCTGAAACGCTGAGTCTCGTCTTAAACATTTCACTTATTTTCTTTGGAATGATTAAGACTGAATATTTAATAGAAGCAGATCATTTATGGTGCTATGACCAAACTACTCTATTGTCCTATGGGAAGAAATAACATGTTAAAAAGAGAAAATCCCTTACAGTGCAAATGCATGCACCAAATAACACTATTTAAAATCAAAATCTATTTGTTCTTTTTTATTCAAATATCTGGCCCAGTTGGCATCCTCCTAGGACCAATACTGGATACTGAACTGGTGCTATCTCTCATTTTAATGTATTGCATGAGGAATTAGAAGCAGGGAAAGTGGTAAGATTCCATTCCATGCATTCCAGTCCATGTAGCACTGCTCAACTTTACTGTAACTACATCTGCATCTCAGTCCCTTAAGTACTGCAGTCCCGTGGCCTGAATGAGTCTCTTCATCTCCTCAAGGCCAGAAAATGGCTGAATACTTTTTTACCTCTACACTTTATTACATTGCCATTAAGTATGAAAAAAAGGCAGTCCCCTGCCAGTTAAATGCTACTACTTTGCTCTAATGTCTTCTGCTTCTGTTGGGAAGGGTTCCAGAGGCAGCCATAAGCCTATGGATAATTACCAGCCCATGCAGAGTGAGGGCCAATCTATTTCCCTTCCAGGAGCAGGTCAATACATCTCCCTGTCCACCTTTAAAAGACAAATGACAGCACTTCATTTTCAAGGAGAACCCAATATTAAAAAATGCATTTAAATATTAGCTGTCCCTCATGCTGATGGGAATCTATGGATAAATAGGATAAGACCTCTACGAGTTTTAGAATGTAATATCTCGGTGGTTGTCATTTTAGGCTGTGACCTTGCACCAGTGTAACTTCTAAAAGAGACAAGAGAAGCATTCCCTCTGTATTATAAGTTCATTTCAATTTCCCACACTATCTGTGAAGTGTGCCTTGATGCTAAAAAATGATGAAGTGTTTTTGCCTCACTTCATTTAAACCAGGACCCTACACATTTGTGTTTTGTTTCACTTCAACACCATCGCCCGGCCGGGCTAAATCACTTACGCAGGGCTGTAGAACAGCATCCTCTTATTGCTCAGTCAAATGAAGCTGCAGTCAAAAAATCTATTTCAATCCCTCGCCCGCTGCTCCACAGGATAAGTGGACATCGTTCATTGCTGACTGCAGTGGAGAGCATCATGGAAGCCAGAAATATGCTGCACAAGTTCAGGTTATAGTATTTTGGCTATCATCCAAATCCTTTTTTATGATGGGCAATCTATCATGCCCTCTCTGATTAGGTATCAGTGCTGCTTTGAACCTGAGCAGAGGCAAATTAGGGCAATATGTCCCTCCTTGCATGTCTCCCTACAAAAACAAATGAGGCCTTGCGTTTTCTAATTATCATGCCACATGATGCGCTGTCAGAGACAAATATCATAGCTCTCCACAAATGGACTGTCATAGCGACTGGCTGGCAGAGGCGGGACTCAACAGGCCTGGTGAGTTATAGCTAGCGAAACCTGCGAGCTCCTCTGGGTGAAGCATGAAGACAGTAATGGAGTGTAAAATGTCACCTAACAGTGTGCCGAACTCACTTCCCCCTCAGGAGCACTGAACACCCAGCGCTGACCATTCCCCTGTCCAGCTGCAGATCGATACAGACATTTGGCTCCCACACACCAGCCACGTTCCAGAACAGAGGGCCTTAAGGTCCCATAGAAATGAGGTGTAAAGCTTTTTTCCTCCACCAGTCAAACACAAAAGCTTCAGCACAGGTTCTGCTGCTATAAAGCGCTTTCCTGATTGGCAAGGAACAATGGCAGAGCCCATGTGAGAGGTTCATCAAGAGGGATTTGGTGAGGTGCAGTTACCTTTCTGTCCACACAGGCCACTGATCGACCTGCCATGCGATTGGCCACATCTCTGTGCTCATTTATCTCATCGTTCAGTAGATCCTCGTAACGTCCATTGCGAAACTTAAAAAGCTTATCTGTGTACGTAGCTCGACCTGGCCGAGGAAAATAGTGAAATAAGGTAAAGATTTACAGAAAAGTATTTTTTTTGCAGACGTCCAGTGCAAAATTTTTCCGCACTAAAAAAAGCAAAGCAAAGAATTTACTTGATTCAAATATTTTTCATTTTTACTGGAAGAAGCAAGAAAACTAAAGGAAAAGAACAATGATGTAATTTATCTTTTTATGGAAATGAGGTGTATGTCTGAATCAAGCAAGCTCACTGCATTGCTTTTTCAATAAATGTACTTTTAGTTCTCCATTTCTAAAGTGTGTGCATCATTCCGTGAAAATATTCATAACGCACCCGAGAAAGCGTTATTGGTGTTGAGAACATAGATCTCCTCTCTTCCGTCACCATCTATGTCACACGCCGTCACTCCAATTGCATTTCCCTGTCGATCTCTGAGTGCATAGTAGGGGGAACTCCGATTGTCTACTGCAATGTTCACGAGCTTCTTCTTTATCTTATCGTACTTCAGCACCAGGTTTGGCCCGTTGTACCTGTGGGATGGGACAAGATTTTCATCATAACCATACTTGTGGACCTGTTTGTACGATACTCAAGACTGAAGAGAACCAACTGTCAAAGAAATGCTATAATATAAAAGTCATTTTAAGTAAAATAGTTTGAAAATGTGCTTATAAAACAATTTAACTGTCCAGCATATAACCAATCGACAAAGATATTTAGATAAGTCCACCTCACACTCCTGTTTAAAGAAAAGGCTTATAATATATGCGAGAGGGTTTAATTTTTAATGCTTAAATGTAAATATGCAATGGCAGGCAGAAGAATGTATTTCTGTGAAGAATGTATTTTGCCCCCCTGTAAAACTGGTTTCAAGCACTTAATAATGTACAATAAATGTACAATGTACAAAATGAATGCACTAAATCTACTTCATTTAAAGATTTACACCACTGGCACAAAAATGAGTACAAAATTTACATCAACACAGTTACTGTCAGGACTATGTAACCTGGACAACAAAACCCAACTATGTGTCAGCATTTGATTCATGTGGAAATGACAGATATTTGAATCAAATAAATGTAGAGCATTATTTTTTACTTGTGTGTAATCACAGAGTATCTTCCCCTCTTTTGTTGTCATATCACCCAACACTGATTTAATCATATTATTAAATCAAACTTTAAAAGTGTGCTTCTAATGATGCATTTTCCTGTATGCTCGCCTCCTCCTCCGTATCATAAGAAAAGCAAAAGCCTGAGGGCTCTATCAGTCTCTGTCCATTTCACTGCAAAAATGCCAAAACAACGGAGGACTGTCCAATTACCTCCATTATCATCAACACACATCTACTACGTCTAAATCCTTCAAAAATCCACTTTATTTTTTTCAAAATCATTCAGTTTCTAAAGAAAGATCACATTCACATCCCAAATTGAAGTAATTGCGTATTCTTGGCAAACTAAGCTCCTGGCTGCTATCTGCTATGCTTCAATATCAACTAAATATATTTTCAATTGAGCAGCACTGGTAAAAAAGTGGATGGTTTTTAAAATAACATGCCACTTTCAGATTCTAGATGACAACATAATGAATACCACTGAATCCAGATTGAATCCAGTTCTAATACTTTTGGCAAACCAACCCATGTTCTACCCTTGCAAACCCCTGGATTTTAACATCCTTATCCCATTGTGGAATAAAATGCTCACCCAGCTACAAATATCTCCAGATCTCCATCTCCATCCACATCAGTGACGGCCACACCATAGTTAAGCTGAGTGGGGTTGTTCTCGTAGTCGGGGGGAAGAACACTTTGAGTGATCGCTGCAAACATGGGCTCTGAGCGCTGGGCCCAGGACTGACCCATGATGCCCAGAACCAGCGCTATCGGCCACACAGACATGGTCACCTGCTAAACCCACACATAACATTAACATCAGAATGAACACAAACACTTTCTGAACAGACTTGACTTCATGTAGGTTCGTGCTTGTTATTTGGATCCTATTCAGACAAGGAATTCATATAATCTTGTGTTCTTCAAGCTGGTGTGCACATGGAGGTAAAAAAATTCACATTTGAACCTTGTCTCTGACATCATTGTGCATCAGTGACACTAAAACGATGTCTCACTGATATTATTTTACCTTTGTTTTCTAGAAACACTTACCTAGTTGTCTTTTCTACACCAGCAGTTGTCTACATAATTTAACAAATATTTGAGACTTATTTTTAAAGACTCTACAGGGGTAAATTAAACAATTTGCAATGGAAATTGCAGATTAGTCTCTTTCAGATGATGTCTTTTAACCAATAATGTTTAAACAGGTCTGAAATCCATGCATCCATCACTTTTAAAAGTTAGTTTTTAGGATTAGTATTTTTGTATTTTTCTTACAATAATAAAATATTTTACCAACAATATTAACAGGCCACACAGTACAACAGTCCAACATTCATGACAAACATAATTGTTACTGATCCACTGAACCAAAAAGTAACCAACAAATACATCACCCCTGTAGCAGTAACATAACTACAATGACACCAGTCCACACTTATTCCTTTTGCCTGCAGTGTGTAGATATAATCTCACCTACGTGAGAAAGGTTGCACAGAGCAATACATGAAACAAGTCTGTCAGTCAGCTCGCTTTCAGACGTCTGAATGGTTTCCCCTGTTAAGAGGCAATTACCTGGTCAACACTCCACTTACAGCTCAAGAACATATATCAGAAGACTGAAGACAGGTGCAAGAGCCAGGTCCAAATTAAGACTGGAGAGAAAAGACTGTGTCACTGCATAAAAGACAGACACTTCATACAGAAAAATCTATAAGTGACAAAGAGAATGAGACACATTCTTGGAGGGTGAGAATCTTTTTAAGTAGCCAGATGGGTCTGGGTGGGTTAAATCCAATGATATTTTTAAAATTCAGTATGGAATAATGAATAAGTAGTGGAGAATTAGATGTTCAGCCAATAACAGATGTGTAAGAAGGGGAAAGCAAGGCAAAAAGCGTGGGTTTTTATTCAAATCATTTAGTAGATTAGTCCAGAACATAAACGTTTTGGGATGGAATCACCATGACGTAAGCGGAAAAGGTTTCAAATTCTGCGTAACTACAAACCACTGGAGTGCACAGACATATAACTTAAAGATATCTAACGCTATGTTTCTTAGTGATCCAGTTTACGAGACTCAGATTAAGCCTAAACCTTGACTAAATAGTATTTGTTATACTAAAACAATATTGACATTGCACTTTAGTCCAAGACTAGGTTTAATCCACGTCCAAGAAACTGGCCCTGTGTGTATTTCTTAATAAATTCAAGATGACAACCACAAAGTATGCATAGTCCAAAATATATAGACAGCTAATGCTGGATTGAAACAGTATAATGATTGAGAAACGCTAACATATATAATTCAATCAAAGCAGTAATAAAATACATGGAGAGAAAAAAGTGAGGATGATGTGGAAGAGAGAGTAGAACAAAAGGCATCACAGATATATGTGGAGCAAGATTACAGGAGCCTTTACAAGCTGGCAGGATTTATGAAGAGACTGCTTTTATTAATACAGTACACTGCAATGCCCCCAAATCACCTAATCTCATTCACTTTACTAGAGTCCTGGATTCATGCAGCTCCAGGTGACTTGTGATGTGCCTTGAACTCCTTGAAGTCCAGGCACGCATATCTGCACAAAGAAATGCGCGCTCCGAAAGTTTAAATATCGTAAAAGACACAGAACTCAAACTTAATTAGCATTTATACACACAGAACTCAAATTAAACTTCATAAGGGGCTGCAGAGGCAGCCAAACTACTCCAGAGGTCACAACAGACCTCTAAGTTATAACCAAAATAATGAAAAACACTTACAGTATACACTTACAATACGCATAACAGCAGTATCAACTGAGGCAATGATGCTGGAAAGATGTGTGATTTTATGTTTAATACAGTGATACGGCTGGTGGAAATCATCTTACATTATGGGCTGGGGCAGAGATGCCGCAGTGCTATGCTGATGATTAAAAGGGTACAACATATGTACTGTATCTGTTGGTGCTGAGGAAAGTGCTCTGACCAGGTAGAACTGGATTCAGCCCAAGCTGCCAGGCTGTTATAAACATGAGGCAATAATGTCAGTCACTGTCCAGCAATCCCACAGAAAAGCAAACTGAAACGAATCTAGCATCTGATGCTCATCTTGAGGAGGAACTGGTGCTGATTCTCTTTATCTCGCTGCAGCTGTGGTCAGTGCACATGCATTATTGAAGGAAAAAAGTGCCATACAAATAAAATACTGTATTAACTGTACACAACACAATTCTCAGTGTTATCTCTAACAGAACCAGAAAGTGATCACCACTGAGATTGCCATGTAGACCAAGTCTAAGGCTAAATTCCATGAATCCAACTAACAGTGTTTAGTCAGTAATCACCACTAAGATTGCAATGTAGACCAAGACTAAGGCTTAAGTCCACGAAACCAGCTCACAGTGTTAAATGACTATAAGATGAACTTTGAGGGTTTATCTTCACTGCAGCAGTTGATTGAACTTTAAAATTCACTGCAGCTTCTGAAGTTTTTGTGCATGTTTAAATTGGACTAGAGGGTAACAAGAATACTCTACAATCTGCCAGTCATTTGCATCCAGTTGGGAAAGGAGTGCATTAGGGAGCTGAGAGTTATCCAAGTTACCAAGAGCACCTTGTGTCAGATGGAGATTAGTGAACACGCAGGCTATCAGAGAGCACTGGATCTGTGACTCACTTGCCCTCATCTTACGCAAGCTGTCCCGCATCCTTACATCCTGATAGGACTGCGACAAAGCCCAGCATCTTCACTTTCTCAACACAAGCCCAAGAGTGTGAAGGACACCAGAGACCCCCACTTCAAGCCAGAGACTCGAGTAAACTTCAAGAACACAGAAGCGGTCATTAAAGTAATGATGGCAGTGCAGTTTTCCTGTAAATGCACGAAACATGGCATTCATTTAACAAAGCCTGGAGACTGTAGAACTCAAATTAACGAGTAAAGAATTAACGCAACTAACGCAAGAAGCCAGGACGCAGCTCATTATAGGCAAAAAATAATAATAATAAAATTAATAACCAGCTAAAAGCAATGACGTACACTTCTTAACAAACTTTCTGTCCCCTTTCTCATCAATACGCCTCGTACTGATGAATCTCGTGCTCGTCTAAACCGGACAGCTCTATCTGTACGATCAGAGAGATTTATGCAGCCTCTGGAACTTCAGGACCAGAGGGGACTCTCTCATCCCAGCCAGCATGCAGAGGAAAAGCAGCGGCACCTACATGAGGAAAAGCGATGGGCAGCGACGGGCAGGTGGTCCTGTCCTCCGCTTCGGCTCTCAGTGGACACGCGGCGCGTCTCTAGGGTCCTATAACAATAGTCCTTTTCACAACTTCTGAAGAAATTGCTTTATGAAATCAATTGTGAATGAATACATCCAATAACAAGAGCGTTCGCTGAATATTTAAAGAAGGCAGCCAATCGCGTGAGAGGAGGGCTGAGCCTAGCCTGCTCCGGGGCGAGCTCTTAAACTCTGATCTGAGATCGGAGTCCTTCTTCAGAAAGACTAGTATGTGGGTGTAAGGAGCTGATCTCACATCAGGAAAAAAAGACCACAGCTACCTGAAGGCTTGTACCTGAGCTACAGTGATGGAAAAAATATAAAGTAAATGAATGTATATATGTAAATATATGCTATATATATATATATATATATAGAAAAGATTGCTTTTTCAGTTTGAGAATCAGAATCAGCCATAGTTATGAGCATGATAGTAAATAATTTCCAGTAGACATATATGTACATTTACATTCTACCATTTTATTCTCAAGGAATTCTTAAGCCAGGGGTTTCCAATCCTATTCCTGGCTACCTCACACTATAATCTTATTTTATTTATTTATTTATTTTGCTTCATCTCTAGTACACCAAATGTATACTAGAGCTCATTAACTTGTTAACAATCTCCTTGTGACCACAGAAAAAACACAAAAAGGTCAGAGCATGGGGATACCAGCACTGGGACTGGGGCAGCCTGTCTTAAGTGGCCATCCATTTCTTTTTGTTTGACTGGGTTATGATAATGTTAGTGGACTTAATTGTCCACTAACATGGAAAAGATCAGAAAATATACAAATTAAATTAGACAGGCTGCTGGCATCTAAAGTCAAGCAATGACTATTAATTATAGCTTTACACCTGAAAAATGCTTATCTCCAGAATAAGAGCAATTATTGGTATTCCGATTAATTTACCAGGAGAAGGACAACCCCCCACCCTTTACTCAGAGTGAAGAGGATAATTAGGGAGGTGAGGATCACAACTGAACTTTTAAGATGTTTCTTGCATCTCGGGGTCACCATGGCACCAAAACCACAGTGAAATATAACCTTCCTGCCAAATATGCTTGCTAGAAAAAAACTTTTGGAACCATGATGAATGTAAGATAAAATCAAAATATAACTTTTTTTTTTATGAGATGGTTAAGAAAAACAGTTAAAGTCATACAAAAAAAGAAACTTAAATGCACTATAAAATATAGTAGTGGAAATAGAGATAGGACTGTTTCTTTCTACGAGCCCTTGTTAAAAGAGTCAGAAAACATGTCTTCAAAACATAATATATATACACCCAAATACACAAACAAAATACTTTTGACCTCAAAACGTTCAGCCAAGAAACTACAGAAAAATGTTCTGTTTGTAAGACATACAGCTCCGGAAAAAAATAAGAGACCACTGCAATTTATTTTTTAAATCAGCATCTCTGTGAGTATGACAACCATTCCATGCCAGTGTCTGTTAAATTCCTACACAAGCACCTCAT
>JBBPCZ010000156.1:16275879-16289906 GCA_037974445.1 Brycinus macrolepidotus | reverse complement strand
TGTGTTTGTGTGTGTGTGTGTGTGTCCAACCTTACAGCATCACCTTTATATGTAGTGTACATATTGTCTTTAAAACAAAAGTCAAGGTAGCTAAAACTTACTTTTTAACATTTTTTAGACATTTTACTTACTTTTTTCACATTTTAGGAAGTATATATATTTTTTCCCTCTTGCATTCTCCTTCAAATCTGAGCTCTGCTCACATGTGCTGTCCTCACCAGAAGTAATTAAAAGCCTTTTCAACTGTAGCCCGTATTTCACCTTGAGGGAGTGTGGTCTACATAACAATGTGAACAGTAAAATCAGCTCAGTTACCTCAGCAAGTTTGTCTGCTTCCAGGCTTTAGCTGGAGTTCATTAAAGGCCTTTAAATGCTTACGTATGCATCAATGGACCTCTTACTGAATGTAAAGCTGCTACAACTCACGTGATGAAAGATTGTCTCACGCGGAAGCTTAACACGAAGATAAAGCTGATGTTATACCCAAACTAATAGACTATTGATCTGAGGGACGTGGTATAGTAGGATCTCACAGACAGATCTTCAGCCTCAGCACAGTGAGGTAAGACTGCTTTATGCACCTCAACCAGCTCAACCTGTACGACTCACTGTTAGGTCAACTAGGAGCTGCATGAAGCTCTCTGTGTTTAGAATCTCAGCAAGAAGCTTTTAATGCGCTTCGCTGAATTGCTGAACATAAAGTATATTCCTTATACAGAATGGTCAAAGGCAAAACATGATTCAGCTTCGCCTGACCTCAGAATACATGCTACTAAAAGTCTCTGGTCAAACGGCCCTATTGGATCTTACCTCTGATCTGTGGATGAAATTTATGATAATCCAGCAAGGTAACTCCTGCTGCCCAGGAGTGTGGCCAGCTGCGGAAATTCACTTTTTGCTTTAATTTAGGGAATATTGATTCCTAAGCGCTTTATTGCTGTATGACATCCATAATCACAACAACAGTGTGACAGAGCAAATAAATAACAAAGCAGCGGGAGGGAGGGGGCACGCCACAGAGAGAGCCTGAGGCAATCTTTCATAGCACCATATTAATTACACATTCCCTTGACCTTGATTGATTTCCCTCCAACGCCCATAAATTCCCTCTTTTCAAACTTCGATAATTTCTGTTTGTTTAACATCACTTTAGAAGATGGAAATTCAGTTCTGGATAATTAGAATACTGTCTGTAATTTGTAATTACAAACACTATCAGTACATCATGATTACAAGAGAGTTATATAAACAACGACTCTACCAAACACCATAAAGGGCTTTTCATAAAACTTCAGAGAATGATTGATGATTGATGCACAGGGACACTCTTTTATTAACCATGAACTAACTTCCATAGATAATAACTGCACAAATGCACATTATAGAAGAGTACTCATAGAAGGAAAAAGCAGTTTTAGCTGTTTTCTTGCACCGGAGTATTATATAGTGAGAAAAGGTGTCATTTTTTGGGCAAGATTAATTTCGTATGCTGTAAAATCAAGTGACACCGAGCGATGTGTCACATTGTTAAGCTTTGCATACAGCTCAGGCCTTATCTACACGGAGGGTGAATAGAGATGCAGATGTGTGCTGGTTTATCTTGGTAGGCAGGGGACTTTTCTCCTTGAAGGAAAAAAGATATGGTGATGTGCCTATCTAAAAACAGAGCATTTTCCAGAGCATTTTCATTTTATCCACTCACCTTCTGTGAAAAGCAATTACGAATAAATTGCTTGCAAATTTGTAGGGTGGGAAAAGGCAAGCTTATTTTAGTATTCCAATTTATAGTGAGGTCCAATATTGCAATTACTGGGCAGAACCAAGACTTTGGAGACCACTTAAGTAAAAGTGGGTAGATGCTAGCACTGGCAAGTTCACATAATTTTGAAAGGATGCTAACATTAATTATTCATTTATCAGTGCTTCAATTGTTAATGAATGTATACATTTAATCTCTTAGCGGCTGGCCTGTTGCAAAATTTTGATTTAATCATAGTCATCTCTATGTGTTCCTCAATCTAGTGAAGGAAAGACTCACGATCAGGGACGTCATTTTTCTAGGGTTTAAAAATGTATTTATTTTCAGTACACCTTATGTGAGTATATAAAAGACATAAGAGACACTTCCACACCTCAAACTCAAAATACATTCCCAAAGCTATGGAACCCTGTGGTTCATAGACTTCATGTGATTACTTTAACAAATGGACAAAATGTGAGAAAATGTCTAATTCTATCACACCGTGTTAATGTCTACTAGACCTACTTGTTCTACCTAATAGCATAGATTATGTGGTTAAAACATAGCTTTGAACAGTCCAGCAAAGTGTTATATGCTAATATTAACAACTAATGCTAATAGCACTAATTTTGACAACTAACGTTAAGGCTGTAGGTTTTTACCGAAGTATCTTAACACTGCTTGTTATATGTCAGACTAACTAACATTACCAACTAATATAATCACCAAACAGCACTGCACAGCACCACCGCTCCACATGATAATGTGCATTCTAATTGTGCTTTTGCTGAACATTATTATCATTAGACAGACTACCTTTTCCCACTAGGTGTATCTATCTAGCTGATATATTCTACACAACAGACGATTTTCCAATTATTTTCAGTGGGAAAGACACATTTACTCACTGTTTTGCACACTATTTCTCTAACATGAACATAAAGAGGAGACTGGCTGCAATCAAACAGTAGGCTAAACTTGCATCACTTTCATAGATCTGCAGATAAATTTTCATAATACTATCAACTGATTTTATACATGAAATACACTGTAACAATTTAACTGACTTTAATTTTGCTTTGGCAGCACCATTAAATTAACTGCAATTGGACACTAACTACAAGATGGGGGCAAAGAAACTGCACAGACATGGATAAGAAAAAATAGGATGCACATGTGTTTCTGAAATCCTTTTATCTCCCCCCTCCTTAATTCCCTCAAGCACGTTTAAAGAAATTATACATTCTTAAAGATGGTGGGGTACGCTTGTTTTCCAGTCCACTCCAAACACCTGTCAGTGTGTGACTTCAAGCAGAGGATTTTGAGGTAAAATCAAATAAAAAACATGGAGCAAAAGGTCAAAGCTGTAAATAGACTGGACCTGTGTAGCACTGGTGATTGATTACCGGGATACCAGGACAGAATCCAGCTTTTCTCTTGGCTTGCTGCTTTGATTGTGCTTTAATATGTAGCACGCCTATCACTCTCCTCTTTTATTTCCTTTCTGTCTCTCATCTCTCTCTCTCTCTTTTGCAGTTTCACCTGCTTCCTCACTCCTGTCCTGGTAAAGTCACGGGTCTACTGCATCACATACTTCCCCTCTCTCTTCTTTTGCTTCTGTAACAACAGCAAAGTAACACGCTTTGCTTTATTTTCGCCTAAATATCCTCCACCTCAGTTCAGGAAACCTGGGTAAATGGTTCATCATGGATCACACAGCTTTTCTACATTCCTTTTACACTGACACTGAAGAGAACATTCTCTCAGAGTGTCTTTATAAAGCAAAGTAAGTTAAGGTAAGATGGTATATTGATTCATCCCCTTAAAATCTACGATGATATTACATATGTTCCAATAGGATTCCTATTATTCTTGAATATTAGGACAGTTACTAGTTTGCTGTTAGGTACTATACATGTATCATTCGTTTATTATAGACTGTACTCCAGGAATAGTATATGGTAATTATAGTATAGATGTATAGAGAATCACAGAAGAATTATACAATATTATAGAAATCTTACAGTTTTTTTCTAAGGACTATAATACATTCCAAAAGCTCAAGATATATACATAATTTGTCTTAAAATTTTGATTTTTGACACATTTCAGTCGATAAGAGAACATGAACTTGCAGGCACAGGTTTTTGGTTACATATTGGCTAGTTTGCCAGGGGCTGACTGTATGATCTTTGCCAATTCAATATGCCCTTAGAAGTGTGTATATGCAAGTTTAAGACATATATTCACTGAGGAGACGCACCTAAACATGGTGAGAAAAATATCTGTGATCTACGGAGCACAAAAACTTTACGACTGTGTTTGAATAGTCAAATGTGTTTGCATGATCTGGTAGCTGTGAAGTTCCACATGCTAATCTGCTCTGCCAGTATATTTACTGAGAACATGGGTTGCAACCAGGAAAAAAAGAAAGTGAAAAGTAAAAGTAGGTTTATGTTAGCTGGTTGCAGCCTGTGTTTCAACATTTTCTTTCCTGCTGTTTGGTCACATAAAATTTTGTATAATAATATAATACTAGCAGGCAAGTTGGTAATGTATGGCGATACAGTAAAAGGGACATGCACACTAACATTCTGAAGATCAAAAGTGAAAAAAGAATTTGGGCTTTGCTTGAAACACTGAGGGCTTAAGTCACACAAGCCCAGACGTGACACCGCCCATTGCTTGGGTCATTAATAAACAGCGTCAGATCTGATGACCCGTTTTCCCTATTCCTCTTGCCCTCCCCCCCTTGACCTCTCCATGTCCTTCTGGGGTGGGAGAGAGGCAGAAGGAAGGGAGAGGGAGGACAGGAGCAGTAGCAAGTAAGTGCATGGACACAGCCCATGAATGGTATCACCCATGCCTAATTTGTGGGTGGAGAAGATAACTGAAATGTCAGCTGAAATTTTGTTGACCCATACACACACACTAGTGGCTGGTGAGGAGGCTTCCTTGAAAGCACCCACATCAGAAAACCTTCTCTCATAAGCCAGTGAGGGCATGGAGGTGGTGTTAAGTTCCAGCTAATAAAGTGTTTCAAGTGTAAGGTCTGATAAGGATGCGCGGTTTAAATGCCACATGCCACCTTTTTATTTGTGAGGAGGAAAGTTCAGTGTTTTCCATCTCTCCTCAATCAGGGCAGATGAGGCAGCAGGCTCTGTGTGTGTGTGTGTGTGTGTGTGTGTGTGTATGCACTCATTTGTATGAGGCAGCCACTGCGGACAGAGTTGCCTTGACTATTTCTCATGAGTCAGATGTGGGAAGGAGGAGGTCACCCTCGCTCCAGCAATAGTAAAATTACTGTTGGAAGTTACAGGGCAGTAACAATCTACTTGTACAAGCTGATTGATGACTGTGTGGAAATGTGAGCCAAGGAGAACTTTTCGACAGTGTTTAGCATCTGTTTATCAGGCCTTTAAAACGGTTCCTTAACTTTAAACAATCTGACGGTTTCACAGATGCCAGACTTATCTTAAGTCCTTATCATTCCCAGTGCAATGACACTTTATCGATGCAACCTGTTAAGGGCAGCGTACTTTTTTTTAATGTGCCCTTGAAATAATTTGCCATTGATATGCCATCTTGGCTATATCTTCATGCAAAAGCGCTTTCAATTATGCAAGCCAGTGGAGTGAGACCAAGTGTGGCATTTCCAAGCGTAAGACCAGCCAGTAGGTAATGTGTTCATAGTGCTCTTACCCACAGGGAACAGTTTCACACATGAGAGGTGGTTAAGGGGAAACCTCTCCAATGCTTCTGTTTCCATTAACTTTGTGTGGAGCACAATGGCCAGAGTGTAGAGATGGAGAGAGGAATGGCGAGGAGCTGAATGTAGAGCAAGTCTGTGAAATACCTGCTTTGTTGGGTTGGCATGCAGCGATATCAACTTCATCCGAACTCATATATCCAGGCATGAGCAAACACCTGAGCCCAGATAACATCATGGACACTGGATGAGGGAGGAACAGCGGCTTTGTTTGTTTCTTTGTTTGTTTGTGTTAATGTAGTCTGATAGTGTCTTGTGATAACCTCCGTTCCTAATTTATCAGGATCTCATGGTTAATTTTGGTTGTAATTACATGTCCTCCTCAGCTAATTGTTATACTTCACCACTAGATGGAGACACATTTATAATATTTTCCTTGCAGGCCATTTAAAGAAAGAATTGGACAATATTGAATGGAGACGGTATAATTTGCTGTTTACAAAATGTTGCCAATTATACAGGTCTTTCAGACATCCCTAAAAAAGCTAGCGAGAACACTTGAATGATAGGTTGGGGCTTGTTTATAAAAACAGAAAAGGACTACAATGCAGTTTCGGCTCAGCGTAAGTTACACTGGTCAAATCCAAGCTATTTCTTTCTTCATTAATGAATCATTTCTTTGCATGCAAGTAAAATCTTATCTGAAATACCTGCTTGTCTGTATCTTTTAAACTGTTCACTAAAATTGCCCTGTTTAAAAATCCCTCCATCTCTCCTTGTCTTCCTTCCACATGTGAGAAAAGGAGAGAGTGAATTAGGGTGTAGAAATTGACGGTGTTAATCACTGGGGCTGCTTGTTCACTATACAGCTTTCACCTGTGTACTCAATCAGTCAGATTTAGTGAACATCTCTGATTTGTTGTGCCAGCAGCCCAAAGCTTTTCTTCTCAGTGTGAGACTGTAGGCTTTGTTTGCCTGTCTGAGTGGGAGCCTCCTGACCTGCTAAATCCTTCTCTTTGCCATGGGCAGAGGACTGGCTCGGTCCCTATTCCACCCTATAATCAGCGCTTTTAACAGCTCTCATTTTCTCCAGTATATATAGCAGTAATTGTTGGGACGTCCTCCCAGAGCAATGCATATGTACCGAAACGGCTGTTTGCAGTCAATTTCAGAGTGGTGCTATAAGGGGCAAGTCAAATTCATTCTCTCTCTCTCTCTCTCTCTCTCTCTCTCTCTCTCTCTCTCTCTTTCTTTCACTGTTTATCCTTGTTTTTCTCTCCTTTTTTTATAAACATATAGCAAATAAACACATATACACGCTCACATGCAAATGCAAGACCATGCAATATGCCAGGAGTTTGCATAGGTGCATGTAACTTCAGTAAGACTGCTGAAGCATTTATTCATTTTTTTTCCAAAGTACCTTAGCTGAAACTGAGTACACATAAGACAAGACATGTGGAATATTTATTTCTTCAACACAGAAATAAGAGAAGATATTTTAATGTCAGTGTGAATATGGCACTTGCTGTTTTGTCATGGAGCATGCATTCCAATAAGAGGCCAATCAGAATTTCCATCATCTCTACTCATACTCATACACCCAAAAACTCTTGTGCTGTTCCCTGTGCTGCTCTGTCACATGCTCTGAATACTGAGTTGCACGGGTAATGCTGGCCCTAGAGTAAACTCATAAATTTGCAGCGCTAAAGCCCTGTCCCGTATGCTGCATGCACTATATGTATCATCTCAGCAATGAGTTGTTTCTGATCTACTGCCCATAACAATGAAAATGTCAGATTTCACTCTGTTCCAGATTAGCAGCAGCCATGACTCAGTCACGCCCTGTAAAATAACACTTTTTCATAAACAAGTTTAAATAAGGGTAACACTTCAGAGTACGACCAATGTTATTTGTGTGCCTCATGCACTGCTCGTTCCATCACTTTCCCCAGAAATGCTGTAGCGCTGCCTCAGTGCTCACAGGAGGCCATTACTGACAAAGCCTGTAAAGCCGTCAATGCCCCAGTAAAATATCACACATCCCACGGAACGAATAGCGTGTGTCAGTCGAGGCGTGCCATGTTTGGAATAGAGATGTGTGCCATAAAAGAGTGCTCTGCCTTGTAAGTCTGTAATGTTTTAGGATAGAATGGCACAGGGAATGTACAGAGCGTCCTTCATTTGAAGGTTACCATACTATCTTAGGGGTCTCAGCAATTTCATAGTGAGAGATTAGTGAGAAGGGGTGAAGAGTCTGTGTGTAAAAGAGGTTAGTGTTCATATTGGTGAGGTAAGAACTTGCCTTCACGTATCTTTATGTTTGTCTATGTTTTGTCTATGGACATGGCATTTGAGCATTCATTCCTTACAATAAAACTCTATCTCTCCGCAGGGTGGGAGAATGTGACATTCCATATAAAACCATGTGTTTGGAAACAGGGTGTACTTGGGGTTTTCATGGGCAAAATGAAAACACAGCAGCTGTGTGTTCGCAAATTGGCCTGCAACCCAGCAGGCTTGTGTTCTGATGCTGACTGATAAGCTCCGGCGCAATGAATGGCCCAGGTGCTTACTGTCAGATCCACCCACAAGTTTTCTCAGCTGTGTTCTTTGTGTAAACTCCCCACCCAAGAACAACCACATGAGGGAGGTCAACATTTCTTGGTGAATAAATAATAGTTATAGAACAAAAATGTAAAACTAATGTGGCATAGAAATGTATATGTGCAGATAATGCTTGAAGAAACATCCATCCAGATAGAAACTGATGGTCCAAGTATACTGCACAGGAACATGACTGCATGGAACAAGACTTGGTCAAAGAGGCAGTGGATTTATGATCATTTATTGATATTGTCCCAACAGAGAGCAAAGTATCTGAAACTAATATGCTGGCTTATAATTGATCAGTCATATTCATTCACATTACAGCACAGTATTTGCCTTTACCCATCATTAGTGCAAAGACTGCTGACCAGTGAGCGGCCACCTTAATGACTGACAAACTGACCAAATCTCATCATCAGCACCCAGGATCCTACAGTATTAGAAATTCGGAACTCACTTTGAATATCACCTGCTAAACTGTTTCAATATGCTTTAGATTCTTTCAGTCTGACCACAAACCTGTTGAAAATATGGAGCCAAGTTGAGGACACACACACTGTTCATCCCTGAGAGCACAAAACATGGGATAAAAGAGCAATAGTTTAGACTCTCAGCCGATACAGAAGTTTCAGAATAGAGTACAATTAGCACCAAAATGAAACACCAGTTCACACAGCTTCAGTACAACGAGTACAGAGTAAGGCGTGACAAGGGTTTGTCTGATAAATATCAAGTGTAGAATACAAAGACATATTAACTTACCAAATACATTATACAATAAAAAAAATGTTGAAATTAGCCTGTAGAAAATAATAAGTTATCTGCCATTATTAAGCACCTTGTTAAACATAACTACCATGTATGGCAGCCTATGGTGTTTGTAATTGTATCACATGGCCATTTTTCATAGACGGATTTTGTAGCTAAGGAAACAGGGTGGACACATTACATGATATAGAGGTGTTTTATCACAAATGTTGATTAAAGCAAGCTGGTAACAGCTGGCTCATGAATATCTGTTGAAGGGATCACTTAGATTTACTTTACTTTATACTTAGTCTTTATAACCAACAAATTCACTTTAAAATGCTGCTGAGATGGGCAATTGCAGATAATCTGAAAGGATTCCATAATTAGTCGCTGCAATTGAAGTCAATTGAAGAGAGAAAAACAGATTCTCTGGAACAAAGAGGCTAAGGATTTACAGCAGGAACAAATTAAGGAACAAAAAAACAGATCAAGTCATAAAATACACATTAATTGCTGTTACAGCCATGTTGTGCAGTGAATAAATTATCCAAACTGATACATTATAAAGCTAAGAGGCAAGAACATGGTGCTGCTCAGTATAGGACGTTTCCACATCAATGAGTGAGAATAAAACTTTTGCTAACAATGTATAAAATAAATACTTTTGCCCTTTCACCAAACAAGTTGTCCTCCTTTAAAGTTGGTCTTGCGGTCTTTGTCAGAGGCCAGAGTCTGTTTTAGCTTCTGTGAGCCTGAGTGTCAGCAAATGGAGACACATTTTGTTGCACCTCATCCAGGCCTCTCCACTTTTATGCAGAGCTCTTGGCAGTAGGGTTATATGCAAATCCCATAATTAAAGTTTTTATAATGTTTCTAACATTACTGTAACTGGTGCTTTTAAAACTAGGTCTGTTTCCCACCAGCTTAAAAAAAGCTTCAGGCCCCTGCTGGGTTGAGGCACCCTGAATAGTCAAGATGCTTTAGAATTCAAATAATCATTATTAAAACTATTCAATACATAGGCTTACTGAATTTAAAGATTACTATTAGGATAACTTTTTCTCCCTTAAAAAATAAAATTAGTTTAACAAAGTAAATTAAATAAATTAATCTGTAGCATGTACTGTACAATGTAAAATGTAATGTATAACCACTTTAGGAACTTCAGGAGTTCGATAGAAGGATGTAACTAACCAGAATCAAAGGCAGAAATGTAAGGGGATAAATACTGAATACTGAAGGGAAAAAAAAGAAAGAATGAAAGGAAAGACCCCTAAACTGATCCCTGGTGGTGATTGGGTAATTTCTACCAGAATACTGATGGTCAATAAAGTGCATTACTCAAAGAACACAACTGAACCTATTCTAAAAACACTCACAGAGCTGGAGACCCTGTAAAATAAATGCATTTGGAATATAATATGCAGATAAACTTGGTTAGTAACGATGTCCACACCTATCTCAAAATCAGCTAAAAAAAACTCCACATATCAAACAAAGGTACAGATACTTGCATTCGTAATGTTTCAACCACCCGCCAGTAAACAGAGCAAAAAGTCCCAGTGAATTTAATCAGTTTCTTTTTCTTCTCAAAACAAGGGTCTTAGTACTTTTAAGGGTATTAAAAGTATTAATAAGCTTGTCTTAAGGGTATTAATACTTTTACTCAGACAGTAAGGTGCCACCTATACACATTTCATACCATTTTTTTCAAGGTTGTCTGTCTGCTCATTAATAGATCTGAGCCCTGTTCCATTGCTGTTTTTAACATGCCCTCACCCTGTCGCTGTGTTAAGGTCATGTTAAATAGGCAGTTCCATTACTTCATCAGCTCAAGAGAAGTTCATTAGGTGACCCCTTGAAGGACTGAGGGATGTGAACATCACCATCAGGTTAACATCACTGTAGCAGAACGTGCCCAGAATGTACTAAAATGGTGTTTAGAAACAGAGGGAACTATACAATACTTAACAATTCAAAATTATATGATTTGCTACCTTCACATTGGGTTTTCCATAGTCTTGTACTCTGACTTCGTTATTGTGCTAGCCAAGAAAGCATATTAGTATTTCCATTGTAAAAATAATCCATCTTATTTTAGATTTTTAGCAAAAAATTATTAATACAAACCAAATTGTAAGAGTTCAAATCACCCCAAAAAATCACACTTTGCTGAAAGGAGTGTCCTTATTAGAAAACACACTCCCCGCTGTAACTTCCTCCCCTGGCCTGGAAGTGACCACTGGTGTGATGCGGATGATGCGCACTTCTGAGTCATGAGGGGAAGCCAACGAGGGCGCGCTGAAAACTGTAATGAAACGGGATCTTGACTCTTGTCAATTCTTTCCTCCATTGAGTGTTGCTGTTCAGCTGATTTGTTTGTGGTCAGTAAAGAGAAGATTTTTCCATAGTAGGCCATGTTTGGAAAAGCCACTGCAGCACATGATGTCCTCGCTCCACACCTTTCAACCTCTTCAGATGAAGTTGTTGGTGATCTGGCGCTGGTGCTCAAACAAATCTTCAGTCTCAGCACTGTAAGCATCTCCTGTGCACAGGAAGATCAGACAAATTCAGACAAGAAGTATGATAATTTTTTTTTTGTTCTTTTTTGTGCATGTGTTCAATCCTACCTGTATGACAGCCATACATGAAGACTCTGTGGCCGTCATATCTGCACCTACAGCGCATTACATTATTCAGGAAATCGGACTCAGCCATGTCCAGTGTTGGGTTAACTTCCACCTGAAATGAAACACAAACTTCATAGATAGATAGAGAGATATACTTAGATAGATAGATAGATAGATAGATAGATAGATAGATAGATATAGTCACTGTCAAAATAAAAGAATTTGGATATTATATTGCTACCTTATTTTTCACCATATTCTGTAAAATTACCATTTTGGAGATAAGTGGTTTTGTTTGAACAGTGAAATTATGCACTGACTGTATGTAGAAGGCCAACAGACTGTAAAGGGTGTAAAAGTAGTGTTTATAATTGGATATAATTTTTGTTTATAACATGATAAGGCTTAACATCTCTAATAAAGACACCTTTTTAAATCTAAAATATAATTTAAAAGTTTAAATGTGTTGTATCCAGTCAAAAGAGAAAAGAAACAAAAACAAACAAACAAAAAGAACAGGTATAGTGATTCTGAGTTTTAAGTTTAGGCAAATAACAGCATATGTCTCTTAATATGGAGTGTAGAACTGTGGTCTTGTCTGGCAGTGGATTGAGTTTCTGAGCAAAAAAGGGCTCGTAAAGGCAGAGTACATTCCTCTGCGTCTAATTAACTGTGTCTAATAGAGTGTTTTCTACCCAAGATGTAATGTTTAAATTTGCTTTTTTTTTTTGTACGTAGCTATATAATTAAAACAAATATTTCGAGGAAAAAGGCCAGCAGATTTTCCTAGAGATTGAAGTATGAATCATCTGCACTTTCTTGAAGCTCTAATGAACCCACAGTGTGCAGCCACAGCAGATGAGATGGCAGTATTCTTGTTTGGATTGGTCGGTATGGGCCTGCATGTAGACGGATGCAATCAAATGGGTTCCCTGACCTTTAAGCCTCACCACAACACCGTGCTTCGCCACGAATAGCTCCGGCATGATGCCTGTTTGTAATTAGCATGTGAAAAACACAGCAAAAATATATGTGCTCTATCATGGAGCTGCTTAGAGTAAATACATCTTTTAAAATGGTTAAGGCACATAGGTACACTGTAATTAAAACATAGCTCCCCATTAACCCATCTTTTACAGCTGGGATGTCTAAAAAAACTGGGCCCAAGGTGGCTCTTAGACATTTCACAGTGCACAAAGTGGAGCCTGCTAGGGGTAAAACAGACCTATGCTTGGAAGTTCTGACTTTGATGGTGATGCCCACAATGATTTGCATGATTAACATGTAACGAAGTTAATGACAGAGGAAAAACGTTTAAAAATTCCTGTTTTTACAGCATGAGGGGAGGTCTGCTCTTTCACAGACTATACCATCATCACTGAATCTTATTTCTGGAGTTGTTAAACACTTATTTTCCTCAGACCATGTCTAATACCATGGTTTTTTTTTTGCATAATAAGAAACTATATGAAAATTTTAAATTGAAGTAGAGAAATACCACAGTAGTATAGTACAATGCAACATGTACACATATAATATACTATAAATAATGCAGAAACAAACCTGGAAGATGTAGTCCCCTGGCCTGACATCTGTGATATCAACCCACTGGCAGTCAATATCGTGACGATATGTGTCCCAACAACCCACAGAAATTCCCTGATCTCCATAGTTGTAACATGAAAAGCGTTTATGAAGTCCTAAATAAAGACAAAAAAGAAGTAGTGGTAAACTTTGTGTTTATACCATCAGATGTTTAATACTAAATATCCAAACATTATTTTTCACCATTTCTCTTTTATCCAAGACAAATTCGAAATTTTTTACCGTCAGGGCAGTATGTGTCCTCTAGACAGAAGCTGGCTTTGTGTCCCTCTGCCACTCTGGTTCCATTCAGTGTGAGAAGGTCATAGTGTGTGAACACTTCAATGCTGTGGTAATGTCTGTGAATACATAATCAAATCACTCTTCGTCACTTATGATCACTGAACAATACATTGAGTTGTTGGTTTATTTTAAACCCTTTAACTCTCAGGACCCGTGTGTAAGTCCAGGTGTTCATTTCAACCTGCATATAAGATTCACAGTCGCAAATTCATTTGTATTAGCTGCTGAAATATTAATGTATTAAAGATTAATACATGAATAATAAAGCAGAACTTTAAGGGTTTAACAGATGTTTGGAAACACCTTAGCTTGCAGTTTTGTGAAGCTGGGTTGTGAATGAGAAGAGAACAGTGAGTTACTATGGCATGCTACTGAATGACCTCACTGGTTCAGCATGAAGGTGTTGGCTGCCTCGGCAGCAGCCCTTACAGAAAGCTGTTGATGCCCTGGCGGGGTCATGTTTGCAACGCTGTTTATTTAGGTCTGAATGACCTGCTTTGAAATGCAAACCTTGGTGTTGTTGATTTAAGAGATTAATGAAGAAAGTACAGCACAGGACTATCCAGGGCCTCCACATTCTCCACAACAGCTCACCTTGTTCATACAGAAGGAGTTGCACTTATTTTACGTTTACGTTTACGTTTACGTCATTTAGCAGACGCTCTTATCCAGAGCGACGTACATCAGTGCTTTAGTAATC
>JBBPCZ010000156.1:16237970-16249501 GCA_037974445.1 Brycinus macrolepidotus | reverse complement strand
CACACACACACACACACACACACACACACACACACACACACACACACACACACACACACACACACACAGAGACAGAGTGTAAGAAAGCGAGGGAGGACTGTGCAGATTCAGGGCTGCCAGGGCTTCCTGTCTTTGCCCCTCTGTTCAGGAATGTGTTTATAGCGACATTTGTCCCCAAAGTGACAGCCAGTGGTCCTCCAGAAATAACATTCATCCCCATTGACAGGACCTTTGCGCCTTGGTCTGAAAAAGACAAAGCCATGCACACAGTGTGTTGAATGACTATAACAACATGGAGCACAACCTTTTGATCAAATGAACAAACCTGTGCTGTTATTAAGACTAATTTACAGAAAGCTCGTTACCCAGAGGTGCCTGTTCCCTGTGGTGCAGTGGGAACAGGTAAGGGTTTCTGGATGCGTCTGTCTGGATACCGGACTACTAGCCGTGTGTTCTCTATTCCATAGCCCTGTTAAAAAAGTACATACATGCTCTTCAAATAAACAAACTAGGCAAGAGTTTAGTTGTACAATTAGAAGTGGAGTCAAAAACTGATCACACAAAGGTTTGATTATGATATTAAATCGGATAATCTACTCAAATACTGATTTCATTTGTGACATTCACTGTGTGATTTGATGGCATTATCAAAATGTAAAGCTTCTAAAGTCAAGAGAACTCACATTCAATTTTTCCATTGCTCGTGAGGCCATGTTAGCATTCTTAAAATTTACAAAGGCACAAAAACGCTCATGCAGCACTCGGATGCTTTCGATTTCTCCATAGCTGGAACAACAAGAGGCAGAATTGAGTCAGATGGAAAAATAATACAGCAAGCACAATAGAGCAAAGCCCAATGAGACCCAGGCTCCAGTCTCACTTTTTGAAAAGGTCCCGCAGGTGCTTCTCTGTCAGTTCTGTGGTTACGTTACCCACCCAGAGAGAAGGACAAGGGCTTCTGAGGTGGAGAGAAAGAGAGAGAGAGAGATAATGAGGAAACCCATGAGAGACACATGCAATATGCATGCAATAAGGCAATACGCAAGAAACATTGCATCTCAGCAGGCATTTGTTTCAACTTACCCTGGCTGAAGAAGGGTAGATTCATTGTTTGCTGCTGTTAAAACAAATTAAATGTCACTTAATGAAGAAATATAATGCAATGATAATGATTTCTACTTCCTTCTGGGGAATCTGCTTTGACCTCACAATAGTACAGAAATGTCGCCCTCAAGTGGCTGAAAGAGCTACTGCAGTTTTTATTTCAGTCATTCATTCATTCATTCATTCCAACTCAACATACCTCTGGCTGCTAGGACAGCCTGTACTGTGGTGTACTTCTCTAGCAGCATCACACTTTGCTCTTCTTCATAGCCAAGATCCTGGTGAACAAGAACAGGCACAAAAACATTTTTAAATTGCTTCAGTGTACATTATGCTACAAAATATTATCCATTCCCTGTCTCCCCAGGTGGAGTAACATACACTGTGTGACAACCTGATGCAATAATACACATTTGTTACAAGTATGTGCAAGATCATACGCAGTTCTGTGAATACAGGCTAAAGCTTGGCGAATATGTGAATGCTAATGACAGATCCTTCCCAATCACTTACCATTAGTTGTAGCACTTTACAATAGAAGAGGTCACTGACCGCCTCCTCGCAGTCTTTATCCAGCTTCAGCACCTGCTCCATAGCTTTCTCTGCCTCGCTGTACCTCTAACAAATAAAGACACAAAACTGTTTCAGTGCTGTTTGCATTTACTGTATGTATTGCAGGCAGAGTGTGAATTACCCCTCTATAATTGGGGGGTACTTCTACCGCGTCAATACGAATAGTCGCCACGGGGGGTGGGGGTGGGGGGTCTGGGTCTTGATCGGGGGTACAGTACCCCCCAGGACCCCCGTTAATTCGAACTATGATTGCAGGTGTATATATGCATGCATGTCCTAGACACAATCACAATTATAATTCATATCATAATTAATACACATTATATATAATTAATATTTGTTATATCATTTATTATATCATACTAACAATACCTTATTATTTTTGATAATATATTATTATTATTATTATTATTATTATTATTATTATTATTATTTTAATTGCCTTCATCTGTAAAAGGCCTTGATTTCAGGTTATACCTTAAGACCCATCAGCGCGCTTCCTTTGCGGTAGTAGCCTTTAGGCCATTCTGGGGCCATCTGAATAGATTTTTCCGCATCAGCAAGTGCCAGAGGATACTGTTCCAGACAGTAGTAACAGTATGAGCGATTCCCAAAAAACCTGCAATTTTCCACAACAAAAGTGACTTTAGAAGGAAATTATAATGGCATATAATTACATGGCAGAAAGTCAAAATAAACACACACTGTCTGTGTGGAAATCTATAATGGGCAGTACCTGTAGTCCTTTGGGTCATATTTGATAGCTTCTGTAAACATACTAACAGCCTGAGAGTACTGCCCCTCCTGCACCAGCCTGATCCCTTTTTCTGAAGGAGAGAAAAAGGAAATCCACAAACGAACCACTAAGAGAATATAATGTATAACAATGAAAGACTGTGTTGTTCATTGACTTTTGAAGGAAGGGGAGAAATAGTATAATGAGATTCAATTAGTCCATTAGCCATTAGTTCATTAGACATGCAGCAAGAAAACTCATCAGTCATGTGAAAGAAAAAAAACTCCTGATTATCCTAAAGAAACATTGGCACAGCTTGGGGGTGTGTGTATGTGGGTGTGTATGTGTGTGTGTGTAACTCACCTGTCAGTGAGGCACTTCTTTTAGTCACAGAGTCAGATCCACTGACCTGTGAGAAAATCAATGGACACAGGATCAGGAAGGAATCAGCAGAAGACCGTGTGTGAGAAAACATGATTTGAGAAAGCTGCTTGCCCACTGATACACAACCTGAACGCCAGAAAGCTGACAATTTGCTCTTGTTCCAATAGTCTGGAACCATTCTGTTCATCTCGCAGTTTACAATGTTACTGCTGAGTAAGAACAAGAGCCATTCCACATAAGCATCCAGTTTGGCTTTCAGAATTATAATAAACATTATAAACATGAGGAATTCCACAACTGATTAGTGATTATTATTCGGTCATACGTGAACACACCACAGCACACAGTGTGAACAGCACGAACCACTAGGCTACCAGCTGCGCCAAAATGTTAGGCGTCCCCCGGATTACTTCATACTACTTGTGTCACATTCAACCATTTTGAGCCAGACTCATGACCAATACAGACATCAATTTTAAGGAGCTTAAAATAAAAAATTATATACATCAGTTGACAATTTAGCATGGCCGAAAACTAATTCTTAGCGTTTTCAGTTTACAAAAAGATTTTTTTTGCATGATCCCCATGTTTAAGGATAGTTTTGCATGCATATGACAAGTTTTTGTTGTTGTTTTAACCATGATGGGGTTGTGTGTCAAAATTTAGCTGTCTTATCTGAAATTTAATAGAACTGCATGGTAAATGTAAGCTTAGCAATTTCATTTAATACAAGCATATCACTCGCAAACACTAGCATGAAGCCACTAAATTCTCATAACTGAATGGTGTCTTTATATCCAAAGTGACTGTTTATGACAACATAAACCAAGCCTTTAATTATTCATGCATTGCTGCATTATCAGTGGGGTTTTCACAAATACTCTTAAATCCACAAGACATGGATATTATTGGCTGAGCCTTAAAACACATCTTTCCTTAAAATACTGTGCTTATTTAATTTATAACCTGAACTCCATCCCCACACCCCAAAGCCTAGCTCCCCAATAACACAGCTAGGTTTGACAAACTTAAAAGTTTTTGTGCTTTTTCTTCTTGGAATTTTCCTCCTCCCTTAGGGGCTAGATCTCTTTCATTTTCAGAGTATGAACAAGCTGATAATATTTTTTCTATAGCCTCTTTTGCCCATTTTTAATAAAGGAGTGAATAACTTTGCAGGGCACTGTGTATCAGTTTACTGCAGCAGAAGCACACACACACACCTCTCGAGGTCTGGTCTCATTTTCTTTGTTCTCTTTGGATTTGCGACCTGCGTTGCTCTTGGCTTTAGGCCTGATGTGACTAACAGCGTTAGCAACAAAGGCACTGCTTACATCCCATTCCGGCTCCTGAACAAGAGAAAATGAAACAGGGTGTCAAGTTTAATAAAGACTGCTAAACCACTTCATAATGTGTGTCCTTCCCACACTCGTGCTTCCAACCCTTGGGCCCTGAACAACCTCACACTGCTTTGATAGTCATGAGACATTGTGAATAACAAACAGAATGTTTTAGGAGGAGTTTGTAGTACCTCTTCAGTGGGGCGGGCTGAAGACTGTCGGTTGCCTTTGTTCCCTGAGGCTAGTGGTGGAGCAGAATTGCCTTTACAAAGTGGAGCTTCTACAGTCTCCTCCACCTTCTCCTTCATCTCCACCTGCTCCTCCTCTGCCTCAGAATCACTGTCCTCCAGTTCAGACTCAGCCACGCTCTCACCGCCACAGTCTTCCTCCTAAGGGGGAGCATTAAAAGTAAATAAAAAAGGACAATAGGCAAATTGATCATCCTTGTGGAGACAACTGAGCTTGGTTACAGAGTCTAAAGAAGTGTCCAAACAGCCGTGTACCTGTACTGTGCGCTCATCCTTTTTAACCCTCTCGAGTTTTTTTCGTTCCCGCTGACGCTGAAAAGAAAACAAAAGGAAAAGTTTACCTTAATACTCTTCCTTCAGTCTCAGAGCCTAGTGCCTTATCAAAGTTACCACAATAACATCCCCAGTGACTGTAATTTGTACTCTTGGTTTAACAAACCAGTGTTCATAAAGTGACTTACTTCACGCAAACCATAACTGAATCAGAAAACTTTATTACAATAAATTACAACGGCACAGTCACACAGAGACAAGATCATTATAAAATATGAAGTCTAATACAAAAACTCTGCAGAAATACTCTGTACGAAATACACTATGCTATAAACACAAAATACTATAGATAAATAACTCACTGATAAGTAATTTACTTGTAACACAAATAATGGTTTGGAGTTGTTCTCTATAGCAAGTCCATTACTGCATGCAGTATAGATAAGCAGTAGATAAGTAATATTGACATAAGTAGTGACATTACACATTAGTATTCACCACAACCAAACATAATGGGACATCCTGTAATTATCCTGTACAGAAATTCACTTATGTTAAGGGGTATGTTACAGTGTTACCTTAAGGAAACCAGAAAAGCACTCATGTCTCAGCTTTTGTATATTTTGAAATCAGGAGAAATGGCCTCTTGAGAAACAACTGTGGACAAAAGGCTACAGGCCAAGCTAAGTGGTTTCAAGCACCACAGAAGGGGCGTCCAATCTTACCCACAAAGATGTGGCTGCAGGTTTTTTTCCAAACAATTAGAAAAAACACACAATTTAATCACCTGGTCTCAATCTTCAAACAACTGATCAGGTGAGCTCATGTTTCGCTTAAATGAAAACCCGCAACCACATCGGCACTGGACAAGACTGAACATTTACAGCCTTGCAGGGAAAAGTTTCCTTGATATTAAACCACAACATTAAAACCACTGACAGATGGTCAGAGTGCCCATGTTGACCCCTGTCCAATACTGGGAGAGCCTACAATAGATATGTGAGCATCAGAGCTGGACCATGGAGCAATGGAAGAAAGTGGCCTTCTCTGATGAATCACATTTTCTTTTACATCATGTAAAAGATGAATCATGTTTTCTTTTACATCATCGCTCACCCAGGGAAGAGATGGCACCAGGGTACGCTATGGGAAGAAGGCAAGCCAGGGGAGGCAGTGTGATGCTCTGGGCATGAATCTGGGAAACCCTAGGTCTCGATTCATGTGGATGTTACTTTGATACATACCACCTACCTAAATATTGTTGCAGACCAAATACACTCCTTCATGGAAATGGGATTCCCTAATGGCAGTGCCCTATTTCAGAAGGATAATGTGCCCTGTTACACTGCAAAAAATGCTTGGGAATGATTTGAGGGACATTTCAAGGTATTAACTTGGCCTTCAAATTTAGCAGATCTCAATCAAAATGGGCATCTGTGGGATGTACTGGACAAACCAGACCAATCCATGAAGGCCCCACCGCACAATTTTAAGACAACTTTCAAATTACCACAGCACACCTTCAGAGGTCTCGTGGAGTCCCTGGCTCAACAGGTCAGAGTTGTACGACATGTCGGGGTATGAGGAGGACTTACATAATAATAGGCAGGTGGTAGTAATGTTATGGCTGATTGGTGTGGGTACGTGTGTGTGTGGGTGTGTGCACGCGTTCAACCAACCAACCTTCCTCTTTGCTCTTCGTCTCTCTGCTCTCCTCCGAGCCTTTTCCTCTTCACTGAGACCCTCCTCTCCATTCAGCACATCCTAAAACATCAATGCACACACTTTGCTCATGCCTAGCTTGTCCAGAGAATATTACATTTGTTCCTATTTTACATTAAATTACAATTCTTATCAAGCTCAAAAGGGCATACCTGTGAGAGTGTGTCCTGATTGTGGTCAGAGGTGGCACTGGTATCCATTTCCTCTGGGCTCTTGTCATTGGAGCCTGTAGGGGTGATGCAAAAGAAGTCTGAGCTTTTGTAAACAGGGACAGAACTTCAGAGACCAACGAAGTATGGAAAAGTCAGACAAGATTGTGCCAAATATGAATACTGAGCTGAATGAGAATAAGAGGTCATGTGAGAACAGCAGGGGAAAGTCCACGTTCACAAAAGCAGAAGCGAGATCCAAGCTGTTTGGGTCTGTAATGAATCAGACCATGTAGCTCAAAGGATGTTCTGTCTTTTACATTCACTTCAGAGGTGTTTAAAGCCCTAAAAGACCCCTTTCTTGAATTAGTGCCAATCTTACACCTTCAATATACCTCAGCACTCAATTTCAGCAGCATTATATCATAAATCTAAACTAACTGGCAGGTAATAGTAACTTATTAGCAGTTATTCTGCAATTAAGACTACATGAAGCACATCTGATGTGACTTCTCAACTGATGCGAGCTGCTCTTCCCATGGTTTTGTGAATGCACTCCGAATTAATAAACAGCTCAAACAGGACAATTACAAAGATCATTTTCAGGGACATACAACAGAACAAGGTCTCAAACTGGGTGAAGTCATGTGATCTTCCAAACCTGATTTTAGGATCCTTGAATAACTGCTACTTCAGCAATACAGCAAGAGTGCCTTATCAAAATAAAGCAAATGAGCTCAGAGCATGTTAAGGTGTTAACAATTTCTTCAGCCAAAAATGTAGTTCTCTGGTTCATTCATTAAACCCCAGGAATGACTGATTGGAGCTTTAAGATTGTTGAGCCATGTGCACAGACCAAAATAATGTCTGGTGCATCTTGTTTTACTGACAGAGGTGTAAAATGATCATTTCAGCTCATTTTTTTTAGAATTTGCCAGATTAACCAGAATATTTTCTTCCAGTCTATTAGGGCTAGAACACCATTTTACAGGATTTGAGTACTCTGAAAAGCATACTACTCATCCAAACAATTATAATTATATTTTTAATCAACCATATTAAGTATGCTTATTTATTTTAGATGAGCGTTTTTCCATTTTTTAATCAAAATCTCCAGTTACATCCCTTTTGGGACCTTCCACAGATGCTGAGAGACAGATGTGCAGACTGAATTTGTGCTTACCTCGACAGCAATGAGACGTAAATCTTTGAGATTTTGTTTAATAATACGTTTCCATGCGCATTTTAGCTGCATTACTGAATAGAGAGTCAAGTTCATACTCCATTGCTAACTTAGTGCTCAAAGTTCAGTTCTAGCATGAGTGAAATACAGAATCAGAAAACTTTATTGATCCTGGAGGAAATTGTGTAAAACTTCAATAAGCGAACATAAACCTCGTTCAGGATTGATGGCTTTGCAAGTTCCTTTTATATAAGATTCATATAAAAGCATCGCCTGCAAAATATGATTTTTTAACAGCCTAATATGCCCAATTTTCTCCTGTTTGTTATAAAATGTTTGGTTTACAATGGTGATAAATAATTGTCCAACTGACAAAATTCAGAATCCCAGAGGGGTTTTGAAGTCTAAAGGGTTAACTAACAACAAAGCTCCTGAATACTAAATAAGGAATTCATTTTTCAGGCCAGCCCTACAGTCTATAAAGTATGTCACAGCCTACATTATTCTGTGCATTTCCAGCCAGCTCTTGATGGTGGGTTGTTCTGCTGAGAGACAACAGCTTCAGAATTTGATGTAGGCCTGCGATCAGGCACTCTTCTTCAAAATCTGACCAAATGGGATGCAGATGAAATGCTATTAGTTATATTCGGATTTATTTCCTTTTTTTCTATGTGCTAAAATAGAACATTAGTAAGGGGTAGACGCAATATAAAAGCCAGTTGTTCCTGCTGTGTAACTTCTTTTACAATACTTGACAATGATAAAAGATTAAGCAATGTGATCACTGCACAAATGCAGGCAACATAAACAGACATCCATCCTCCAGGGGTATAGGGTGCGAGTGTTCCATCATATTTGCTCTAAGCTAACAAAGTCCTACAGTGTTCTACAGTACACAAAAGGCTCGTGACTCTGCATTTCACAACAGTCATCTGAAGACCAGGCAGCTTCTCACACAGCACCGATCCCTTAGTCACTCAAAATTCTTGGTTTCAAACAGAGCGATGAAAGTCATTTGTCATTCACTTACTAAAGCAGTCAAATAAAATGGCCTGACTTTTATATAATGTATCATCATGTCTATTATCCTTTCATCTAAAACAGCTAAAAGTGTTCTCAATCAAGCTGCAAGATTAAACAATTTACAAATCTTACCATCTGTAAGTCTGCCCTGATACAAACATGATGCTCAAACAAAAGGGGTAATGTATAGTGGCTCAGTAGCTTCTCAAATAGCCATGCAGAGTCAGAAAATGTGTCAAGCCACTCTAATGGGAGAAATATTACATCACAATAACCACAGAATGACAAACGACCCACTTTACTAAACCAATCACCGAACAGGATAAACAACATAGTAAGACAGTTTATGGCAATGAGGTCATTCATCAGGAATGTAAAGCACAACCGTCAGCCTTCTGATCTTTAACCTCAGTTCTTTCGTTCTGTAAACCACTTTGCCACTTCATGGATATCTCTGATACGTCGTTATTACCCCGCCATATACCAAGTGCTCAAAGGTCACCCGTTAAATTTAGGTACTGCGAGTCAAAGCTCTTCCTCTATTGTGTCTAAATCATTTTGATGTGGTAGAAGATAAAATAACTACAAATCCCAGAGTTCCTCGGTTTTACATTCTCAACATTCCGGAGATTTTCACATAAATATCCAAACATTACAACGGAGAGCTTGGCCATGTCTTGCAGTCGGTTGCGTGAGAAAGTCACAAACCTTCCGGAGACCAGAGGAGATTACTCAAACAGGATTTCACAACACCACTCCTGGAGGCCCACCTACCCTGCACAGTTGCTTTGCCTACTCCGATTCAGCTCAGAGACAACTCAACTAGCCAACAAGGTGATTTAAGTGCAGATAGTCCAAGAATACACAATTGAAAAGGATAGTTTAGTTTCAATGGTGCTGAGCAAACATGGATATATACTGACTCATTCAAAACTGGGCAGCAAGTGCATTCCTGCAAGCACACTGAGCTTGAAATATGAGGTGACTGGTGTCTTTAAGGAAGTATGTACTTCCTTTGACAATTCCAGATTGCTGAGCTCTACAACAGGGCAAATTCAGATAGTGGTAATGACTAACATTAGAGAAATCACAGAGCAAGAAAAAATAATGGTGGAATATTCACCAAGGGATATTGGTGATTAAACTAGATATAAGACATGCATGTCATTATTTTTTTCAGCTGTCAGTGCTCTGCTGTGTCTGTAGAAATGCAGGACTCAGCAATGGAATAAGACTTTAGGAAGATATTTATTTCTTTTTTACTAAGCGTGAAATGGGAAATCAAAACAGATCATGCATGGTAAAGATATCTTCATTGTACAGGCAGGTTGTTCTTATTATACACAGAAATGCCAGTGATTGGTAACTTAACAAGTACATCTCATTTAAATATGGATTACTTCTGTATGCTGGATCTCGTTCCTTGAATCAACTAAATGTAACCAATATCCCATTCAGATTTCTCATTTTTCCTGTATCTAGTAGTGGGCAGTGTACCAGTTCATTCAGTATACCATTAGAAATTTGTCCTAAGGCATGAGTTTCATAATTCATGCTGGTCATGCTGGTACGCCACTTGCTTGAGAGTGCAACGCTTGAATGCATCACATACCACACAAACACTTAACACTGATGTGTTAACAGCAACAGCAGGTTAGCACACTTGCATCCAAATGAACACAGCGAGAATTACACTGCAGGAAAGTTACACCAAAACAAATAATCAGAGACAAGGTGGCCAACCAGCAGGGTCTGTGAAACACTGAAATGTCAGACACATGCTCAGACCGGGCTAAAATTAGCATTTTCACAAGGTTCCGTGTATTGCTGACTATAAATACAAACACTGGACCAAAATAACAAATGCAATAACGATTCATTAATGCAAGACCTCAAAAGGTGAGGGAGCTTCTTCTCAGTCTAGGAGCAGTTAAGCACACTTTGATTTGTCTTTAAATAATAATTTTAGCCTGAGTTTAATGATAATTTTGAAGAAAAAAAATCCTGAAGTTTGGGGGTTGAAACTGCATTTTAAGCACTTTTATAAAAACTTTATTTTTTTTTCAGTTAATGGTCAGTGTTCTTAAACGATTTTCACATGATGTAATAACAGGATTACCTAATTATTATTCAGTTCAGTTTTTGCACAATAAAAACATCTGATATATGATATGACTATGCAGTATAATAAGCCACTGTTAACCTTCAAAAATATACTTACTGTTTACTAATAGGTTTCTAATTGGGGAAAAAAAGGAAATTCACAATATCATGATACAAATCGAAACTATCAGAAGATTTTACTGTACTGTGATATATATTGTTGCCCATATTGCCCACTACTACCAAGATCTAACATAAACTACAGATCAACCCAATCACTGTTTCACTAAATGAAGTTTCCTTTAATAAGGCAATATTATGCTTTTGCTAGCAGAGCCTTGATTGGCTTCACTTGATTCCACAGTGAAATAAGCCTGGATCCAAACATTGCCATGGAACCGCTGACATACAGAACCTGTCTTGGCTACTTACTTTGACACCACAGAGGCCTATAAGCCTGTTCCATTCTCAGAGCATATCATAAACCAAAATAAAATATTTTTACACACAAAACAAAAGAAAATAAAGGATATTTTGGATATGTGAAGAAGTCACTTCCTAGCAAGTGACATAAAACAGGCCACACATACACCACCCAACTAGGCAAAACAGTCACTGTCAGGGAAAAAGGAAAGTCTCAAAAAAAAAAAAAAAAAAAAAAAACATTCTTTTTCTCTCACCTCTTTCCCCCCAGTA
>JBBPCZ010000156.1:16181909-16198724 GCA_037974445.1 Brycinus macrolepidotus | reverse complement strand
TCTGTAAAGCACATTGAATGACCTTCTGTGTATGATAATGTGCTATATAAATAAACTTGACTTGACTTGACTTGACTGACTTTGATATCCTCACCATACCTTGACCTAAATATAAAAGAAGAAATGATGACTGTATTCAGCTGTGGGATAATCTACTAATGAGACTGAAGCTGGGAGGCAGAAGTGTGGTGTATGACGTGCTGGAGGGAGCTGTTGCTGGTTGTTTGCAAACAATGCAACTGCATTTGATTACAGAATTCATAGAATGTGTATTATTCTCTATGCACTTGTCACATTTTTGTATTGCAATATCACAGTGTTGCGATGCATTGTTACACTCCTATCAGACAGTGTCAAAAACTACATATGTTTGAGATTACTTAACAACTCAGCACAGTTAGAGGCAAGTGTGTGATTGAGATGATTTAGACATGCAGCAAACATGTTACAAATCTGGCTATAGACTTTCATTACTTGTTAGCGACATTAGCCTTGCAGCTCCAGTGGAAGGCTGAAGAAGCAAGTTTTGAAACAGAATTAAAGTTGAAAGCTGATATCGTCTTTATCAGCCAGCTCCATCAAAGTACTACACATACGAGATTAAAGATGTGGCAGGAAGATATGTGCTGGAAGAAGTGAAAATAGCCAAGCTCCATTTGTAAAACACTTGAGGGGTGTGCAGTGAAGGAAAGTAGTGAGTGTGTAAAGGCTCAAGGTGAAACCAGTGATTTTTCTCACCATGTTGATCTCACGCTCTCTGAGCAGAATGTGTGTGGATGGAGTAGCTGCGTGTAACCCACCTGCCCTGTTGCCTGCCTGGGAAAGACAGTAATGTCTGCCTGGCTGTTCTCTGTTCTAGTTGGCTTTTTTGGCTCAGCCTCTACCTTCAACATGACGGAACACTTTGCCCTTGACATAGCTAACACTCTCTCACTCATTGTAAGAGTGCTGGGCAGGGAAAGTGTTGTGGGAGTGAATTGTGGGGATTCAGCTGATCCTATGCAACATATAGCAACATTTTTCACTTTTTGTAGTAGAGTCTCTGACTATCAGTTTCTTCCTTTTACAACTTCCACACAAGAAACAAAATAATACTCTTGAGTGAATATCTGAGTATTAAACCATTTGAGAGATGACTGAGTTCTGTTGTTACTGAAATAATTACTCACAGTGAGTGCAATTCATTACAAAACTCTGACATTAAATGTGCGTAGAGTCTCAGCATGGTGTGCAATTGGCTTAAGGGATCATAAATGACATCCATCAGTGACCGCAAGAGTCATTTATTCAGTATAATGCCCAGCAGTGCAATCTACAGGGACAACCTATATTCAATTAAGTTTCATTTGAATTGTCAAAATTTAATCAGCCTTAACTTTTCCCGAAAAAAAAAAAAATCTAATACTGATTACATTATTTTTTGTCTCAAATAATTCACAACTCATCATGAACTTGCCCAGTCTTATTTGCTCTCAGATGTCTTTGGACAACACAGGATGGAGAACAATGTCAACTGAAGATCTTCACTTGAGAGAATAAGAGAGAAAAAAAGCTTAGCTGGTTGATAAGCAAAGACGATCAAGGACTAAATAGCTAGTTCTGTATTAAACAAAAAAAACTTTAAGTAAATGCTAGACATGGGTGTGCAATAGTTTTGTTTTGAACCAGTTTAATATTTGGGTTTAACATAGATTTAATAACCTCATATCATGTTTTAGAGCAATTTCCTAATTCACATAGAGTAAAACGTCATAGTTTGTCTGTGTGTGTGTGTGTGTGTGTGTATGTGTGCATAGTTTGTGTGTGTACGCTTGCTCTATTCAGTTTTTGAGCTGCACATTTCTTTCATTTTTTGTGAATGAACAGTGTTGGTCTAACATAAACCCTGAGTCTTTTGCTTAGGCTTACTCTTTCTACTCTTTGAATAGCAATGTCATTAATCTCACTCATGTTGGAACTGCACCTGGTTGCAAATGTTCATTGGAAATAAATTTATCATCATATGATGGAAGAGATAGTATCATGTTCTACTGCTGTTCTCAGCAAAAGATGATGAATTGCATTTTTTTTTTTTTCTCGATTTCACTCTGCCTGCTGCTTGGATTCAAATGTAGCATGAAATCTCAGTCTATGGTACTGCTTGATGCTCAGATATTGCTTGGTGTAGTTAAGGTGAAACATAGACTTTTTTTTGTCTACGAGATCTGGGATCCACTGGGGAGAGTGCACTTGTCATCACTGTTAGGATGTTTGAGGAGGCTTTGGTTAGGTAGGATCGCAGGCCTGCAGGATAGGGGGCTTATGGAATTTTTCCGAGCTCAAAGGAGAGATGATGTTCACACGCAGGCCAGATCCTGTGGGATTGAACTGCAGAAGGATGAGATACAGCTGGGTTATTTGTGTGCCAGAATATGGCATGATGCCATAGTTGAGACGATCATATGCTGCATTGTACACTGTAAAAAAAATTCAGGTCGGTTAAACTTAGAAACGAAAGTTCACCGGCTGCCTTAAAAGTGTGAGTGATCTCAACTTGAGAATAAACTATGATTCAACTCAAAGTTAGTCAACACAGTGTATAACTTTAAGTTTAACTTGTGAAAAACCTGTAAACTTGAGTTCAAAATCCAGAACTTGACAAGACACGTGGAGTTAAAGAGCAGAAGTAATTTCAAACAACTTAATGAAGCTATCATTTTTTACAGTGTAGGTAACAATTTGCCATTTACACTTTACTCTTAAACTTAATTAATAATTATTTGCATTTTTTATGTCATGGTTGGGCAAAGTCTTTTGCTACTCCAAAGTGTGTGTATGTGGGTGTATGTATTTATCTGTGTGAGTGTCAATTTGTGTGCACCTGTATTTATCTCTTTGTGAGGTCCTCATAATGATAGGAATACTGGACAGTCTGTGGAGCTGGGGATATTTTGCTGGTCCTCACAAGGAAACATGCTGTTTTCACAACAAGTTAAACTTTTTTTTGGAAAAACTAAAAAAACCGTTTGGTTACTGAGGTTAAGGTTAGGATTAAATTTAGGCGTAGTACTACTGTGTTACAGTTTTTTTTTTGAGATACTGAGGTACAGATACAGTCCCCACACATATAGTAATACTACTGTATGAATGTATGTGTGTGTGTCTGTGTGGGCATGTGTGTGCGTGTGTGTGTGTGTGTGGTGTGTAATAGGATACTCCACATTTGTCATCAAATAAAAGAAACTCATGCAAGACTTGCCATGTAAAGACAGCTTCCCCTAATAAATTTACCTGTTTATAGTGCTGTGACACTGCTAATGGTCTCTAGTCTTGAGGGCATAATGGCTGGTCTTGTAGCAGCAAAGTGTTGGCATCAGTATCAGGAGACTATGAAGAAAGAAGGCTTGTCAAGTCTTTTTAGCATGTCTCTTTCCATTTTTTTTAACACCTCCCTTCGAACAGCTTGTCTATGAATGTAAGAGGAATTAGTCCCTTATGTGTTTCATTTCAGCCTACTACCTGTGCTAAAACTGATCTTCTGAGAAGCAGAGGTTTTAAAGTAGAAGGCTGATTTGGAAGTGTGGTCTCTGAAGTGGTTGTAAGAGCAACGCAGCAGAGACAGTAGAACAGTAATTAGCATTTGAGGGTCTTATTTAAATTCACCTAGTGAAATGAAATATATTTCATCATAAATGGTTAAATTCAAATGTCCAAGCCTTGCCAGGTCAGATTTCCAGTTCTTTTTTAGTGTCCTACTGAGCAGCTACTCTTAGGCCTAGCAAAGCCTATGAAAAAAAAAATGAAAGAGCTTCCCAAAAGAGACAGGCTAAATGACCCTGAAATGCTTCCAGTTTAAGTCTTTAAGAATTGTAAAAAGTAAGTGGAGGTTACTTTGGATAACAAAGCATTTTATAAATGGGATACCCTAAAGATAGACTTGTGCCCTTCTTATTTATTTGCTGCTTCCTATAGAACAAACAACTATATTCATTTGAACAGTTACTGAAGTCTTGTGCATTAGTAAACACTAAGAGGAGAAAAAACAATAACACTACTCCTGGTAAAACTTAACATTAGCAGTCAAGGTAAAAGAACATTGATCTATAATAACTGGAGTAATCTTAATATTCTAGCTTCTAGCTCTTAGCAACGGTAAACAGATGAATGTTTTTGGATTTAACTGCATGACTGTATTGGTCAGAACTAGATCAGATTTTTTCACCACTCTGGTCAAGATCAGATCCAGACATGCATCCAGACACCCTGCCTTACTGCCTCTGGTACATGTTGGAATTCTTGCATATGAGAAACATAAATGTACATATGCATGCATATTTGCCTATATGCATGTTTGTATTTATGTATGTATGTATGCAGGGGCCTTGGAAGCATTTTTAATGGGGGGGGGGGGTTAAAGTGTGCGGGGGGGTACACTGGAAGGGGCTCTGGAATGGGAGGGGATGGGTGGATGGTGGAGGGGGTGATAGCTGCACTCTGTGTCTCACGTTTTTCCTTCATACAAATCTCTGTGTGGATAAATGGGGGGGCAAAAAGAATGATTTTTAATATAATGGTTCCGGTGCCCATGTATGTATGTATGTTATTAAAACTGATTCAATTTGATGATGAGCCTTTTTTGCTGAACTGAATATATATATATACGTATATATATATATATATATATATATATATATATCTAAACCTATTGCCAGAGGACATTTAAAATCTACACACATAGCCAGTTTTGACAGTTACACGTATTTCTGAGTGACAGCGCTTCTTTTGATGCTGAGGTTCAAAGTGCACCAACAGCGTTCCGTAGTCACCCCATGCCTGCTCTGCACCTGTGCAGTACATCTAGACAAGTTGAGACCTCACAATCTCAATCCTAGCCATTCTTTCTGAAAGGAAATGACCCAACACACTCCCAGTACTCCCTAGAGGTACCTGACAGGAGATTTTATGACTTTGTTTACTTTCTGAGAGGCAATTGTCACAACAAATATAAAGAGCAAAAAGTGTGCGAGGTTTTTCTTTCTTTTTTTTCTTTGTAGAAAGTTGTGGACACCTGCACACATCACACCTTAATACAACAACCCTCTAGACTCTTGCAGCTTAAGGGACTTAAAAGAATACCCCTGTTTCAAAATGAAGAGTTTCCTACCCAGTAGAAAACTGTGGAGTACTCTAGATTATATAATTATAGAACCGGTTAGCTCTTATCGAAATCAGCAGGAAAAAATATATACCAAAGTAAGGGCATGAGAGTCTGATGTTTATTGCATGTATTACATATGAACATATTAATAATTACCACTATTATATTTAACATGTTACATGAATCATTTAGTTTATTCCTTATGATACGTATTCTCTGAGATTTCCTGGGGATTCTTTTAATTTTTTTGTTAATCAGTGAAACTTGATGGCTAAAAAGTGAGTTATATAGATTTATCGTACATAAGTCAGTCTTTTGGTCACTTTTGACTACTGAATTTTTAACAAAATATTATAATTTGATGGTGAGTCAAAGTATAAATTTGATCACACAATCAAACCAGTTGAAATGGATACTGTTAAATGTTCATCTAAGGTGTAGTTGTTGGATGTGAATGGATTAAGGAAAATGTAATTATTTTAGAAACGCATCATGCTGAATTTATTTTTGATATCCACAGTTTATTACAGTTCTTGATATTCCACAGTTTGCTTCATCTTGCCTTTTGTGGAATATTTTTGCTGTTTGTATCAACAATGTAAAATGTGAATTACTGGTGTGTCATTGCACACTATATATACATAAATAATGCACACCCTGTTTTGCCTTTATGTTTTCACCTGTGCAGTTTAGATACATTTCTTAGTCATATCTCCTTATTTGCATAGTGTGAATGAAACAGCCACCTCAAAAGATATTATACACACTCCCAAAAGACTGACTAAGTTCAAGGTTATGCTTTGTTCACAGTTCTCTGCTGGCCTTGCCATATTCCAGGCCTCCGTGCAATAGCCTTGAAAACTTGTACTACCTGAATGACAAAGAAACCTGCGTTCCAGAAACTACAAGGACATAGGACTCCACTCCAGGCAGTGGAGGAAGAGTACTCAAGCCAAGTCTCAGATGGTAAGAAGCCCTAAGAGCCTGTAAGAGGAGGTCCTATCTGAGCCGTGATAGGAGATGTTGCCCAGTGTCAATGCTCCTCAATGCACTCCTTGTCTTCCCTTATCTGTGGTAATTAAAACATTTAAATTCCTTTCACAGAGCACAGGGAGTGAGAGATAGGCCTGTTGGGAAGCATCTTGAGGAAATGTAACAGGTTGGAGGATATCAGACTCCTCAGCAGGCCATCTATGGCCAATGGAGTGTAGAAATATTCATAGCACACTGCCAAGAAAACACCATGTTCCCACACTCGCAAGCCTACTACACGCTCGGAGAAAAAAGTTTTTTTTTTTTTACCCTGAAATTTATCCCGTGCAATAAAAGTTGATTACATTTTAGCTGTAGGGTTTTTGCTGTGTTAAAAATTCTTTGCTGCAGAAGGACAGTGTCATTTGTATGTTAAAACTATACATTGTTATACTTGGTGATACTCCATTCCTACTTTTTCTCAGCTGATATTGATTCTGGCACCTGAACTCCAATTATAATTTATTCTTCTTCAATTTAATATCTATATATTCACTGTGTGGAGTTTTAGGATCATTTAGGATCACTCTTCCATGTGTAAGGCAACATGGGGCGGTAACTACGCATTAATACATTAACTAGAAAAGAACAAAAAACAAATACATAAGATTAGGAAGACGTATGGTATATGACAAGTCCTCTACTGGAAAATGCTATTAGATTTCTTTAATGACCATGACTAAGAAACAGGACCAAGCATCTGTTTAATAAGGTCAGAATCAGTCCAGATGATAATCCAGTACAGGTTTGCTTCATTAATTATGATGGTTCTTATTAGTTCAGTTTTGGTGTGTAGTTTTTCACAGGCAACTTTTCCAATCATATGACTTTGAATGCTAAATGAAAGATCGGAGGTTGTATGTATTAGTTATGGAACTTTAACAGCTTGACAGCTTGAGAAACCAACCAATAAATTAGTATTAGTAATAAATTGGTAATTTATTAACTTAAAAAATAAATAAATAAAACGGAGCATTTTGAGTTCAATAAACTGTGTGCATGAGAAGGTGAAAAGTAGCCCAAACTTTAAGCTATCAAAGAATAGTTCAATGTTTTGTATTTTATTGCATGACTGAGACATATCTATGGAACTGAATCTTTGTGACTTAATCTATTATGTCAAGAAAAGAAAGAAAAGACAAGAAAAGTCTTTTTTAAACACTTCAGGAACCGTGGCAGGCAAACTTTATTGAAGCTGTTAGGAGCAACACACACGTGCAGGCCAGCTTGCTCCCTGGCCCTCTGTGGTGCTTTGGGAAACATAAGCTAAAGCGATGTCTTTTTGTGGTTGTGTCCTATTTCATCTACACAGAGAGTCTGATGTCCTGCGCCTTTTCCGCAAATCAGATGCAATCAGCCAGCAGTTAGTGGACATGCCTATGCACAATTTGCCTGATAAACTACAGTCTTAGTCAGTCAAATGTTAAATTAAGGTAGACTGAGAACATATACTGTTGTTGCATTAAGGCACGTTTGCGCTGCGCCTTTACATTTACACACATCTGCCCCGGTACCTATACTCATATGATGTCTGCTGCACGGAAAGGCTCAGACGTAGCAGTGCTGCTGGAGTTTTGAACAGTGTCCTCTGTCCACTCTGTTAGACACAATTAACCTGTTGGTACATCTTGCAGATGTGAAGTTATTGGTAATAGTTTATCTGATGCACAGTTTGTGTTAGTCACCTTTTAGTCCTGCATCAGTGGACAGTTTCCAGATATTGTGGTTGGTGAACTATTCACAGCCCAGACATGACCCTGAAGTGCTTTAAAAATTCCAACAGCACTGCTGTGTGTGATCCACTCTGTGAAGCACACACACACACACACACACACCAATATTCCACTACCATTCGAGTGTCACTGCGGTACCAAGAATGATATTGTAAGTGGGAAGTATATGTATGGATGTTTAGATAGATAGATAGATAGATAGATAGATACATAGATAGATAGATAGATAGATAGATAGATAGATAGATAGATAGATTCTTATTATTTTTATTATAAAAAATAAAGAATAATGCAAATTAAAACCATTATGGATTTTGAATTAAAAACTTAGCACAGCTCTTCACAGAAAGAAGTGCTGGATGGTGGATGATGGATACAGCATATCCAAGGGGAGTCCATCTCTTACAGTTCTACTGTAAATGTTTACATTCCAACATGCTGTGATGTTATCAGCTAATAGTTTCTGGAACAGGCCAACGAGTCCTGTGGGTCAGATTATTGGCAGAGGTGGGGTTGGGGGGGCTAATGTGACTGAGGAGACAGGGTCACTGGGAAGCTGTAGTCTCTCCAAACAAAGGTATTAACTGCTGCCCATTTCCTTCCTCTCCTCTGCTCTTTGCAAAGCCTAGGTGAACACATTAATGCTTGCTACCACAGTGCAGTGACTGTCCAAAATACTGTGATCTTACTCCTTCAATCCGTATGCTCTTATCTGGAGAATGGTTGACTTTATCTGGGCTACGAATCTATATCCAAGCTGTGCATTTTGTTATAGATCACTAACACTAAAGCTTTTCTGCATGTTTTCTGCACTAGATGGATACTGAGAGTGAACTAAGGGGTCCATTTAAACCAATTAAGACAGGAATTGTGTTGTCTTCCACTATGTAATGGAAATGTCTTTCAAGAATGCTAAAATGGCACACCCCGGAAATTGCCAGGCCTTGACTGTGCTCTTTATGTCAGAGAAGCCTTAGGAAAATATGAGGCTAGTCAACAGCATTAACAATGGCAAATGTAGCTTGTGTGAAATGCCTCTATCAATGAATAACAGTTAGGATGCTTTCTCGTTCAGTCTACCGAAACAGAACAGCCAGGGACAGCCAAATCCATGGATTTTGTGTCTCAAGATGGCTCTTTGTCAGACTTACTCCCTGGCGGTTGAGCGCTACATGCCGTGTGACAGAAACGTAAAATCACAAAGGATTGTGGTTCTCTTGTCAGCGTGTGGTTTAATTGCATGGATTTAGTTAAAGGGGGTAAAAAAAAGAACTAGACCGCTTTCTCTTTCTCTCTCTCTCTCCCTCTCACACACACATACGTACATACATACATACACACATATAGGTGTGTGTGGTGTGTGTGTGTATGTGTGTATGTGTGTGCGTGTGTACGTGTGTACGTTTGTACGTTTGTGCAGTGTGCATGGGTTGGGGGGTGGCAACTTCAAGCTTGTTCACGGAACCAGAAAGCAACACTCTTCACACTGAAATGAAATGTTTGCATACTTCTTTGCTATGCATTTTTGCATAAACGCAAACATCTAAATGGTACTCCATCATGGTGTAATAACAGAAATCTGAAGGAGAAAGCTGACTTGGGGCTCCTTACTAGTTTCTCAATAAAAAAATAAATCATTTGCTGCCAGAAGGAGAAGAATCAGTGTAACTGATGTAGAAGCGGAAGATGAGTTATGTAGTACTATCCAAAGAAGTGTTATTGAAATGGCAAGAAGAGAATTTGATCATGATAATGATGAAAAAATGTATTACATTTATTACCTTTTACATTTTAATTGTTTTACATGCATTTCAAGGAGGGTGTTTTTGGCAGGACATTCAACAAATTAATTAATTTATTTTTACATCATTTAAAAATGAGAGATGTTTTAACATTGTGTCAAAATTCCATGAATGGAGCAATAAAAATAGTCCAATATTACGTAGAATATTTTAAAAAGATCTACGCTTTGAAGATCTACAAAAAATGAAAGTGCCCGTTCTTTAGAAAGATGCAACAGAAAAGCTACTTTTACTCCCATCAAGACCCTTTCATGCTCATTTCTTTAAAGGAATAATCCTATTTTTCAACATAATCTTTGTCTGCTCCATCTACAAGGTATGGTGACTTACAATAGGCATTAATTTCAAAGCTTACCCATGTTCTTAAAGAAAGAACAGAAAAGCCTTCGACTCAAAACATACTTAGCACAGTGTGTTTTGAGCCAATAGATATGATGAGGTTGGAAACAATGGAGTGCTCCTTTAAAGAACCTTTCATTTTCTTTAGCGAAACAAAAATGTTTCCTCTGTCACGCCGGGTACACAATTAGCCTGTTTTATTCATTAAAACTGTTAAAAATGAGAAGTGTGATCTGGTATGTAAGCTAATAGCATTTTTCTCTCCCTGGCTTACATGGAGTCAAATATGCTAATAGGTGAATAAAATAATAAAATACTTTGCAATGAATATGTATTATCATTGTATCATAGCAATATAATCATGTTAAAATGTTTAAAATATATTTAAAGATCATGCCTTTAACAAAACTGTCAAAGTGTCCAGTACAGTTTTGTAGGTCCCCTACTCAAATACACCCATAAAAAAATGACAGATGAGTTGAATCAGGTGTGTTTAGGCAGGGAAATCATCAAACTGTGCTGGACACTGGTCTTCCAGGACTGGAGCTGTGCACTGTGATCTAAATGGTAGAGAGTTTTTAAACTGGGATGTATCAGCTGTACTTGTATTCAGTCTGTAGTTTTGCATGAAAACACAATTGTAAGTAAAATTGAAACCCACCTAAATCAAATTAAGGCCTGTCTCTTTTGCCAAAATTAGTTTGTAAAATAGGAGGTGCATAAGAAATGTCAGTGTTTAGAAGATGCTTTAGAAGATAGTTCAGTTTTGTAGAACTGCTAGATGATCTGCATAAAGGGCACCACACCTTTTCAGTGTTTTTTATACTGCTAGAATCAGTGGTGCCATGATATTGAAGAATCCATTAATTACCCACCAGAGTGTAAAAAAACGTTACCACGTTTAAGTCTGTTAAAACCATAGACTGCATGAAGACAAACAGTTTTTGTTTAAGTAAGGAAACTTGGTCATTTGTAGTTTCTGATGTTATTGTTCTAAGGGGAATAAAAATAAAGGACATTGTATTAAACTGTTACACCTCATTACTGCCATGATATTGAAATATGTAAACTGCATTAAAAACAGGAAATACAAAACATTTCTAAAACAGACAAAGTTGTGATTTGAGCTTAAGTGAGCTTAAAAAGGTCCTCCAGAACGTATTGACATCACGTGTGCTTCAGAGACTTACAGATCTCTTAAAAACTTGATTCCCCAGTTAAAACTAAGTCAGTCTATAAATGCTGTCTTACCATCAGGAGTAACAGCATAAACCATTGTATCTCGATACTCTGCCATAAAATAACCATGCAACGATCTAAAATGTGGTCCTGATAAATGAGTTGTGCAGATTTGATTTTGAGTCGTTCTTTCAAACAGACAGACGGACAATAAAAGAACCTTGTTCGAAGACCTCAGTTTCACTCAACAATTCACAATTTATCTTCAGTTATCACTCTTGATCGAGCTCTTTATGGTTGTAGTGAAATAAATATCAAATTCTAATTTTCCCATTTATTGTAAAAGAATAAATTGGTGCTTTCACTGTTGATTTTACTGTGTTTGAATATATTGACCAAAAGTGTTACAGAGCTAAATTTCTCACTGAGGGAATAGTTAAACTACATATCCCACATGAGAGCTTTGAATTCAGGTTTGGGAGATGGTGATCAGAGATTAGCACTATTTTTGTTATATCTAGCTGCATAGTGCCTTCGTCTCATGCCTTTATGAGGGTGTAGTCTCTTCGACAGCACATGATTAATGTGTGCTGTTTTTTAGCCAGGCTCTGTTGTGAAACACTGACATGGTCTATTGACAGTATCTGAATCATGCAGCTGTGTGCAAAGGCTGCTTGATGTGAATTGTTCTATTACTTTATATGAGCACTGATAGAATTACATTTATCTGACTGTTTATATGCAAATAAACCTTTATGTATGTTTACATTTTTTTTGTGTTTTGCATTTTCAGTGTTTTGAAGTACATCAGACTAAATACATGGTGTTAAAATGTGCTTGCCATACTTTGAAATAACACCGTAGTCACTGAATTGTATGAATTCAATCCAAACGAAAATGTTTTCCATAAACCCTTCAACTATCCATACATTCAGTGAACTCAAATGTCTCTTTGGTCATTTTCAGATGCTGTACACCAGTCTTTACAGAAACCTGTCACCTACAAAGGCGTGCACAAAGACCAAAATTAAATAAGGCTGTAAATGTAATCTTAGCCAAAGTGTTGCTAAGCTCACAGTCGTTTACTTTGAAAACTCCAGCATTCATTCCGAACACCCAAATTCCTGCATGCCAAATACACCAGGATTTGGATGACTTTTGGAAGTCGATTGCAAGTGAATATATTTTTATTTCTAACAAAATAATGTGTATAAAACCAAGCTTTCCTATTGTCAAGAAAAACCTAAATGTCTTGGATATCAATGTTAGTAATAAATTAAAAGCAAATAAAATAGATATGGGCAAAAAAATGGTCCAACTCCCAGGGATCAGGCAACCAAGTAAACCATTTTTTTATTATTATTATTTTCACTGACTTTTTCTTGCAAATTGATTGATTGCTTGCTAATTTGTTTATTTATTTGTTTGTTTTCTTATTTATCTATTTATTCATTGATCTATTTATTTATTCATTTGCCTATGATTCTTCCTCCTGTGAGACAGGCAAACTGACACTAGACTCATACCAGCGTCTCTGCATTTCATTTAGTAGACCTAACTAACTCCACGAATAAATCATTTATAATAGTACAAATTTACAAATACATGCACATACTAAACTAAGTCCTATTAATATTAGCTTCAGCTTTTTATTTTAATTATTTCTTTACTTGTTTTTGTACCGGTCACATGAACATATAACAATTATTGTATACTATATGGTAACAGTGTCCTCACATTAGCGTGTGAGTAAGTTTTTTACTCGACCTTCTCTGCATTTAGGCTTAAGCCATCGACTTTGGCACGACGAACACTTCAGACAAGGCCCTTTCTTAAGATTTAACACCACCGCCCTTGATGTAGGCTGTCTTGGCCTGTTATAAAGTCCTTATAAGCCCACATCTGGTGGTTATTCCAAAGCACCCCACTTTACTCGGATCAGCATTGGCCACAATTTATTTTTACTAGAATTAACTCTACATTTCGCTCCACACGAACATTTGCAAAGGTGTCCCTTCACGTTTCTTGCATTTAAACCATATAAAAATGACACTGACATTCGTCTCCTTAAATTTATTGACTAATGTTCCAAAACCAGCCTAGTTCCTTCTCTTTCAATGTACATTGTGTGTATGAGTACCGAAAATATTCACACTAAAACAAACACACAGGCCATACCACAAGCTATTGGTTATGTTACATTTAACAACAAAAAGGAGTTTAGGCACTTACTTGTATCTCTGAAATTTTGTCTGAATTTTGATTTTTTTTTTTTTCATCAGAATAAAATGTATTGCGATTGTTTCTTTGGAGTATTCCCGACAGTTCAGCACACATGAGTGGAAATACTTCACCTCAGTGCTTGAGGATGAATCTGAGTCCTTAGAAATGGAAAAGAAGCGCTAAATGAGTGTCAGTACAGGCCTCCGTCTAGCCTGGCCGTCTACAGCCACGGCTGAACGCAGTACATGTAAGGACAGTACTGGTAGGACTGGTAGAAGGGCAGGAAATGCTGGGAGTTCATGTCTTCGGCTCCGTACTGCCTCTGGTCGTCCTTCACCAGGACCCTCACCGCCACCCTCTTCGCCAGCGAGGCCGTGGAGGTGGCCGCCAGCTCGGCCGCCATCTGCCGCCGTTTGGTTTTGTACCTCCTGTTCTGGAACCAGATCTTCACCTGCGTCTCGGTCAGTTTCAGAGCCCCCGCCAGGTCCGCGCGCTCGGGCCCGGACAGGTAACGCTGCACGTGGAAGCGCCGCTCCAGCTCGCAGACTTGCGAGTGCGAGAAGGCGGCACGAGACCTCTTCTTGCCGGATTTGGGAGCGTGATGAGAAAAATGACAGCTGCCCACTTTCTCCTCGTCAGGGTCCGGCAGCCGCAGCTCGAGCTCTGAGATAAAATTTTAAAAAGTGGTTAAAGCAAAACTGTGGAGCCACACGCTTGCAGTGCACTGTTATGAAGCCTAAAAGTTAAATCAAAAGGACATGTAAGGGCTATGGGTTCACCGGTTTATACAGTTCAGTACAGGTATAGAAGTATTTTTTTACAGTTATCACAGCTGCTAAAATTAAAAAACTTAGAATGATAAGGGAGCTAAGAGAGAAAAATAAGAGAGTTTAACACCGATTATTGTTATTATTAAGTAAGAGCAAAGGCTCTATGAGCCACATATTTAATATTATTATTAGTAGTAGTAGTAGTAGCAGTAGTAGTAGTAGTGGTAGGTGGCGATAATAATAACAACAACAACAACAACAACAACAATAATAATAATAATAATAATAATTCAAAATTCTATAGCCTAACTGCAACGCCCATTTGAATACAGGCTCTACTGTAAAATAAATAAATGCACTGAATTAAAAGTATTTAATGTATTAAAAAATATATTTATTAAATGTCGTTTTAACTTTTAAACGTAAGTACACTTACCCTAATTTTTGAGTTTACTGGACTTCTAATATTAATATACCAGAACAATAAGTTGGCAGCATGTCACACAGGTTGCCATTCTGATAGACGTTCAATCATCTTAACATTTTAGATAGTCAGTTCACTTAGTTTTTATTTTATGTCTTGTTGTATTGATCCCCTCTAAACAGAAGTAAATTCTTACTCTGTTGACTTTCTGTGTGTGGACACTCTTCTCCTGTAGACTCCTCTTCACAGGACTGGCGGTCAGATGAGGTGTCAGGGTCCTGCATGCAGGGGCCAGTCCTGCTCTCGTCCTCGTTGCTGTCCTGAGACTGAGCCTGAGATGATCCAGCCGCCTGGTCCGGGAGCTCGGGACTAGACACATTATCGCTGAGGTATTTCCTGGACAGCTGTAGATTCCTCTGAGAGTCGAGCCCTTGATTTAAAATGTTATGAATCGAGAAGGAGGTGCGGTAGCTCGCCATTTACAGCATCTATATCACATCTGCTTCAGAAATGCCCACCGCCTTCAGAATGTTCCACGCTGGGACAGCATGGACGCTGAAATGGCCCAGTGCTTCTTGAATGAAACGAGCTCGTCTGTGGGTTGAAGTCCTGCCGCCGCGACGCTCTCCCGTTTGAAGTTTGGTTTGTTTGTGCTGAGACGCCTCGGAGCCCAATCTAGAAGCAATGAGTCAGAAAATGTCATGTCTGCATCGGCAGGGGCTCTGCCGCCTCCTCGTCGTGCCAGTGGCCTTTGTGGGCGCTTCGCTCCGCCCTCACTTCTTCTGCACCCTACCTTCCGCTCCCACTTCCCCAGGACCTCGTGAAAGGGCTCAGTCCATTCTGTTTAGCCATACTTCATGTCGAGAATGCGAGTTTGTCATTGGAAGTGACTTGCCTGTGTGCTCGTCTACTTGAAATGCAAATTGACATCTCACTTGAGCCTGAAGTGGATTTCAGGAACGCAATGTCGCTCAAGTATGGTGTATGAAAGCTACATACCTGGAGAATAATTTCCTTTTTTTCTTTTCCCCCCTTCTGATGATGACGTCTGACGATGTTTTGAGTCTTCCAGTCATTCTTACATGTTTTTGGTTAGGACGTTTTGTTCCACGGGGGAAGAGTTCTTCACACTACACCATTTTAACCTCTTTTATTTGTATTTATTGTTTATTCAGTACTTAAGCAGTTTTAAAAGTTGGCACTTACACCTTTCCACCTTGTGAGTTTTCAAAATCAGATACATCATTGACTAAGCTGTTTTTAAGCTGATACATCAGTTTAAAAACTGATGGAGTGGTGGCTGTATGAGTGAATATCTGGCTGTACTGAACTGACCTCAAGTAGAAACTGAAAGTGTTTTTTAGGGACCCAAAGTGACATCGTTTCAAATATCATTCAATCTGGAGCAGCTTTGGGATCAGTAGGGGTGTTCTTGTGCATGAAGACATGGCCAAAGAAGTACTTCTTCCTCTAAATAATCTTGTTTATGTGTCAATTATAACCTTCTGTTGACTTCTGGAGTGAAATAATGATACATTTTGGTGATAAGACTCAATTACTTACTATTTGTTCTCCATAACATCAAACTGGGGCTCTTTGAAGATCATTCTTTAAGGACTGTTCTTTGTATCACCGTTTTTAAGGTAAGATAAGGCCATTTAATTAGGCTGTGGACATTTTGGATCTAGAACGATGTTTCTTAATCCTACTTCTGATCTTGCTCTAACACACCTGATCCAGCAATTACTTAATAAGGGCTTGTTAATTAGTTGATGTGTTAGATGAATCAGGTGTCTTGGGAGCAGACAAAACACCACGCTGTGCAGGGCAGGAAGTAATCCAGGACCAGGGCTGAGAGCTAAAACCTCTCAAGTAAAACTACAAAGATGGATCACATCTCATCATCACAGACATGCAAAGCAAAATGAAACTAGATTTAGGGTCCGGTGTCTTACATTAAATTCTGCCATTTGAACTCTCTAATAAGACATGACCACAGATGTTTGAGCACTTTGATCTCGCCAGCAAGAATTTCAGAACCAGGAATTCATGTAGTAACTCCAGTACAAAGGTTTACTTATGGATTTGTTAGAGCTAGATTTCCTAAACCAAAGGTTTAAAAGGTTTTCTCAACCAAACAGAATGGAACTGATTTTTGTGTGGGGAGCTCATATAT
>JBBPCZ010000156.1:16166598-16177671 GCA_037974445.1 Brycinus macrolepidotus | reverse complement strand
TATACATATGTATCTGTATATACATTTATTTATACTTCTGCTCATTTTTTTAAGGGCTTTATGATGTATGACGAATATGTATGTACAAAATGTACAAAATGATGCACACACCAGCACAAATAAAGGAAATAATCTAGAAAACTGCAGTCAGTTTTATGACAGCACTAAAATGCAAATTCTGAATATTGTATTAACTGTCATCTGATTTTCACAGAGCGCATAATTTATCATTCCTTGTGGTATTTTGCTAAATATCTTATTTTACAATGAAATTAAAGACCTTCATTTGTATATTAACATTTTCCCTCTATTAAGCTTAGGCTATAACAAGCGACAAAGTCGAAATATAAAGAATAAAATGTAAAATAAAAAAATTAAATGTAAATTCCGTGTATTTATCACTAGCATACGAAACTCCGAATACGAAATGTTTAATCCAACAGCAACCCTATGATACATTTGTGACGAAATCTTAATTACTTTCTCCCACTACCACCACACTACATACATAGTTATATTTATGGATAAATTATTGTATATTTTAATATGATTTCATAGGTGGCTATAATCGACTGCAAGAAATAAATAAATAAGTACATAAAATGAGACTGACTGAACTCGAGAAGGTTCGGGGGTAGTTAAGCAATAAAGATAAAATTTCAGGATTAGAAGGAGCCATTCAGTAAATGTGTTGAGATTAGATTTGATCCCATAATTTGATCAAGAGAGAAATTACGAGGGGTGGACCAAGTTACCCTGATTGGAGCACATACTCAGTCATTCTCTGTCTGTAAAAAAATTAATAATACATTACTTACGTACAGTGTCTAAAAATCTATAAAACATGAAAGTGAAAATCGTGCGCTACAGATATTATAAGCTTAACCCGTCGATGTGAAATCGGCATCAATATAGGCCACAGAAACGAAACATAAGCTGTAGTGGGTGATATAGGAGTTTATTTGGCTTTGATTATTCACATGTGCAAACAGCAACCAGCCCACACCGGCCAGTCAAAATATGCGACCCCTGCTTTTTTGCATTTTGTTTTAAACACTGAGGCTTTAATGTGATTCTTGTCTCCTGTTTGCAGTCCCACCAGAGCCCACATACTGCCAAATAAACACTGCTCGGTGCGTGTTTATGGTGACGAAGCCTTATCTCCATATTGGGCTTTCAATCCCCTGCTTCTGTTTACACACTGAAAGGCGCGTGGGCCCAAGAGGTGTAGGCCATCAGGTGTATTGCGCGTTTGCTTAAAAGGCTTGTTGTATTATTATTATTATTTTTTTTTTTTACTTTTTCTGAGCTCTTATCTTTCATCACAGCGACTCTCTGGTGCAGCCAAATCGCAAAATGAGGCTTAGACTAATTGGACGGGTTCAGGATTTTATACCAACTGGATTGACGTTAATTGCTGATGGTAATCCTGCCATGCCAACCATCCATCTCTAGCAGGGCTGAAATCTGTCCAAATGTTATTTGGCCCTGACTACTATTGCCCAGGAGACGTTGTTTGGGGAAACTCTGGGCCCCCTAAGCCTGATGGAAGAGCTCCTATCTCCTCCACAGATACTGATCGAGGGGTGTGAACGCGCCGCGCGAGGCGGAGTCCCGAGGCATCGCCGCTCTGTCGCCAGCACTATTTACACTGAGGGCTCCGGGCCACTTATCCTGACACCAGGTATGTCCTACCGGTAGTGCAGTAGTCAGGAGAAGTGCTCATCCGCACTATCAGCGCAGACAAGCCCCTCTAACGCTCTGTTTACATTTCTATTCATCTCCATTAAAAGCGCACGCAGTGGCAAACCGGCGGGATAAACGCTGGACCCGCTGGGGCTCTAATGGCCTAACATGCAGTAGACCAATTAAACATCTTGCTTTAGCCCGTGCCGAATTCAAAGTGTGTCGTTTTAGCTAAAACAATCTGTCAGGCGTGGAAAACGGGCACTCGGTGAGAAATCCAGTCTCTCAGACTGAGCTCAAGGCCTGTATTTATTTAGCAATCGACTCGTAGCAGCGTTCCTGTGAACTCCTTTCATTACAATCTGTCCAAATGACATTTGCTGTTTTAAAGACGGGAACGACCCACTAAATCACTCCCTAATCATCCTCTTCTCGCCCCTCGCGGCCCTGTAATTACTTGATGCGCATTAGGACACATATAGCGCAAAGTTGCAAACGAGCCTCGCCGAATTACCTAACTCCGATATTAATGTCCATCCTTTATGTCTGTTTAAGTTCCCCGTCAGGCTTCTGCTTTTTGTCAGAGAGCGCAGTGGGCGTCTGGCCTGTCTCAACACAGACGGCCCGTCCAGCAAATGGGCTCGTGCTTGATTTTGGGAAAATGCGGATGAATCGGTCTCTCGAGGCCGCAGTCCACGTCCACTTCATTTACTCACAGATGGAAGAGAAGATTCTGTCTTTCTTTTATTTCATGAACCGTCCTCGTGTACAATCAAGAAACATAGAATGTTGCTCTCGTCTTTTTCTATTTTTTTTTTTTTTACAAAAATAAACATACACACACTGACCCACGGGCTCAAAAGTTGTTGAATTACCAGAAAGGGGGCTGGGGGGGTGTGTGTGTGATAACAGAACAGACTAAATGGTATAACACATTACTTGACATGTGTTGACATCCTGCAAACGATGTGATCAAAATGAGTTTTTTCACATTTTTTATTCGTTGGACACACCTCAAGTAACGTTAAACTGACGAGGCAACATTTCTAAATGAGTTTAACACACACGTTAACTGGAGATCGTGAGTTCTGTAAAGCTGTTTTGTGACAACGCCAGCTATACCAACACAGTTTCTTTTAATTGAAATTAGTCCAACACTGGAATCCCATTTCCTTTACTAAGAATAAGGACTTTTGAAGACATTTTTTGTTCGTAGCTCTGGAGTGCCATTGTGTGTAGAACTTCAAGATTTGGTCCAGCGCAGAGCAAGACAGGACGCCTTTCGAAAAATCTACCATTTTGCAGTATCATGAGATGTCAGCGCTTTCAAGACTAATACTTTACGTTCAACAAAAATAGTCCCATCATAAAAATCAACAACTTCATTTACATGCATTCAGCAGTCGTAGCGTTCTTTACGCGAATTTTCACCCACGTGAAGTGTCCATACTGTCCATAATCTTTCGAGTGATACTGATAGTCATAATTGAAAAAAATAATATATCATGCCTGTGGGACTGCTATGGGTGTGAAGCTTGGTATTTATGGGGACCTATTAAAAGGGCGAGTGGTGGTCATTGCACTACCATGCGCGGATGCCCTGCAGAGGTCCTTGGCATGGTGAAACGGGTGTCCCTTGAGCTGCTTGGGGCTGGGAGTGCGTGCCGAGATTACTGAGGCTCATGCTCATTAAGGGGCTAGCCGCAGTGTTCGCTGGGAGCGCTGGTAGGCTGGGGTAGGTACAGTTATAGGCGTTTGTGTACGCGGCGTTATTATAAGTCGAATAGCTGTTGTACGTGTACGGGTTTGGCCCAACGGCGTAAGTCGCGTTATAATTCTGAGATCCGGATAGGCAAGGCTTGCCGTCCCGGACCAGGACGGGCACTGCCACGCGCCTCGGCGGAGGGGGGTGAGGGTGTCCCGCCATCTCCAGCGTTTTGTCCTGCCTCTGCCGCTTGCACTTGTATCGTCGGTTCTGGAACCAGATCTTGACCTGCGTGGACGTTAGCTTGAGCGCGCTGGCCAGGTGTTCGCGCTCCGGGGCGGACAGGTAGCGCTGCTGCTTGAAGCGGCGCTCCAACTCGAAGACCTGCGCCTGCGAGAAGAGAACCCGCGGCTTGCGCCTGCTGCGCGGCCTCTGCGCCCTCTCTGAGTCCGACACCTCCGCCTCGCAGTCCGGAGAGCGCACCGCCGCGCCGCAGCCCTCTGAAACACAGCCGCGAGACGGCCCAGTGAATAACACACCAGAAATACTGACGCCAGGAATATAGATATGCATATGAATACAAAAATAATATGCATTGAGAGCACAGTGCTGTCCAGACCTGTCCACAGAAAGAGTGGAGTTTAATATCAAATCGCTTTGGCATACTTACAAATAAATTCACAAAAAATGCAAAGAACAACTTGGTAAAATTTAGTCTTATAAGTTAACTTTATAACTCCAATTTCAGGTCACAACTTGAATCCAAACTCATTCACTGGCAAAGGCCTACATGAACTTTTCCACAGTGTGTGCTGTGCAAACACAATTGTTTTATATATATGAAACTGTCTGATGAATAAAACTTTTGAATAAACGTATACAGGCCTGCTGGTGCCTTTTGTCCTTTCAAGTGTATTTATTTATACCTCGCTTTTTGACAAATTTAAAAAGAAAAGAATCACTTTTGAATTGTAATTCACTCACTGCTTTCCTGCTCCTCGAGATCCTCCTCCAGCTTGGGGTCCACGACGTGTCCCATAGCGGAATGGGCGAACACTGGGGGGGAGAGGCTGTTCTCCGCGAGGCCGTCCTGCACGGAGAGCGCGTTGAGGAAAGCCATTCTGTCCTCGCTGTCCGAGAAGCCCGGGCTGTCCGCGCCGCCGAGCGCGCAAGACGGCGGACTGTGAAAGCGCGGCTGCCAGTCGGCCTGGGTGAGCACTTGGTGCTGCTGCTGCCCTGGAAGTGCCCACGGCCCGTGCAGGTGTTGGGCTTGCTGCTCCAGCTTCAGTATATCCTTGACAGAAAACGGGGTTGACGTTACTGGGCTGGGAAGCATCATCGGCCTGCTGTGCTCGCGCACATGTGCAGAATCGGCTCTGCTGGACCGGCGGCCTGCGGGAACCGACGAGTCTCGCGCTTGAAAGGGGAAAAATAGTATGTTTCAGATGTGAAGCAGCACGTTCATGGAAACATACCTAATAGCGTGGACTAGTCTCCCATTTTCGGGGCAGGATGGTGGTGGTGGTGGTCGTGCGGTCACAAAGGGGGACGACGCTCGCCTCGTGCCAACATCAAGCCCTAAAGCTGATGTGTGTTTTGCTGGAGTCCGTGGAGGGAAGGCATTTCTGCGAGGCGGTGATGTCACGCTGCCGGGGCGGGATGACGCCTGAGAGGAGTGCTGCCCCTCTCCCCAAGCCCAAAGCCACGAGCTCCTGTTTTCTTGCTCTATTTGAGTCAGAGTGAGCACATCTGATAAGCAATGATGCGAGACGCATGGTTGTTGGCCCTAAATCGACCTGATTCTGATGCATGTGCCCACATAAGCAACGGTAGGGCTATTAAAACCTCTCGGTCCGTTTTATTTAGAGGGCCACAGTACCCACGAGCTCCACAGGTCTGCTCTTCATGGAAAATATGGCGATGGCATTTAGAGATAATGACATATTTTGATGCAGCTCAGTTTTTTGATGCAGTTCAGTTTTTATTTTATTTAATTTTTTTACTTTAATATTTTGAAAATTTTGAAAATTTTGAAAATCTCAGATTGCCCAGATTCTCACGGAGGTTAAATATATCCTCACTTGCCCGCACGCGTGACCACTATTGGACTTTTCTCTTCTACCACGAGACAAACCACAACGTTTTCATGACTTCCCAGTATGAAGAGCAGTTTTGGTTGTGGGGGCTTACGTATGGCCTTTAGTGGATGTTTACAGATGGCTTCAAAGTGTGTGTGTGTGTGTGTGTTTGGGGGTGCTGAGTACTTGGTAATTTCCAGTTTATGTCTCTATATGAAAAGTGTTATTTACGGAAATTGGATGTGAAGAGTTTCGTTCCAGCCCCCTGTATAGACTATCTGTCCAGCAAATTTAGCAGCAGTTTGGAGTTTTAATCATTCCACATAAACTGTAATAAAACACATTTTCAGTTGGAATAACGGCAAATGAATCATCATATATCCCTGGAATATGTCGTGTTTGTAAAGAGGACACATATTACAAAGAAAAAACAGTAACCAAACAGATAAAAATGGCCTTAAATGCGTTTTGCACTTAAACCCTTTTTGTGATGGCAAGCCTTTACATTGAAATTCGAACAGATCAGAAGTGGTGGTGCTGTAAGGTATGTTAGAATAATTTAGTTTTGGGCTTTATTTCACTGTGTGAGTTTAACTCGTGAGAAACACAGATGAGAAACACGCGTTGAACAGCTCGTTTGGGAAAAGTGAACTTTGTTGTGTTCTGGAAAGATGATACCATTTGTCTCCAGCTTTGGCACCAAACTACACCGTCTGACCTTCTCCAGCAGACAAAGGGAAATAACAAATACGCTTTAGACCCCTTATTCACCTTTTAGAGACACCAAAGATCGGTCATTATAGTTTATATTGTTTATAGTCGTTTATTTGCTGAATGTTTTACTGTTACAATACAAGTATTAGCACGAATTAAAGATCTGATTTCATTTTGGAAATTTTTTTTATAAGAGACAGGCTTGGAAATACTATCTAAAGACAGGTCAAAACGTGTTCTTATTTTCAAGTACAGACTAATGCGACACTTATAACTGTTTTAATTAGCACTGTATTATGTATTCACTTGCGTTAAATGTATTAATATTCACTTAAAATATTCGGACAAACTGAAGCCCTTCACCCACGAGCGGTGTTTTGGCTTTAACCTAATCTCTATGGGTAATCGATTATAGACTCTGTGGGAAAGGTGGGACAGAAGCCGTCTGTAGGTGTCTGTGCGTGTATGTGTGATTTGTGTGTGTGTGTGTGTGTGTGTGTGTGTGTGTGGCGGAGGGCTACTGCTCTCAGTGTTTCTGCCACTGCGGCCCAGCCCCGGCGCCAGGGACAAAAGCCTGGTGGCACCTAAAAGCGGAGGAAAGAAAGGAGGGAGAGTAAGAGGAGATAATCTCATCCGTTAGCAATCAACAGTGCTGTTTAGATTAGGCTGATGTCTTCCCGTCCTGAGATAAATGTCTGAAAATGGCCCGTGGAAGAGAGAACATCTACTACTACAACTACTACTACTACTGCTACCACTACTACGATTATTATTGTTATTATTATTATTATTATTATTATATTACTATTAGTATTATTATTAGTAGTAGCAGTAGTGATGTGCCTCTCTTCCACTGGCAAGTCAAGGAACATCACTACGACGACGACTACTACAACTACTACTTCTACTTCTATTATTATTATTATTATTATTATTATTATTGTTGTTGTTGTTGTTGTTGTTGTTGTTGTTGTTAGTAGTAGTAGTAGTAGTAGTAGTAGTAGTAGTATACAGACAGAGCTTTTGTTTAGTGTATTCAGGGTTTTAGGCTGCACTGAACCGAATGAACTGAACTGGGAGGTATTTGATGTGTAATGATTTCAGACTAACAGTTGAAACCGTCCCGCTGCGTAACCTCACAGTCCGCGTTATCTCGCTACTTCGATCTGCTCCGTGTATCTCAGACTCACGGTTTCTAAAAACACGCACCATCCATCACGATAAATCCAAAAGTGCTGACACATCGGGCAGAGGATAAATGTGCTAAAACGTCTGACAGGGTCTATTTAGGATGGGATTTTGCGCCTCTTCATTGACTGTTAGTTTTGAAAGATACGTGTGAATTTGTGCGACCCTTGCGGTTTCAGTCCTCTAAAACTGTTTTAGAACGAAGGTAAAAGAAACATTCAAAATATAGGCAAATTTAATGTTATAGTCTCTGTCCTTTCTATCCATCCAGGCCGTGTGAGAATATTAGTCATTCGAAATTGTTTTGATAGAGTCTGGTACATTAATTCATATATTTTACCATTTTACCACATGTCAGTTTGGGGGGCTTTTTGCTCACATTGGCTTGGTTAGGGTCGTTAAAGCCTGAGAAAAGTAATCACACTTTTTGCGTTGGTTTGACGTTGATGTTTCTAATGCAAATTAATGAAATTAGTCTTTTCAGCGAAAAAAAATGTTTAGTCTATATTTTTTCTTTTTTTTTTTAAATAACTAATGTTTCTGTAGCCTGTGATGGACGCTAATCCGCCCCTGGATTGCTTAAGTCCTGTTTAAGAGCTGAAGGTAAACGTCGTATATTTTCACTGGAGCGAAACCTGTCCGATGGTCATTATTGCCCACTTGCCCCCTCTGACTTCTCCACAGCAAAAATCCACAGTGAAGAATTAATGGTGTTCATTCGGGTTCTTGGGGGATTTTTAAAAAGACTAAAGTTTTAATAAAATAATAAAAAACAGATTGTAGTATTTTGAGTATTACTTTTTTTTTTTTATCTCAATCTGCATCTTAATGTACTCCTCTAAGTCACTGGTCGCCTGATCGTGTGATTTCAGTGTGTTTCTCCATGTAATGGCTTGTGCATTAGCCTATCTGAGTGCTAAATACGTTCAGCCCCGTTTATAGAAACGGGCCTCCTTGACAGCGACGTCCTTAAACCGGACGGGTAGCAGCTGTACCTCACAGACTCCTCTTTATTGCACTATTTCATTAGCTCTGCACTAAACCACTAACACTGTTTAAATGCGATAAACCAACGCAATCAGCTCTCCCCAATGAATTTATTGGAAACCGTGTCACTTAAAGGGCATCGTGGACGAAAAAAAATCCTCTGTGACAAACGTCTATTTGCTGTAATAAAATAAACCAAACAATAGTGCATTCCCAGTCAATCACTTTACCTTCAGCTGCATCTCCTTCCTCAATGAATCTGAGTGAAATGACAGCAGTGGTTGCGTGCCAGTACCAGTCTGGACACAAACAGACTTTAAATCCATGTTTACGTGAAGGAAGAGTCTGTTTCCTGGACCTAACAAAACCCAGGCCTAAGAACCATGACAGTGAGCTGGTCAGCAGAGGGAGGGAGAGGCCAATAGATCATCTCCATCAGGACCTGGGCGGAGGCTGGGCGGGAAAGGTATGAAAAGTTCCTCGTGTGTCCAAAGGAGATTAAGTTGCAATGCGGCAGCAAAGTTGCAATTTTGTGAAACCTTTTAAAGCTGCAGTGGCTAAAAAAAGGCAAAAAATTATCAATTCATAAATACAAATTAACTGGTTAAAATCTGTTTATGATAAAATCTGTTTATAATCGGTTAATAATAATAATAATAATAATAATAATAATAATATTAACAACAACAAAACAACAAAACAACAACAACAACAACAACAACAATAATAATAATAATAATAATAATAATAATAAGAAGAAGAAGAAGAATTAATAGTCCAGGTGAGTTTGATTAATTATTAATTATTATTTTATATATTACGTGTATGTATGCACACATACACACAAACATACACACACACACACACACACACACACACACACATATATATATATATATTGTGTAAAGTGATAGAGCATGTGATACTATATATCCTTTTTTGGGTGTACTCCAAAGAAAAATGATACACTCTCAGAAATATTACATTTGTTTGTTCCATGTACTTTGTTACTACAGATTGAAACATGTCTCTGTCTTCTTCCCAATTAAGATTTTTAATTGTCTCCACTCTTTAAGCTGGCAAAAAGGGTTCTTGAAAGCAATGGCACAGAAAAGCTACTTTGGTTCCTCAGAAACATTTCAGTGAAAGTTCAAACAATCAAATAATGAAAAAATAATTTTTGTAAATGAGTGTGAAGAACATTTTTAAACTGTGAAACATTTCCACACAATATAAAAGTTTTTATAAAATATCAATGTTTAAGAGCTCAAACCTAACAACCTTTGAGGAACCTTCATTTTTGTGAGTGTAAATATAGCAATGTAAAGCAACACTGGAATGGAATCTATGGAAAAGTGATGTGTTTTGAATGAGTCAGTCATTGTCTTCTAATGGGGTAAATTATTGCAGAGACATGATGAGGAAGGCTTTACCAATCAGAATCACTCCACTAAATTCCACAGTAAAATTATACTTCACCCAGACTCTATTCCTCGACTCATGACGACTGGATTTGTTGAGACTAGAGTTTATTGCCAAGTTGAATTGCTCCTTAATGATACTTAAGGAACTATGTAATCGTTTTAATAAAAAATGTTCCCCTTTAGGGACATGCAGAAGAACCCTGAAATAATTTTACCAGGAATCTTTTATTTATAGATTTTGGCCTTCAGGTGAATAAAAAGATTGGTGGATGAAGATATTGTACCATCACAAACAGAGCTTTGAATTCTCTAACATCATTCTGTAACTTCTCAGATATAAAGTGCAATGAGTACTGATGATCTCCATTGCTACAGCACTGTCAGATAACGAGTCTTTGGTAAAGAAATGTGATAACAATTATTTAATTTCCAGAGCAAAGGGAGATTAAGAGAACTAAGAGGCTCATTTTTATACCAGTTTCACAGGAACATGTATTTTCTGAACTTTGCATGATTCTGAATATAACAGCTGATATGGCAGTGTTTCGAGACTTTAGCATGCTGTCGAACTAAACATTGATACCTACTAAAAATATATGTCTGGATATATGTATATATATATAACATTAGAAATACTTCAAACAAATGTAACAAAATAGTCTGTAGTAACACATTATTTGGCCACAAAGGCTCAAACTATTGGTTTTGAAGAGATATATCAGGTCTGTCTTTAGTGCATTGACATTCGCTTTATGTTGGATCCTGAAAGAAAAAAAACCCCTCAATTCTTGAACATCACACAATTCATTCTGGTTTACATATCATTTGACACAATTTCATTTTTCAACTGGATGAAGATCCCAAGCATTCAAAATTGTGCCAAAATTATATCCAGTCCAAAGAAAAGCAAAAAGTTTTGAGAATTACGTCTGGGCCTACCCAGTCTCCAGATCTTTCTCCGATTTTGAGGTGGCATGGAATGAGCTGGGCCACCAAGTTTGAAATGAGTGTCCAGCAAATGAGACAGAACTGCTTGGATGCTTGAAAAGGTGCTGGTAGGTTTTCCAAAAAAATTCCAAAAATTGCTGGAAAGGATGCTGTGAATCGGTGCTGCTTTGATAAAGAAAAGGGGTGGTTATTTGGATGAATCAATAACTTTTCACATCCATTACATTGCACTTGCACTGTATATTGTTACATTACACTTCAAAACCAGTAAGTGACATTTGTTTTAAGTATTTGTAATGTTTTTTTGTGATCACATTTGGAAGGAACTTTTGGCCTGAAGCAA
>JBBPCZ010000156.1:16147445-16158214 GCA_037974445.1 Brycinus macrolepidotus | reverse complement strand
TATGTATATGAATATATATGAATATGAATATGTATATATATTAATGTCAACATGAGATGCAGACAGACGGATTATTATTTTTTTTAATTTTATGACAGTCACAAAGCAAACGAGCAAACGCGAAGACCCGCCTCCTAGATTACTGCCAATCATCTCCTCTGAACAGGAGTCTACAATCAGTGTCATATAACTCTTTCATCACTCTGGAACATAGCAGGAAACTGTTTTTACTCAATCGAATCAGATAAGATTACACTTCACAGTTACACAATGTATACACACCATAGACATAGAAGACACAAGCAGTCCGAAAAGAGGGTGTGCACGAAACTGCTTTTCCTATTGCACCAGACGCACCCGCCCTCTTCCTGCGCACTATTGGTGAGAATGTGCGTCAGTCGCGCAGACTGGTTTGGGATTGGTTCTGTCTGTGTGTTATTCTGCAAACGTCAGGTTTTACCCCTCGACCTTGTCCACGGTGCTCAGTGACTGGCTGGTTTTGGGGTCAGGTAACAGAGGCCTCTTGCTATTGGTGCGCTCCGACACGCCTGTCCTCCATTGCGCCTCCGTCCAGCTTGAAGGTGAAATTCCTGTTTGTCTGCTGAGCTCCTCGCCTGCAGCTCGTCCCCCTCCGGCTCCCTCTCATTCTCACTCTCTTTCAAATCAGGGAAGCCATCAGCCAGCGAGCATGTCGTTATTCAGCGACGTTCCTCATGCCGCCCCCGTGGCCGTTTTCAAACTGACGGCGGATTTCCGCGAAGACCCGGCTCCCAACAAGGTGAACCTCGGAGTAGGAGGTGAGATGCTCTTATGCTGCACGCATAAACCCCCAAAAAAGGTCTTTCACGCTTTACAGAAAGTAGATGTCTTTGCCATGGGCTGATGGAAGTTATTTCGCTGTTTATGAGGCAGCTGGTGGCCTAGAGGTTAGGGAGTTGCAATCGGAAGGTCGTGGGTTCGAATCCCAGGGCTTCCACTGGCGCCACTGAGGTACCCTTGAGCAAGGTACTGCCCCCACACAATGCTCCCCAGGCCCTGTGTCGCTGGGTGCCCACTGCTTTTCGCGGCAGCTAGTGGCCTGGTGGGTAGGGAGTTGCCTTTGCGATCAGAAGGTCGTGGGTTCGAGTCCCAGGACTGCTAGTGGCACCACTGAGATATCCTTGAGCAAGGTTCTGTCCCAAGGCACTGCCTTGCTGACTGCTCACTGCTTCACTTGGTGAATGGGTTAAATACCCGAGAAAGAATTTCAAGTTGTTCACACTGTGCACCCTGCTGTGGTGTATTCACGCGTGACTGAAGGACCACTTTACTTTTGGGCTGCTTGAGCTGTCACCATCATGGCGATGTGGCTGCATTCACATTGCCTTAGAGAACCGAGAGCTAGTTTGCTGACTAAACTGACTGAATTATTGATTGATGTGACTGTGATGTGACTAACAGGCCTTTTCTGTTCTATGTGTTGTCCCATACATAACATAGCAGGCCACCTCCAGCCACTGCTAGGCTGGGCTTTGTTTCTGCAGTGAGTTTCAATCCTTTCCGCTCTTTCCTGTGGCGTGTGTGTGATGAAAGCTTGTGTATCAGCAGAGCGCACTAATCCTCTTTCTGACTCGTGCGGAATGGATCATTACTCCAGTGAACCGGTGTGACATTTCACTGAAGGGGAATAGCCTATAGACAGCACTCCTAAATAGCACTGACTGGTACTGATACAATTCAACATCTCTCTGTCCTCCAAACCTGCCATACCTTACCCTAAAACACCACCCCATACGCTCTACTCTCTACTCTCTGTTCTCATTCTGTTTTAAAATTCAGCAATTCAGTAAACCATTACACCATCAGGAACTTTAATGACATTGCATTCAAATACATAGACTTTAAAATGGATCTGGTCCCCCCTTTTGCAGCTATAACAGCTTCCACTCTTCTTGGAAGGCTTTCCACAAAGTTTTGGAGTGTTTCTTTGGGAATTTGTGCCCATTCATTCTGTAGAGCATTTATGAGGTCAGGCACTGATATTGGAGAAGGTCTGGCTCGCAGTCTCTATTCCAGTTAATCCCAAAGGTGTTGGATGGGGTTGAGGTCAGGGCTCTGTGTGGGCCGGTCAAGTTCTTCCACACCGAACTCATCGAACCATGTCTTTACGGACCTTGTTTTGTGCACTGGGACACAGTCATGCTGGAATAGAAAAGGTTCTTCCCCAAACTGTGTCCACAAAGTTGGAAGCATGGCGTTGTCCAAAATGTCTCAGTATGCTGAAGCATTAAGATTGTCCTTTTCTGGAAGTAAGGTTCCTAGCCCAAACCCTGAGAAACAGATATGTACCAATACGGTTGTCCTTCAAACGTGCCATACCTTACCTTAAAATACCACCCCATACTATCTACTCTCTGTTCTCATTATGTTTTAAACTCATGCTGTTTTAAAATTCAGCAAGAATCTGAAAGCACCCAACACATTACATACAATTACATACCTCTTAGCAACAGGTTTATTGCCATTTTATGTGTATTATATTATGGTCTATCAATATCACTAAAACTGAACAGAAATGCAAGGTGCGTCAATGTCACCATGTTAGTTTACTCATCATGTTTTCCAATGCTCTTACCAAAGAGCACGTGTGTTTGTTTCTTGCTTATCAAAGCCTGACTCCAGTGTGAAACTCTGATCATAAGCCTCTTAAGCAGAAAGCCAAGTTACAGCATTTGACTGTTGATTCTGCTGGATGTGCCATGTGGTGGGACAGCTTTTCGGTGCTTGTTTAAGAGGTCAGTAGGTGTGACACTGCAGCACTTTGTCCTTGGTACAGTAAAAGGACTCTTGGGAGACATCTTGTGTTTCTGACTAAGTCACCGGAGAGCTCAGAAATGACTGGAGTTTACTTGCCAATTCCTAGTTTTCTGTATGGAGGCGTCTTCAAAGGTGCCAGGTATCTGTTTTTAAACTAGATTTATCTTTGTTTAAAAAGCTCTCTTAAACTACAGATATGATTTTGTTCCTTATGACATGAGAAGGTTGACCTGCTGTTAAAAAGCTAGCCAGACATACTGATGGACACCAGCCACATGCGATGTGTTTACCAACAGTGCATTTTCTAACATAAAGCAGTTTTGAGGCAGAAATGTCATTTTAAATTCATCCTAAAGAACTGTGTGCCTTCATGCTGTGCCATCTGTTTGGTTTCCATTCTGTGTGGCAGCTTACACACCAGACAGCTTACTATGTAATGAATAAGATGCTTAAGCCATCGTCATGGTCAGATAAAAGAGAAAGAAATGAGGTAAAGAGTGTGGTTACGCAACATGAGTTTAAAAATCAATGTCCTGTGAAATGTGCTGAGGGAAAGAAAGCAGTTAGGTACTAAATCCCTGTGCATGTCCCTGTAATGACGCTTCTGTCCGGTGTTTGAGTTCCCCTCCCCCTTGACATGACTGCAGTTTCATTGAGTCTTGCTGTAATATCATTGGCTAAATCCAACAATACATCTCTCAAAATAGAATCTGTGTGGGTGGATATGTGGTAGTACTGTGTAGTTATGTAGGATTTGTAATTGTGAATTATCTCTATAAATTCACCACATCTATAAATAGCAGATTAGGCATGCTGTTAAACTTTGTTTTTGGTCATTTGTTTATGAGATGGATGCATAGAAAGCTATTAATTTTTTTTCAGTGCGAAATGTTCTGTCTGGAATAAAATGATGGCGACAAAATGTCTTTAGTTTCATTCCAGTTAAAAAGGCCTAAGTACACTCATAAAGAACAGTGACTAACTGTATTTTCATTAAGTACTGACCTTTAAAAGAGCATAATGTGATGTAATTTATCATAACGATAAGCACTATCATATTAGCCGCTGTTCAGAAGTAAAACAGATAAGTCTTACTGTCTCTCACTTTTAGATATTGCTGTTGTGTCTGTATTTAAGACTGTTTGACTTGAATTATTCAAAATTATTCTTGCATAAGACAATGCCTTTAATCAGATAGTTTCTTTAGTCTATGTAACTGTAAGCATTACATTGTGCAAATTGTGTCTTCAGACAGTTAAAAGGTAATAGATAAGTCTAAGTTACATCTTCGATAAAGAGAGTTGGTTGTTTCCATGTGTCTGTTCTGAGGCTGAGAGTTCTAATTCTGAAGTATAATTAATATTTTTGTTTGTTCCATTTCATTTTTACTCCTTGTCTTATACAGCTTATAGAACAGAAGAGGGTCAGCCATGGGTGCTCCCTGTGGTGAGGAAAGTTGAGAAAATGATTGCTGAGGACAACAGTCTAAACCATGAGTACCTACCAATACTGGGCCTGCCGGAGTTTCGCTCCAGTGCCTCTAAAATCGCTCTGGGGGAGGACAGCCCTGCCATTCTTGAGAAGAGGGTAAGCCACTTTCACTGCAGAAACGTATCATAGTAGTGTACCGGTGTGTGGAGCATCTTTAAATTTTTATGGCACAGTTCTACAACCATCAGCCATAACATAAAAACCACCTGGATAATATTGCGTAGGTCCCCTTTGTGCTGCAAAAGTAACTCTGACCCACCAAGGCATGGTGTTCACAAGACCTCTAAAGGTGTGGTGTTGTTTCTGGTAATAGATCCTTTAAGTCCTGTAAGTGTGGCCTCCGTGGATCAGACTGATTTGTCCAGCACATCGCATAGATGCTCCATCAGTTTGAGATCTGGGGAACTTAGAGGCTCTTTGCCGTGTTTCTCAAACCATTCTTGAACAGTTTTTGCCATGTGACGGGGCTTGTTATCCTGCTATAAGAGATCATTGCCATGTCAAAGTAATATTTACATGAATGCCAGGACCCAGTATAGCAATACCCAAGAGCACTGCCCAAAGCATCATACTGCCTCTGCTGGCTTGCCATCTTCCTGTACCACATCCTGGTGCCATCTTTTCCCGAGTTTAGTGACACACACGCACCTGAATGTAAAAGAAAACATTCTTTACATAAGATAATTACAATCCTTTACTACACTTTTGGTTTTATTTTTGTGGCTGATGGGTGTGTATTTATGGAGAAAAGTGCGTATTTGTGGCTATTCTTATATAGAGTTATATAGAGCTTTTTAAATATAATGGTTAATAGTGTTTTTTTATGTAATGCCTTAGAAGAATCGCTTTTGCTTCTCCAAATAACCTTTTTTAGAATAGTCCACCGAAAGGTTCTTATTAAGAACAAATGTAGATTTTGTCTAATATTACCCCAAATACCCTTTTTTTCACATTTTATTTTAAAGAGTGTAGAGGAACCTTTTGAGATTGTGCTGAGGTCATACCTGTCTTCAGTTACAGCAGGGTTGCTTTCTATCTCATAGGTGGGAGCTGTGCAGTGTCTTGGGGGGACTGGTGCACTAAAGATTGGGGCTGAGTTCCTTCGCAGATGGCACAATGGAAACAACAACACAAAAACACCAGTTTATGTTTCTGCACCCACATGGGGTAGGTTCTTGGACAAATATGGGACATATGCTATGCTCTGTAAAGATAGCTAATATCTTTTTAAGGTAAAGATAAATGTGCAACAGTGAATTGTGGGAGCATAGTTCAGAACACTTTGCTCTTCAAAACTCGATAACTAATCTTTCTACTAAGGCTGAACTTATGAAGCAAAGTCCTGAGTAGTACTTTGAGCTGATGGTACCAAGGTTTTATATATAGGACTTATCACTTCTGTGTTTGTGTTTTTTTTCCTTCTCTAGAGAACCACAATGCAGTTTTTGCTAATGCTGGGTTTGAGGATATCCGTCCATACAAATACTGGGATGCTCAAAAGCGTGGACTAGATCTGTCTGGTTTCTTAGCTGACTTGGAGGTGAGATATCAACTTGGAAAATATATATATTTTTTTTATTAAACAAACTTAAGCACAGAGTATGACAAATGGCATGACTAATTCTGTTTCAGTTTTTGATACCTGTTGTTCATGGATTAGTGATAGTTTACTTAAAAAATAGATAGCTTATATTATAACTACTTAGAAAGCTTACATTGTAACTGCCCAGCTGTTTTGAGTGTTACTAGACCGATCAGCATGTTAATTTTATGCAGAAATATGAGGTTGATCTAACAAGGATGTGTCTGTTACAATTTTTAGAGTGCACCTGAGCACTCTATCTTTGTGTTGCACGCCTGTGCACACAACCCCACAGGCACAGATCCCAGCCAGGATGAGTGGAAGCAGATTGCTGAAGTCATGAAGGTAAGAAGTTGAGCTACAAAGACGCATATGATGATTAATCAATGAATAAACACAGACAAATTCCTTTTTAAATTAAAAATATTCTATGTTTGCTCCTTCTCCTTCTGCAGAGAAGGAGCCTCTTTGCCTTCTTTGACTCGGCATATCAAGGCTTTGCCTCTGGAAATCTAGAGAAGGATGCCTGGGCAGTTCGTTTCTTTGTATCTCAGGGTTTTGAAATGTTCTGTGCCCAGTCTTTCTCAAAGAACTTTGGCCTGTACAGTAAGTTATTTTTCCTGCACACACAATATCTAACAATTTATGACACACTTTCAAGCATTTTTAAACTTGAGACATTAACACATACAAGTGCACATTAAGAAGTTTAAGTTATAGGCTTGTTAAAACTGATGAGTGACAAGGGAACAATTTTTGAAAGCTTTAGAAAGCTGTTGGTCCACCAGGGCCCTATAAAACAGCTTCAGTATGCCTGATTGTACAAGCCTCTGGAATTGTGTTGTGCTGTTATACCAAATGAAGTTCCCTCAATCTGTGTTTTGATTATGGTGGTGGAGAGTGCTGTCTAACATGATAGTCCAAATTATTTTACTGGATGTTTTGAGATCTGAAAGCTATAGCATATAATTTTCGTACTCATCATTTTCATACCCACCATCCAGTGACCCCCTCATGCCTTATGGAGGGGGCGTCGTCATCCTGGAAGAGTCAGAATAACTTTATTCTGACTTGGAGTGACCCTTACCTTTAAGGCACATATGTCAGCCTCTGTTCTTTATGGCCATAGCACTTCAGAATTCTGCCTCATTAAACTCATCAGCTTATAAATAAGAATGTCAGGGAGAGGGGTCCCTCTCTATGGAGTTATGGATGGACTGTTCTTGCTGATTACAGGAACAGTTACTCTTTAGTTTTTCCATAAGTATTGCAAAAATGCCCAAGTAACACTATAATGGAATGTTTACTTTCGACCACAATTTTCAACCCAATTTAGAACAAATGGCTTTTGTTGCTACTTGGTGCACCATATAGGTCAAGAAAATTGGGACATCTGCAACCAAACAGTGCAGTGTATGTCTAAAGCGTTGGGCATCAGTCTGTGTGCATAGATCATACACTTCACTGTTTGGGTGGAGACTCTGCAACCAGTTGCTCAGTGTTTGTGACCAATGCTTCTGCCTTTAAGCATGGTATGATATTAACTCCTGAATTGTATTATGCAGTACTTCTGCATCTATTCAGTATCACCCATCTGTTCCATATCATTAAAATGTCATCTAAAAAATATGAAAATCTGTTTCATTTTAAACTTCCTTCCACAGATGAGAGGGTGGGTAACCTAACAGTTGTTGCGAAAGATGAGGATAACCTGAACCGCGTTCTCTCTCAGATGGAGAAGATTGTCCGAATCACCTGGTCTAACCCTCCAGCTCAGGGAGCTCGTTTGGTTGCCAATACACTCACTAGCCCAGAACTCTTTGCTGAATGGTACACTCACATTTACTTTTCAGGCTTGCTTTTAGCTGTTTAACCCTGCGAAAATGCAATCATTGTTGGCAGTGATAAAAGTGTGTTGTAATTTCATCTTAGTTTTTAATTACAATGTTGAGAGAAGTAGAAACATGGTCAGTGTTGTGGAGTCTAAATTTTCCATTTATAGCAATAGGGAAAAAAAACACCCATCCCTTACGTTTTTGCTGCATGTTTATTTCGTAGCATTGAAACAAACAGAAGAGTAGACATGTTGGTACATTTAAATGTAATAAATTCTGTTACTGTGTAATTACTTTTCAAATGTAATTACATTTAAACATAGAGTTAAACAGTAATAGCTGATGACTTCGAAGGGTTAAAAATGCGTCTTGTAAGATTGTATAAAAGACTGGATTTAGAAATGTAAGGTTTTAAGAAAACCAAAAAAAAAATACTTTTGGTAAAGGATTTTTTCCCTTATGGTAGGAAGGACAACGTTAAGACGATGGCTGACAGGGTGCTGCTAATGCGAGCTCAGCTGAAGGCCAAGCTGCTAGCCCTCGGGACCCCGGGCACCTGGGAGCACATCACTGAACAGATCGGCATGTTCAGTTTCACAGGCCTCAATCGTGAGCGTTCCCGCCTTCATGCACCTCCATGCAACCTGACTGAACTTCTCAAGTATTATTGTTCTAAATATGCCAGACTTCAGATGTAGATGGCCAAAGTTGATTTTGAAAAACTGCCATGCAGCATTATAAACCCAATGTAAGCGTAATGGGTCCTCCTGATATCTTGCAGATGATAGTTGAATAGGTAGCTTCTTGACTCTGATATAGTTAGCTGGATAACTTAAGAACTTAATATATTTAATTCATGATTGTGCTAAGGCTAAAAATAGCACTGACGGTTGCTGTGCCAACTTCCTCAGCATAACATTGTTTGTTATTAACACACTTTACCGATATCTTGTTTTGTGTTTTACAGCCAAACAAGTGGAGTACCTAGTGAAGGAGAAGCACATTTACTTGATGGCCAGTGGTCGCATCAACATGTGTGGCCTGACCACCAAGAATATTGACTACGTTGCTGAGTCCATTCATGAAGCTGTCACCAGGGTCCAATAATAACCGTGGCTCTCACACTGCCTGCTCAGTTTCGTGTGATAAGAGGCATTGTCAACATTGGTCCTGAAATGTCAAGTCATTCTCTCTCTCTCTCTCTCTCTCTCACAAAGACACACTTACTGATACACACACTCTTTGTTCTCAGTTTTCCATACTCAGCACTCCAGCAGCATATGCTGGTCTCATGGACAGTCTCTGTCTATGCACACATGCACACTGTACACTTAATTAATACTCAAGGTGAAGTAGTTGTTCCAAGAGGTATAGATATTTTTTGTCTGGTCTTCCTCCCAGTTGCAAGTCATCTTGCACTAAAGAATAAGTCTGGACTTCAGTTTTTCCTTTAGTTTTCTGCCGAAGATGTTCTGTTTTATGATTACCTAAAAGAGCACTTTGTTTTGAGACTGCAGGAACTGAGTGACTAATGGCTCACTTGATGAGTCATATCTGTGAATTTATAATGGTTGTTTCAGATTGACTGGGTTTCACAGTGACTGCTTTCATGGTTAATGGTTCGCAGTAATTTAGCTCACATTTACTTGTGTTCTGTTGATGAGCCTAGACTGAGGTGATTCTGAAAAGAAAAACAAAATGTTTAGCAACTCCCAGAAAAAAAGCCCAGAAATTGAAGCTTAACTGAATTAACTGAGTGGTTATTAATAATTGGGCCTTGGGATAAAGGCATAAGATTTTATTTTAACATGTGTCTGTTTTTAGGGAATAATACATGAAATACATGTACTTATGAAGGAACTGACACTTTAATGTTCAATTACGATATGTTTTAATATAAAACTAGTTAAACTTGAAGCGTGGCACACTTAACTTGTCTGTAACCCCACCCTAAGTTTAAGCAACGCTGCCTGTTACCACATCATGTGATGCAATAGTGTAATGAGGTGTTAATATCAGATGCCAGTGTGAACCACAATGAGACTTTTGCTATAGTCTGAAACAACCATTTCATATTTAGTGTTGGTGGCTCCAGACGTTCAGGATTTAACAGGGCATGGCAGTGTTTGCACTTTATGTTAAGTGTCTGCTTTTAATGTGTTTTTGGTATTTGCTGCTTTTCTCCACCATTCAGTGCTCTGTATGTATGTGTAGGGACAGTCAGTGTCAGTAAATTTGGCAAATATACATATATCTTCTCATTCAGGCAGGTCTGGTTCACTCTGACCATGTGTTCTTTTAAAAAAATGAAATGCCTCAGATAATCTCATTCTTTCAGTATGTATATACGCACAGAAATGTGAGAAAAGCTGATCAGAGACCCTTGAAATAAACATTGAGTGTACATATGGAACATACAGTAATGTGTCCTTTTTTTTGTGTGTGTGTGTGTCCTTATTTAAACTGTCCTGGGTGCAGAAATTCCAGGAATGAGTTCCGTTGTGTTGAACAACAGGCAGTCAAAGGTTATCATGGCAGAAAATCCAATGGGTCATGTGAGCTTGAGTAGGAGCATTTTCTGCCCTCTGCCTAGTTGTGGTGTAATATATTTACTAGGCCACGCACCTAGTGCATGGCATGTTGGATATTTATTGACATAGGCATCCCAGACACCCCTCATAAATGTAAGTAAAATTACTTTTATTTAATTTGTGGTATTTTTAATCAGAAAATACCACATCAAGATCATCTCTCATATATATATATCATACATTATATTTTCAGATCTTTATAGCATTTCCTTATACACATGACAATAGATTTCTTTTCTTTATAAACATTAAATTCTTATACCAAGATTTCATACCCCCAAACCACCACTGCCCATTTTTTCCTGAGAACGCATGGCAGGGGAAGCTTCATATTCCCTATTTTCTCCCTTTGTAGTTAGTAATACTGGCTGCTTAAGGCTTTGATGAATGCATCATCTGTGTGTGTGTGTGTGTGTGTGTGAGGGCAGAGGGGATGCAGTGGATTTTGTGCTGCAGCTGATACTAGTTTAATCA
>JBBPCZ010000156.1:16091170-16121563 GCA_037974445.1 Brycinus macrolepidotus | reverse complement strand
GCGATTAATCGCGATTAATTAATTACAAAGCCTCTAATTAATTAGATTAATTTTTTTAATCGAGTCCCACCCCTAGTATATATATATATACATATATGTACACCCAAATGTATAGGCACAGTGGCTGAATATTCCGTGAACTGCTACAGAAAAGAAAAGGTTATCATTTATGAATCCGAGAGATTATAGATTCGACTTTATGATAAAGGACATATAACTAAGACCTCATGCTTCGTTCTGGATATTCAGATTTGAGGAGCAAAATATTTAGTTAAGGAACCAATTTAGGTGATTTAATAGCACTATAGATGCAATGGGACTGGTTCGATCATACGTCCAGGAACTGTAAACAACTTATGATAGTTTTAATTAGAATAGACGCTGAGCCACAAACAGGCAGTGGGAATGTGCTGTTTTTTGCGCTGCTGGGACTGAAGCAGACTCTTGCCTGTTTGGAGTTTTGGCTGCTTTACTAAAGTGTGCTGGTTGTACCCGCCTGTTCAGTATCACCGCCACGCAGTACATCAGCCGCGTAAAACGGCCTACGCGACGCGTTTTATTGCTCACGCGTCATCGGTGTGGCTATGACACACGGCCATGTCATCGTCCTTTTCCAAACTCCTCCGACAGCCTGACAGGCAGCCTGGGGCAGTGTTTTACTGCTCAGGCCATGGATGGTGTTCCCAGCCAGGGTGGCTCTAGAAGTGCAGCGTGAAATACGCCGAACGTCGTAAAAATTCAACTTTATCGCCATGTTTATGACAGCATACTCGCTCAGACTTTTTTTGGAACAACAAGGTTGATAAGTTTGAAATGTCAGTTTAAATATACGATTCCTGCTTGACTGAGCGCTCTGGTTACATTCCCCCTTTCCGTTGTTTTTATTTAAGCTATAGGCCGAGTCTGTAACTTCTGCTCCCAACTTTATTCCTTTTCTAATAAATGTTTTTTAAGCAAAGCAAACAACAAAACAACAACAACAACAACAGCAACAACAACAACAACAACAGCAACAACAATAATAATAATAATAATAATAATAATAATAATAATAATAATAATAATTATTATTATTATTAATGTTGTTATTATTATTATTATTATTATTATTATTACTATTATTAATTCGGGGTGGAATTTTGTAAGAGCAGGGTGTTTTGCTTTTTTTTTCTTATTTTCTCCTTTTTATTATTTGCAAAAATTCGTTGTTTTTTCGTGCTTTTGGTTGAAAGAATTTCATTAGAAGTAAAACAGTTTTCGACGTCGTCGTTTTTTGTGTGACTTAAACACGCTAAAAAATTTTGTTTTTATGTCTGTCAACTTTAAACTTGGGCGATTCTGTTTGATTTACTACATCGTCTATGCATTATTTACAGAAATGCTCTAGCTAAAAAAATAAACGCGTTTCATTTTCAGCGATCCTCTTCGAACTCCAGTGACTGACATGTATAGACTATTTAAATATTTACTTAGAATTACACTTTTGTTACATGTGATTGTGCTACATATTTCACTCTTAGGTTTTTGTCTATTTCCTTATTTAATTTATTTATTTTAGATTATAATTCTGCCCTTCCATACCGGCAACGTCAGTCAATATTTAAACACCAATAAAGTACAAATGAGGCAGTGGAGGAGGGATGGGTGGTCTGTCGGGGAAAATATCTAGTTATAGGTGGACTACCTGACATCGCTGTAGAGTAGACTGCCGATCTTCTGCATTCATTTCCCAGCTGCAGCTCCAGCATCCTGCCAGAGTGTCCGGCCAGCTCACAGCTCAAGGTCAACAAAGTCTGTGGAGACATTTGAATCGAGTAGTATTCAGAATTCAGTGTACAGGCTCTTTTCCTGTCAGTAAGGTTATCGTTAATAATAGAGGAATCTGATCCTAGATCCGCACTCCTACTCTGAGGCTCTTTATGAAGACGGGCCCTGAATAATCTCTCTTTCAGTCATCTGCACAACAGAAACGGTGGTAACAGACTAAGTGTTTCTTTCTTTTCGCACTTCTGAAACTGTGGAATTGGACCTGATATAATCATGTATATTTAAGCAAATTAGCTTTACTCTGCACAGTCTTCTGCGTGACATTTTATTTACCACTTTTCACAACGGCCCGTACTTGCAGCAGCAGTGAAAATAAATTCGATTTGGTCGTCGAGAGGCCGTGCACGCTTTGAAAAGTGTGATTTTGTAAAACTAACGTGGAAAATGTTGTTTTCTTGTGTCTTCAGTTTATATATTCATATAAAACTTTGAAATAAGCACATTGCAACTCTTTAAACTGACAGACTGTAGAAATGGGTCATGTAGCTTTTTAAGCAGTACTACAGTTCTATGCAAATAATCATAATAAAATCCTAATAAACAGATTAAGTTTGAATCTGACTACATGTATTTTTGTAATCTGAATATATGTAACTGAGTTTAACTAATACTTGGGCTGTTATATGGAGGACTACCCTAACTTCGAGCTATTAAATTAGCTTTATAACCTTTATATACTATGTATGATCCACACTGCCTGTGTTCATAAGTACATATTTATAGACAATGTACTGCTTCATGTTTCCTAATGAGCAAGTGAAATCATAAAACAGCTTCGTTTACCCTAAAGTATCTACATAGTCATGCAAAAATCTTTAGTTTAAAAGACACACTGTTAAAGATAAAACACATTTTGGACTGGTCAGTGAATGAGGTGAAGCTCATTGTGTATTTGTGAGAACATTAAGCTTTAAAATGTAACACGTGCTGGAAGTACAGGCCATCCTAAGGCCTAATGAGCTACATGAATAGACTAGTCCCAGACTTGTATAATCTAAATGGTTAAAGTAATTTAGTCCACACTGACTCAATAGACAGATAAGTTGGATGAACAAATAATTATTTTACCGGCTGCTTTTATAGAACGTAAATATTTGTGGGACTTGTGTCTATGGTTTATTTATTTATGATTTGTCTGGCATCACTTTATATGGATGGTCCACTGATTCTCAGCTTGTCTTTAACTAACATTCATCTAAATATCTATTAAATTAAAGTCAACTTTAACTTTAATATAAATGTAAACAAAACATTTTAAATTAAATCTAAACCCAATCATAACGCTAACCTTAAACTTAACCTTAAACTTAACCTAAAACGTAAAAATGTTTCTAACCCTAAACCTAAACTTAATGTTGTTAATAATCCACTTGCACCAGAGAGGTTGTTACCAATTAACGCGTCTATAAGGAACCATCAAAATAAAGTGTGACCAGAGAAAGGTCCTTCTGTGTTTTTTTCCCAACTCAACTTGATTTTAAAGCAAGTAACGATGTTATCGTTCCGTTGACTAAGTCTCAGAAGTTTAATGAACTTAGAATTTCAAGGCAACCAGGTTACTTACTTTGTAAAGTTAAATCAGCAAATGCATTCACAATAGTTTATGCGTTTTTTTTACAGAAAAGTTTTTTATAATAAAAAATCCTGAACTTTTGTGCATTATTTTAATATTAATTTAGACTCCCATTATCAGCTGTGTGTTCTCGAAAATGTTTAACTGGGTCACACTGTCCCTCTAGATTTATTTGAGGCAACGCTTGATCAGGACCATATTGGCGTTTCATTTTGACCAAATGCGACTTAACTGAATGACGCAATCTGCGCTAAATTACGCTCGAAATAAGTCGTTAATTATTGAACAAATTACAAAATATTTCTTGAAAATAAAGACGTATCCGTTTCCATGTATGTCATCTTTATCTTATCTTATCTTATACGCTCGCACATAGTAATCATGCGACCAGATTTAAATGCCCAGCAAATCAGGTTCGCTTAGTCAGGCTGCGATGGAGCCTCCTTTGTGACTGGGGAGCGATCAGGAAACGACTCGTTGCGCACTGATGTTTCTCTACTGCGCCTTCTTGGTCCACATCACTTAGACTCCAGCAGTAGGACCCGACTGTTTGCTTTAATTTGCCTAAAGAGGCCAAGCTCCCACATCACTCTAACTTTAGACGGAAGAGTCTAATGTGTTTTAGTCAATCTGGAAAGGATATGGTGGATTATTTTAGCGAACCTAATAATCACCAAATCAAACAGAGCGCGTGAAAAATACATCACCTGTACAACTGAACTTCATTCTTAATGCAAGGAAAATCACACCTTCTAAAAGCATGCGCATTAGACAATCTTCACCATTAGACATTAAACTAAAGGCTCATTTGTAGGGTGTTAGTTTTCTAGGCTGTTTTTAAGTAGGATATTAACGTCAGATTCAAAGTCGTAGGCAGAAATGTTTTATCCGAGTCTTCAAATGAATATGTGCCACCTTACCTCTGAGAGAAGCTGCCTGTCTCCTGGAGGAGGGGCGGTGCTGCCACAGCTTCTGGCAGCAGTTAGTGAAGAGGCTGGCCCCGGGGCGTGAGTTACGGCAGCGAGCTCCAAAACAGCGCAAGACAGGGGTGGAGGGGACACAGGCTCACAGGTCCAAAGAAACAAATCATATCCTTACTCCGAGACGAGGGACAGCAGGACCTCAGGTGACTCTCATCGCTTCTTTTTTCTAAGGCTCGGCTAGCGCTGTTCGGCTCGACGCTCGCGGAAACAACGATGCCCAGGCGAGTCCTCATTCAGATCTTCCTCTGCCTCTCTCTCTGGTTGGCATTTACAGCAGAGGTTCTGCTCTCCTCCGCCGCGACCCACGGAAGACACGCGGCCGGCGGAAAGAGGCAAAGCTTTCTGGAGAGAACCTTAATTTTACTAGATGTCAATACTCGAAGTCCGGTGAAGGTTTTGAATGACAACTTCCTATCGTTGCAAGTGGACCCGTCTATCCTGAAGAATGGGTGGCTTGACTTCTTAAGGTATCCAGTTTTTGACTTCTCCCATTCACCCACCGCTCCTCATCTTACTGCATAGACACATTAGCGCTTATGAGTGTCGTTCGTCTCCCATTTTAGTGGAGTACGAAGGAAAAATCAGCATCAGCTTTTTGTCTTTTTGTCTTATTCTTACCCATACAGGCTGAGGACAAGGCCATAACACGATATAGTATGAGGTTCCCTTCCCCCAAAAAGATAGTCTTTTTTGTATACTAGTTCTACACGATGGGCTGTTTCATGTTCTAGTGAATTAGTGCATTTGTGAGACCAGAACTCCTCCCCAGTACCCCCAATGCTCTTCTGCGCGCGCTTGCTTTTGCTGTGATGAGTTTTTTTTTATGAAAAACAGGCTGCTGGCTGCACCTTATGAAATCGCTTGCGCGCGTATTGACACATTGTTTGGCTGAAAGTGTAACCATCGCGCTTTTAGCTGCTTTCATTTCACGGAATCTCTTTTCCTCCAGCTCCTCCGCTCATTTTGTCAAGTCAAGGCTAGGCTACACCATGCTGACGCGGAATGCGCCCGACCCTCGCGGCATCACACTTTCACTTGACCGACGTCTCTTTTATTCCAATGAAACTCTCGAGACGACATGTGGGATGGGACTTGGCCTGCGATCTTCCAGAGAAGATATAAAAGCCCACGGATATGCGAATGTCTGCGCCTGTTGGTTACTGCTCGTGCTAACGTCGTGCTACGAGGCTGTCATGAACAGCCCATTGTACGCTTCGTCGTGAACTTGCGTGTATTTAATTGCTTTGATGCTGTGCAGCCTGCGTTTTAGGCCAGGGCTTGACCTGGAAGTGAATTTGAGTTTTTCAATCGTGCCCCAACCGTCAGGAGAGGGGTTGCCCGCATTCTAACAAGCACAGTACAGAATGGCCGAGGTCTAACTCTCTTACAACCATCACATTTCAAGGCAAGTTAGTACAACGCTCATTCCGAACCATTCTGCTACTTCTGAATGAAAAATTAAAGCAGCAATTGTCGTATTTTTACTTACATTAGTGTTCAGATTGGGCTCATCATGACTCTGTTATGTGGAGTGGCCCATCAGCCTGTAGTTTTAGATTTCCATCACGCTTTTAGCGCACAATATTCCAGGAGCAGTTTTTCACAGAGCAGAAGCTTTGATATTTTGCGTTATGTGATCAGTTCTTTAATGTACCTGGGTTGTAGCATGCCAAAGAATTACTTGCGGTCTTGCGTGCAGAAAAAGTATAATTTCTGGGGTGTATTATTATTATTGTTGTTGTAGTTGTTGTTGATGATGTTATTATAATAATAATCATCATTATTATTATTGTTGTTACTATTCTTCTTCTTCTTCTTAGTCGTAGTAGTAGTGCAATTACAATACTGTTGGATATATAATTTGACAGATCACGTTTCTTCTATATATCGCTATATGTTTCATTCTGAGATTTAAACCAGCTTTTGTTTTTATTTGTGTAAACATTGTAGCATTCTATGTGGCATAACTGTGTAACTTATCCTTTAATAGGCGTAGGAGGTCTCAGACAGGTCAAAATGTCGAGCAAGGCCTACGGACTCTGCTGAATGAATTGAGGCCGTTTCTAGGTTCTTGTTTCCATTAGTTTTGACTTTGCATTTAATATTTCTTGGTCGTTCTCATGACTGTAGATTGTTGCTTTGCATGATATCCATTTTCACTTAGACACAGTTTTCTTTCTTTTAAGACTTCGATGAACGCCGTGCCTGCAGAAGTATAGCCTTTTGCAGAATAACATAATTTAAAATATGTCCGTAAAACTGCATCACCACACAGTATGTTTTAGAGAACGAAGGCCGGTTAACTGTCCGCAAAAAAATAATTAAAAAAGTGACCTAGATATAAAGCAGAAAAATAAAACAAACAAACAGAAAAACAAAGAAGACAGAGTAAGCTCTCTGGATCACTGATAGTGAAGTTTGACAGATCACCAGATCTCATTTAAGAGCAAAGTGTCTGATGGTTGCGGTCCCAAACGTAAGGGATGTGGGGATAAGTGAGGGAGCTGGACTTGTGCGCGTCCAGTTTTGTTTTGCAGATTAGAGCCAACTGTATGTTAAGCAGCCGTTTATGAGGGGCAGAAAAAAAACAATTCTAATACTGTCCTGACAACTCGGTCATAAAAATGTATGAATATAACGGGGCGTTTTTACGGAGGCAAGCTTTGTGGTGGTAATCCATTTTGATGTTAGTGTGTGTGTGCGTATGTTTGTGTTTGTGAATCTTTTTTTTTTTTGCATGTCATATAGAAAAATACCATAGTAGTAAAATAATAAAAATAGTTATGGAGCATTGAAGTGGCTCTATGGCACGCACTAGATCTGATACACACGTTTTATAAGAACAGGCCGAATTATTTTCATTTTTTAAATCTTATTATTTAGCTCCCCCTCCCCCACATATACTAAACTGCCGAACTATGATTACAAGTAAGTTGCAGTTTATAATTTCTGTTTTTAAGACTAATTTGTTTTTGTATAATTAGCTATAAAAACCGTCGTTTTTATGTATAATTGCATTTCCTGAGTAATCCGACTCCGGTTTAACCTATCACACGTCATCTTAACCGACTTTATTTCGAGTCATGGTCTGTGATTTAGACCCCGGAGAAATTCACAAAGGCAAAGAACAGTTTAAATAAAAAAAATGCTAAGTGAGAATATTAATGTTTATCATTATTATCTTAGCTAAATGTTGAGTTTTGGATTCATTTTCTTCTTTTTTTTATTTTTGTAAGCTCTGTGGTCTCTATTTATTCTGAGATCCTGACTCACTGTCTGATAATTTGTAACTTCAAATCATTGAAAGTAAAAGACCTAATATCTAAATGTTTAATTCCTTTTTTTAACCAGTTAAAATCACCTGCTATGAATTCCAGCTTTTATGGCTAAATTAGATGAGACAGAATTAAATGATTATTACCATGTCTGACTTTCAACAGTCATTGTCTATGTGTTCTCAGTTCCAGGCGATTAGTCACTCTGGCCAGAGGACTTTCTCCAGCTTATCTGAAATTTGGGGGCAAGAGAACAGACTTCCTCCAGTTCCACAACCTGAAGAATCTGGCCAAGTTTAGAGGACCAGGACCAGATTATTACCTCAAAAATTATGAGGATGGTAAGACATTTTTATTCTATACAGTCCAAAAAAGTAGTTGACAACAAGGCGTTTTGAGAAAAAAGAAACTATTTGTTATATTTATCACAATAGTTCTAATAGTAATTTTGTTTTGATCTTGTGCATCTTTTTTATAGCTAGGCATAATAAATCTGCTTTTGTGACATGACCATTAAAAATAGTTTACTGTAGGTAATTTTCTAACGGTTCTCAGTATCTCCTTAGACATTGTACGCAGTGACATTGCCCTGGACAAGCAAAAGGGCTGTAAGCTGGCCAGCCACCCAGACATGATGCTGGAGCTACAGCGGGAGAAAGCGTCTCAAATGCAACAAGTTCTGCTGAAGGAGCAACTCTCCAATCTGTACAGCGATGTCACATTAACAGGTAGGAGATCAAAAAAACACTTTGAACACATCACCACACATACCACACTTTATGGTAAATGATAGTAACATTATAACTACAAGAATAATGAGCAAAATGTTTAGGAGTCCTTTTGCCCACCTGTTCCTGTTAATGGTTGCTTCGGCCCCCTGTGAGCTGGCATGCGCATGTTTTCAAAACTCAGTTTTTTGACCTAATGCCATTGGGATGTTCAGTGCTCTTTGTGTTTAGTTATGCAACTGTGCCTGTTTAAATAAACCATTTGTTTAAGTTTTTAGAAGCAGGAGAAGACACACTGCATTAAAGAGACAGAAAAAGACAACGGCTTGTGAGCCTGTTAGACACTGTTGATGAGAGAGCTACTGAGAAATTTTAGCATGATAAATAAATAAACAGAAATATGTAAAAAGCTTAATCTGTTGCTTGTGCTTTACTTAAGGTCTTCAGTAGTTTAAATGTGTTTTCATGTATATGATATTTAAAACATCATTCACATTTTTATTAATTTCTGTAAAATTGTTAAAGCTCTGTAAAATATAGCATAACCAGTCAAGATCGAGTGCAGAGCAGACTGAAGAGATGACATAAGATAGAAGGATTGATTCTGCAGCTGTGTGCCTGATAAAGGCATTCCTGCATGATCGTGCTGTGGTCCGACCAACAAAGAGAGGAGAAAATAATTTGCAGTGCCTTGATTGTGTGTGTTTCACTAAACATTTTCCACCATTTGTGACATATACTCTTATTTAACAAGGCACAAATAGAGAAGTGCAGCTTCAAGAGGAAAATACAAGCTGAAAGATCACATTAGGTCTCAGCTGCCAGTACTATTATTGAAATGGAGCATTAGTTGTCAACATTTCCACTATAAACAGAACTCTTTAAAACTCAGTACATATACTTTGCTGAAAACATAAATGAGAAATTTGAGAGATATTTTTGTTGTGCTCTTGACAGGTCTGCTATTGTTGAACAGGTGCCACTGGCTTATTATTACAGTCTAAACAGTAATGTAACAGTTCGATGAAAACAGATGATCCACCAAAGCCAACCAGTTGGAGTTTATTTGCTTTAAACTGATTTACAGTGGAAAGATTTTACTACATTTTGTTTCAGGGCCTGGTGTATTTGCTCACACAGTGATCATTTCTTCTGTCAGTTATTCTTCCTCGCCTGTATATATATATATATATAGATTGATAGATAGACAGATTGAGAATATTATTATGCATCAGATTTCCCATACAGCAGCATTCTGATTTTTGCATGATTGTTGCGAAGTATATTATTAATTGAGTCCTGTTTTTTGGAACTTGCTTTCACATGACAAAGTGGCAATAACTTTTTTTTCCATTGCCTACAGCATGTGTGCGGCATAGCAGGGAGCCTGTAGAATATGTAACTTTTGAGAGGGGGTTCCCGGTTTCAGGACTTAAGACAGCAGTGTTAGCAGATCAGCAAGAAGGACGGGCCTGTTAACAATCAGAATGCCCCCTGTGCAGTAACTGGCAGGTGGGAAAAGTGGTAGAACAGCTCCCTTCCATCCTTTTCCACTCTCTGCGGGTGACCTTTTCTGACCCTCTCTCATTACGGCGGGAATTGTACTAGGCGAGAAAGCACCCCTGCCAGTTAAAACAAACCGTGGTGAAACAAGCTGAGGTCAAACTCTCACCTCTCTTTTTGTCATAGTTTAGTCCAGGTTAGTTAAAGCAAACCATCTGAAACAAGCCAAGGTCGGGGGGAATTGATGATCTTGAGCCGCCATAGTTCTATCCAGATTTCAGGGCCCTGGTTGCCAGCTACAGTTTCACCACTGACACGGCTGTTCCTGTTTCACACTACCAGTTCTACTGTCTTACTGTCTGCCTTTTTACTTTATTGTAGCCATTTTTCTGCAGTTAAACTATGTTGTGTGTTTCTACTTTGCTCCCTGTGCCACGTTTACAGGATGAAGTGCTATGAAACACACAAGGTTTGCGTGTCTATTATTTGCAAAAGATATTCTGCAGTTCATCACTGTGCAAATCTATCACTGCATCTGTTACTAGCCAGTTAGCAGAAAATTACAGCCATGTTGCATAGACAAAACATAGACACACTCTGAATCCATAAATCACTTACTCCATATTCTGACACACTGTGTATGATAAATGTCCACTGCACTATTTTGCTTCTCAGGAATTTCACTCTGCTGCATACATTCAGTCAAGTGCCTAGTGAAATGTAGCTGAATGCAGCAAAAGGTAGATTTTATTGTGCGTAAGGTGTTCTGGTGCAATGATGGTCGTGGTTGTCATCACCTGTATTCTAGCCTGCCCAGAGCCACAGTGGAATCCTCCAATCTGCCTGGAATCCTGGAGCTCATTCTCCAGACTCTCGAGAGAGCAACATTCATCATAATCTCATGACAACTCACATCTCTATTGCTGCCCTGTTCTCTCACAGATTTTTTTGCTGCTCTTCCCATTCATTCATCTTCACCTATTTCTTTCCAAATTTCCAGTGACTTCCAACGGGATTTTTTTTTTCCTTTTTTTTTTTTTGCAAGAAATTTTAGAGATGTATCGGGACTCTCAGTGCTGTGTTTCGGAACTGTTGCTTTGTATTGTTAAGATGTTTGCAATATTCAAAGCTATTTCCTGCCTTTTCCCCCGTCCGAACTGAAGACAAATGACAGGAAATTGTCCAGTAAGTGTAGTTTGGGCTTTAACGAAAGGTGCCCTTTAGCCCCTCATTTTCGTTGACAGCAGTAACTACTTGAATTTTCATCTCATTAAAAGCTCTTTAAAGGAAGATCTTATGAAAACAGCATTGACAGTGCTCTGTAGAAAATCAGCTTTGTTTATTCAGAGCTGGGATCATCGAGTTGTCCGTTCTTGTAAATGTCTGTATAAACAGATCCTGAATTTGTTTAACTGTAACGTGGTTAAGTGAGAGATATTTTTCTACACCACAGAGTTGGGTTTTTCACTCTGTAGATCAGACTGCAGAAACAATGTCTTTGAGACTGTTAATATGATGCCATTTAGATTTGTTTTCAGCTGTTGGGGCCAAATATCTGTCCTGTCGAAAAGTGTTTGCTGTGGAGCGGGGGGCAATTTCGCTGAAATGATTGCTGGAGTATTTTGATGAATACCGCATGGCAGAATTTCAGTTTTCTGGGCTTTGTGTCTTCTGCAGTCGTCACATCCTCTTTGTGCACATCAGGCTGTGCGTAAAATCACTCAAAGAGTTTCATGTTTTGATTCCCCTCCCCCTATTCTTTGCACTGGTGAGAACATGCGTGCGTGCACTCAATGCAAACACAGCGAGTGCATGTAGCTTAGTGTGCTAGTGATGGATCTGAGACTCCAGCAGATGTTGCCGCCTGAGAAGGGAAACATGACTTCTTTTTTTCCATTTCTGAGACATGAAGCAGATGAAGGTTCCTCTGTAGCAACATATACATTAAAAATACACATATACATGAAACATGCGCTAGAAACAAGTAGATTCTTGCCTCTGGACACCCCCTCAAACTCACACATGCATGTACACACATATAAGGCACACTGGTCCTGTTTAAACTCCAGGGGTAGAGAGAGAGAGAGAGAGAGAGAAAGAGAAAGAAAGAGAAAGAGAGAGAGAGAGAGAGAGAAATATGTAGAACATTATTGAACATTTACGCTGTCTATTCCCTTGTGGGGCTTGGTTAAACAGAATTGTGAGTAAATGAGACGCTAATACATACAATATATAAACGTGTGCACAGTTTCTTTAATCTGGAAAATATTTAACTCTCAGACATGACTCTGGCTCTAATTCTGAGTTCCATTATATTTATGAATTGCTTATCAATTTATTCATACATTAAATTAATGGAGAGATCATGCAGAGTCATGTTTTAGTCCATGTGTGTTGATGTAGAACATCTGAAATATATTGAGTTTACTTGAATCTTATTACTAAAGTAAGTAGTGTATGTAGCACAGGCCTATGAAAGACAGAAAAATATTTATAGACAAAGTTCTCTAAAACTATATCTTGCCTTATAGATTTGTATATGAATCTTTACGTATACAAATCTGAAGCATTATCAGACATAGTCACCATTTTGTATAATGACTGCAAGATTGTGGTGATATGGTGTTCTGACAGATCATTTGGTGCTCCTTGCGAAACAAATGGCTGAAGTGTCTCTTGCAAGATTCTGTGTGCTTGAATTCGATTACCCTGCAGAGATCGCTAGCATGATCTCTTGAAACAGTTATGTTTCGCTTGGGTGTTAATTTTTTCCACTTAGTCCATAGAGATATGTGGGTAAGCATAAGGCCAAGTCTTGCATTTTTAAATTATAATTAAGTGTTAAGTGTTAGTATCTGTGAAATTAAAAATGTCAGGATTCATCAGTTTATTTTTGCACTATTCGGAAGACACAGTACTGTGCTCAAGGCAACTATGCAAATTGTTTAAGGCCATTTATTCAGTGTGTGATAATGCGCCTTTCTGCTAGCAAAGTTAAAATTAGAATAAATGCAAACAAACAAGTAAAAAGTATCAAGATTTGTTTTGTTTGTAAAATAGTAGCTGATATTTTTTGAGTTGGTAAGGAGAACACAGATTTGGTTCCAGATTTCTCCTCCAGCCATTGCCTGGATTTGTGAAATTCCATCAGCAGCTCCTGATTTAATTTAATGAAGAACTAAATGAGTCAGACCTGATTCTGACTGTAACTACAAGTAGCACTGGGCTTCCACAAGGAACACATTGATATACTGTACATAAAATCACTATTTACCATAACATTTTATTTGTATTTATTCTTTTTATTTAGTATATTTAGTAATATAATTGTAAAAACCCCTCACTGTTCATCTAAACAGTTTTTAAATATTACTTTCACAGGTGCCTAAGACTTTTCCACAGTACTGTGCATCCAGACACAGATAATAGTAGCATTCAACCGTATAATTATAGGAACTGTTCAAACTTGCACATATCTTATTGTGTCTGACTTTTTTTCAACTAATTTCTTGAACTTTTCATATTTGTAGCAAATTCCCACCATCTGTGTAAATCTGGCAGTTACAGAACAGTAACCAACTTCTGTTCACAAATATGTGCTTCTTATGCAAAAATGTGCAGCTAATTACCGTGCCTTGTCAAACTACTCCAATATTGTATATATGATGAAACCTTTTTAACCATTTTTGTTATTCCTTAACAGAAATAAATCCATTTCTTGATGAAGAATTAAAGCCTAATATAAAATTTAAACTGACATTCTATATACATTCTATATCTACATTCTAGATCTCAAATGTTGACATCCATATTTGCAAATCAAAAGAGATTACTCATGCTCATACTCTTATTTCAGTGCCAGGTTCAGCTGACTAAGGCCAAAGTTTCAGCAGCATTGCAGTGCCAAAGTCATCCTCTCCTTTAGTTTATCCAATCTCTTACTAATATTCAATAATAGGTTTTAGGGAAATATCGTAATGTTTTAGATATTTACATCCATCTCTTCTGTTGTAGTTTTGCACTGGTGAGTCCCAAGGTAAAGCATGCCTCTTTTAGTAGTATATGGTATAGTGTGCTTCTTTATTTGACACTTGAGCTGTCAAGAGAATGTTTGCTTCAGGAATATGTCTCTTTCAAGAAATCGGCACAATTATTTATACGTTACAAAAACATTACAAGTTGCGGGGGAAGTGTTTGTGGGGGTGTGGTGATATATGGAGTAGTGTGTGAATTGCCATTTCACCTAGTAGGTTGATCGTTCTTGTTTGGCTGTTCTGAAGTCTATGTGCTCATTTTACAAGTGAACTGGTTTTGGAGAATTGAAGACAAATTGGTTATTGGTCCAATTCCAACATTTGTGGAAAAAACTTGTCATTAAAATGTAACTGTGTGGGACCTAAACAGCCATCACTATGGAGTTCAAGATCTGATGATAAGCGTGTGTTAATTTTGGCGCACATTGACATAGCTTCTTCAATAGCCATGGAGTCGTGGCCATATCTCTGAAGATATCAAGTGAATATCATGTTAAAATGACCATTGACCACAAGAATCACACCCATCCCTTTTCCCTTAGTCTGTCCTGTGCTGTGCTCTCAGCTGCTTTGTGATGCAGTCTCATACAGAGAAAGGATTTGTGGCTCTTAAGTATCTCTTCTGATCAGGTCACTCGTTCCAGAGCATATTGGGTTTCCCCTTGCTCCTAGAGCACTTTTATATATTACAGCTGCTCCAGCCTCAGTTCGCCAGTAACATTGTAACTTATTACATTGGGAGCAAGTTCAGGATGGTCCACTACTACCCTAAGGAACTGAATTGATTCTTTTCTACTTAAAAAATATATAGGTTAAATAGTTAAGGAGTAACTAGAAGTAAGTGTATGTTATGACTATGAGTATTGTTCTTATTGGCAGATGTTCTGCATTAAAAACTCATGGTTAAATGATCAGTTATACTGATATTATTTTTTGACTGACAATCTGTCATCATGTGATCCAAATACATTCCTGCTACAATGTTCTACAGTAGAATGACTATGTTTGGCAATATGACTGCAAATATGACTTGATTAAAATGATTAATGAAGTAGGTTAAAATGATGTGTTTCCTAAAAAGATATTCTAATGATCTATTAATGATAATGATTTACAAAAAGATATGCTTGCTGTGAATGTGAAATAAAGGGTAATACATCTGTCACCTTTAAAAACACATAACGTTTAGGAAGAGTGGCTTCCAGTTGATAACCTGTAGCTGTCCAGAAATTATTGGCCGAAATATGACAGGCAGTAATGTCCCGCAGGTAATACACTTTTAAATGTAACTACCCTTTCTGGGCAGCCTAGGAAGTCTAGGAAGTCAAGGAAAGACTGGTAAATGGAGCACTGACAGCCTGCAGGAGTGATTTCACTGACAGGCAGCAGGAAAGACTGCGCTGGTGGTTGGTGGCATAGTTATTCAACCCACAACCCAAGGACTACCCGATGAAACTGTAAGTGCAAAGAGAAGACAGCTTTACAAGTAATGAGTTGTAAGTAATGAGTTGCAGCTTGAAGAATCAAATTAAGTTGCTTTGGATTAACAGATCAGACAAGAAAGATTCAGAATCATTCAGACCAGTGCTACCAAATACAAGTAGGAGGAGCAGCACTGCCCATGACAGGAGGTTAGCAGCCTTTTAGAAGAACCTAGCAGTGACCCAGCAAGAGAGGCAAGAGGAAACTATAGTAAGGAGAAAGTAGCAGAAGCAAGCCAAATCTCTAGGAGACTGGAGATTGCAAAGAAGGTTGGTGATTGCAGAGAAGGAAAAATGAGAGCCAGCAGCTGGTGAAAGAGTGATCTTTACTCAGGACTGCATTAAGGAAGGGAAAAAACATGAGAAGGAAGACTTGAATGCCCATTGGGACTAAAGGAAAATTTGATTATCTGCCTTCAGAACTGTAGACTAGATCTGGAACTAGAGAAATAGGATGGAGGAAGAGGTCCTTCAAACATTCCTGAAATTATGCCAGGGCATGTTGAAGGACAAGAAGAGTGGGAAGCAGGAGATAAAATGGCACAACAACAAGAAACAGAGAGAACAAAAAGCTAAGCACCAGCTTGGTGATCCCCAAAATGCTGATCCCTTGGTGATCATTTTCCTCTCCAGGACATGTGAGGTGGACAGCCCAACCAACTTCATACTACATATTGTGCTTCCAGTCAGAAACACTGTACAATACAAGCTTTGTTTGAGCTGTTTTATTAGCCTGAGATGAGTTGCTTGGAAGAATCAGTACATTCCACCTGATTGGTGGAAAACAATGTCTATCTTCATCTACAAAAACAGGAATTCCTGAACATCAATCAATTTAGAATCACTGCTATAGTGTACATGAAATGGAAGACAGTCTCATTTTCTTAAATACCAAGAATAACCATCTACCTTCTGGTGAACAGCTCCGTATATGTGATCAGCCAGAAGGCAGATATTCCAGATTTTCTTGCATATGTTGAACACTCATGAATGAAACAAATCCAGAACTATTTTAAACAAATCCAGACAATTGAGAAAGGTAACAACCTGGCAGCATCTAGAATAACACTGGATAGCAATGGAATGTTCAGTTTCATCCACCCTTTCCACAGCTGCATGACAGAGGCAAGATGGTCTGAGGAGTCTGGACAGTGCACAGCTTGAGTAACTTGAATGAAAAAGACAAGGACAAAAATCAATCTCGCATATAAGATATAAAAACTTGCTAACAGATAAAACGTGAAAATGTGTGAAATGTGGAGTACCTTGACGTAGCAGGCCTTTTTCATAAATGCTTTACAGACACCCATAAATTCCATTAGCTAGACTCATAAGGTTGCCTGATTACTTGGAATTGTATCACCAAAAGATACACAAGACTGGACTGCACTGTTGTGCAAAAGCTATTGGATGTAGTGGAGAGCCAGTGGATACGTATCCTAGAAATGTAGGATAAGTATTAAAATATTTGACTCCTGGAAACAACTTTATTATAAAAGTAAACTTCAGTTGGCAGCTCTATTTTCCCACCAAAAAACAGGACACCTTCTCCAACTGAGGACTCTAACTAGATTAATATTTTGATCCCACTGCTGGCTTTGTGCTCTGAGTTTCAGCCATGGTTACATGCAGTATTGGTCAATAAATCTGACAAAGGTGGCTACATTAAGCACTATAATGCAACCCCTAATCAGCCTTTACTTTTGAATCAAACAGAGCAGGGGTTTGCTGTAAACAAAAAGGAAAGATAAGCCTTGGAAAGTTCTGATCCTGGGGCTAGCTTCAAGGAGGTATAGAGGAGTGTCACTGCCCTACCACCAGAAGATGTTTCCTGGCTAATGACCCGGTAAATGGGACAACAACACTGGTTGTGATGTGATGGGCTGTAATGCCCAGCAGGTAGTACACCTAGCATTATAATTCTGGCAATTGCATTATATACCCGTGCTTTGAGCTTGTTTGATTACATTCAAGTATGTAAACTAATAAATTGTTTTTAAAGAGAACCTTTGCAGAGTTGCATCAAAATAAGTAAACAGTGAAAAATTGTTTGCGATGCTCATATGAATTCGCTTGGTCCAAAAAAGAATAATTAGGTCACGTTGTTACAAGCCAAGTTTTGCAGAATTACAAAATCTTGTGTGCCATTTAACAAAATGACCCCATTCATCTGTATACTCCATTATCTTTCTTTCTTTGTTCTTTCTTTCTTTCTATAACAATACAATATGCATAATTCTATATGACTAAGTAGTGTTTTACAAACTTTTTCATTTTCATCTAGCAGAATTTAAAACACAACATGTTGGTGACATCTGGCTCAGAGCCTGTATAATTTGTGTGGATTAGTGCAGGAATTTAATTTAAAAGAAATAAACTAGCATTTAATTGCATTCCTGTTCGTTCGGTTATTTCAAACACTGGCCTGGCAGGCTTGTTTATTTGTAAACCCACAAAAACTACAGAAACATGGAAATTAATATGTGACTTGCACAATTCTTATTAACGTGTGCTTAGACTGTAACAACTGAACAAGGTCCAGTAACAATTAATCTTTTACCCCGTTTAGATATGAAGCACCACACTCACTTGAGTTCAGTTGGTTCTGTCTTTTGTTACCTAATAACTCAATGGATTGCAAACTTCATTACAATCTTGATGGATAATGTTTTCTTCATTTTAACACTCTTGATTTATGTAGAATAATGTAGAATATCAGTTCTTTATCCTTCATCAATTTGTAATTGACCATTTCCTTGCAGAATATTTGTACTAAATTCAAGGTAGGTATAAAAGTAGACATTATTCTTGTCCTGTTAGAAGTTTTTGCCACATACACACAGTATGCTGGTGAAACCGCATGTGAAGAAAAACTATGTTATTGATGGAATTTTATGAGTCCATAAATGTGTAATGAAATTTGCTCTGGTTTGGGGAGCATGGAACGGAAAAGTAAAATTGAGTTTTCTGTGGTATGTTACAAAGTCCCATACTTCATTCAAGTGGTGACTGGGGTGCTTTCAATGGTTCTGGGAGGAGGGGGGCAACCAAAACTCTTTCCTGGTCCTTATTCACTCCTAAATTGAGTGACAGGACCTGACACCTCTAACTAAAGCCAGATGGAAGGTTTGGTTCCACTGGTAACTATGCACAGCACAGGGCCTTTGGGGTTGATCTATTGTGCTGTCTGTTAGCTCTTTGCCCATTAGCACTATTAGCAGACATTTACCTGGTCCTGTGGTTAGTTTTTATTAGCTTCCTAAAGAAACTGCTTCAAGCGGTTCATGGTAATTATTGCTTTACTATTAAAGTGCTCTTTAAAATTAAAATATCAGTTTTATTTTTCTCAGGTTATTTTAAAACTATTGGTCTTTTTTCTAGTTATCATTTAGAAGTCTTAAATTTTAGTTTGAACTACTTTAAACAGGTAGAACGTAGAAAGTGATGTAAACAAATTATAAAAAGACTTGCCAAATGTACAAGCATAAAGTAATGACTAATTGTCTAACTTCTATGAATGAAAATCGATGAAAATGAACAAGTTCCTATTGTTATTATTTTTTAAATTATTATTATATATATATATATATATATATATATATAATTTTTATAAAGACAAAAAGTAAACAACAAGTTGCATTTGCCACATTGACAATAATTGTTTCTCTTGCAGTACTTTCTAAAATGGAATGACTTAAATTTGGAATGTGCATAATATTCTTAATCAGCCACTGTCTGACCATGAAAAAAAATGAATCTTTTCATCAACTATTACTGCCAGATTGTGTATTAGGAATAGAAGACAAATGTTTTGATGGCATGTGTCTTTGCCAGGTTTTCATTGAGGAGAATGTTTAGAAAATGCTTTCTTCTTTTTGGATAGCACCTGGCAAAATTATACACTGCTATGTGCTGTAGTCTGCAATTTACTGCAGTCTGATTGTGCACAAAAATTCATAACTTCGCACAAAACATGTGCAGCTGGTGGACTGGTGCTTAGGGAGTTGTTCCTGCACTCAGAAGGTTGTGAGTGCAAATCCCAGGACTAACAGTGGCACCACTGAGGTACCCTTGAGCAAGGTACCGTCCCCACACACTGCTCCCCGGGCGCTGTGTTCCTGGCTGCCCGCTGCTTCACTTGGTGAATGGGTTAAATGCAGAGGACTCAAGCACTTTCCTCCAGGATCAATGTCGTATTAAAAAAAAATAACATGTTAAATCAACGGTCCTTACAACAGAATCTTACAAATGTTCTGTATTTAGTCATCTCAGCTTTGAAAATTGCTGTTGAACAAAACACCCTGTCTGTCTGCTTGGAGGAGCATTTACAGAAAAGTTACTCCAATGTTAACTCATTGTGATAGTTTGTTGGGTAAACTAGAGGGGTCCACAAAAAGTACAGACTAAATATAGTCTAAATATAATATATGCTGAGACACCCAATGAACTCTGTCTGCTTTGTGTTGTTTGTTGTTAAGCTGGTTTATACTAAGGAAATGTCACATATGTGTATACTGTAGCAATACAGAGATGTATTTTGGCCTCCTTTATCAGTCAGATCTCCCCACGCTCAAACAATGTTGAAACATTTGAACTGAATAGAAAACATTCACCCTCGCCTGAAAATGGTGATAATGGGTTCACAGAATATTTTAGGGTGAATCGGGTCTTTGTGGCTCAAGCAGAATCTCAGTTCAGCTACTTCGGATTCTTTCATTTTTTTTAAGGGTATTTTAGATTTACTATATGAGCAGCATAAAACAGATAGAATGGGTAGGGGTTATTTATGTTAGTGTGCATAGCTGGCATACTAATTAACAAGTGTGATTATTTTTTCTTTCCAAGGCATTCTTTTTCAAATGCTAGTACACATACTGCCCTATATGCCCTTTAGCTTCTGTTTTCAGTATCAGAAGTGTGGACAGCGGGCAAATTTGACTTAAGATTTGACTTTAGAGAAGTCCTTTGATGTGTGCTTTCAGGAGCCTAAGGGCCAGTTTAGTTCTGCTCCTTGTGCCAGGTAGCAAAATAATCAGGTGAAAAATCATCAGGTAGCAATTACAGCATTAGTGAGTAATAAAGGCTTCAAAAAGATAATGCTGTCAGGCATGTAAAGGCTCAGCACAATCATCATAGAGGAGTTATATCATTTTAACACTGAAGAGGTTTGCTTTTGGTTGGCTTGGCTAAAACTAAATTTTGTATCGTTCTGTACTCTCCCTCCCCCCACACTACAAGCTAATGAGTGCTATAATTTCAGCACCCTGTAATAAATTAAACAATTTAACTTCGTATCACAAATATAAAGAATATTAAAAATAAAGACAGATTTTGAATAGCATTGTAAATATACATTTTTACTGAAAGGAAAGTGCAGTCCAGGACTAGGCTGCCTGGAAAAGTAAATTTTAGGCCACCACAAACCAGCAGAATAGCTTCGATGCACCTAGTCATTGATTCTACACATCTTTAACTGTGCTGAAGGGATGGAACACCATGTTTTCAAAAAATATTTCTTCATTCAGTGTTTTGATAACTGAGGTGGAGAGCACTAACACGTAATATATCGGTTCCCATAATTTTCATCAAACCATTTAAGCCCAGTGGACAGGGCTACTGGCATCCTGGAAGAGACCCCTTCCATCAGGAGAGAAGTACTTCATCATCGGATACAGGTGATCAGTCAGAAAAACTTTGTATTGGTTTGCCTTGACCCTTCCCTCTAAGGGGACAAGTTGACCTAAACCATGCCAGCATGTTCCCCAGACCAACAGAGCCACAAGACCACTTCACTGTAAGGGTCAAGCATTTAGGATGGGTCATTCTTTTGATGTCTGCTACACATGCACTTGCTCAGTTTAAGGATATGGTGAAAAATGACTCTTCTGACTGTAATTTTTTTTTTTACATGTCTGTAGACCAATGCATATGGTTTTTGCAGTACTGAGCTCTCAAATGTGAATTCGTCATTGTAATGAGTGGTTCATGCACTGAAGTCCCACAGTAATATCCCACTCTATGAAGCAGTGGAAGGATTGTAGTTGCTGATATAGTTTGATCATGTCCTGCATTCACTTTCTCAATCACCTGAGGAACAGATGCTCTTCTTTTTTTCCTTAAATACATCAGCGGTAAAAACTAAAGTGAACAAGCAGGAGGGAGGTACATTTTCTTTCTACTAAATTGAAAGCTTAACATGCTTTATTAATGTGGAAATACTAGACTAGGTGAAACCATTTCCACTGTAAGCTGTGACCGTGCTGAAGTGCTTATAGGCTAGACCCTGGTAGGTTTCTGGAACTGTTGATCATAATGCAGACCATTTTTTAATTCATTAAAAAAGGTGGTATTAATTATAGTAAAACAGATATATTTGAAATCTTATATGTGTGAAGTTCACTCTCGACAATGTATATCATTAAAAAATAAATAAATAAATAAAACGAATGAAAATGGCAGTGCATTTTGAAACAATACTCTCATTTATGTATTTGTAGCTCCAATCAGCCTAGCACCCAGGACTGTTGACACTATGGGGAAATCAGAGTCCAGCATGCATGCCTGTGCAGTCTTGGCCATGTGCTGGTGTACAGGCAGTCTCTCTAGGGAAGATTAATTAGTGTACACAAATGTGTGTGGATGTATATACACCAGCGTGTGTTCTGAGATGTTAACATATCACTCAGTGCTCTATCCTTTTCACTGCCAGCCACGCAGACCTACGTACATGCGCAAACATATAGAATCACTGACATACACTCATATAGTTTCGTCATTGTGCTGATGTATACTTGTACTCTTGTTAACACACATGGGAAGTTAACCTATTAACTGGTGCAGCCATACACACAAACACACACACACACACTCACATGTGTCCATGCACATGCACACACACACACACACACACACACACACATATTCAGAGCTTATACTGGCCATACCGAATCAATCAAAAACAGGTGTCTTCATAGCTTGCATTCTTCGAGAATACAAAAGTGGTTTGACCTGAGCAGTTCCTTCTAAAACATACCCTATCAAGCGAGAGTCTTTGTGTAATGCTGTGTTTATAAACGTGAGCATACTTGGGTTTGTATGACATGCAGTGTGCACTTCAGACTACCACAGGCATAGCAGGACTATTGAAACCATATTTCCACTCTAGCGGTGTTTGCATGAGTTAGTTTAGGTCCAAGCACTCAGTGTTAGTCTTACGTCGCGTCACTAATATTGCAGGAGAACTGAGAAAAAAAGTAATGATAGAGATTCTCTCAGCGATTTCAGTATCTTCTTTCTTTTTCTTTCTGTCTTTCTTTCTTTCTTTCTTTCTTTCTGTACGAGACTCTCAGGCTGGTGTACTGATGTTAAATAATGAGCACAGAAGTGTTAATGTTATTTTTATCTCAAAAAACCCAGGTTAAAAAAACACAACCCAGCTCTAATAGCTTTAAAGGGAGTAAGTATAATAAGTAAAGTTAACACTATCATATACTAGGGCAAGATGTTTAATCTAGCAAAATAGACTGGTTTACCTAAGAGAAAATATCAATATAGGGACAGGGTGGTCTTAATCCATGTCTGCGGAATCACATCATATCCACAGGTATCAGTTATGATTAGCCTTTGTCATTTTGTAGTTGTAATGAAGCAGCTTTTTTGCTTCAAAAGGTTTTCATGTGAGCTGAGAACTGAAATAGTGTACACTGCCTTGATAATTGTACTTAATGCTTTTTCACAGTTTATAGATAATGTTGCTTGTTATTTCAGTCGTGGAAAATAGAAGGATTTCTTATCAGCCACTTGCAATCAGTTAATTAAACTGGCGGTACTGGGAAGGCAGAGTGACTTTAAAGTGATTTTTTACAGTGATTTTTCCACACAATTTGAACCAAACGTTTACAATGTGTGAACATTTCATGATTATTGGATTAACAGAAATGCTCCAAATGTACCAGGAATAACATGCTTTAGTGTTAACTCAGTAGTGAAGTTATTTCCGATATGAGATTTTTTTTTTAATAAAGCGACTATACTGTGTATATGTTGTGTATACTGATGTAATGTACCTTTGTATTTACCTTAAATATTTCCTTGAACTACATAGATGAGAAAAATCCTAGCCTTGCTTAAGCTTAAATCATGGCATGGAGAATGTAACTGCCTTATAGTTACAGAAGAAAATCATATTTTATAATTTATGCTTTTACCCACAGAGAAGTAAATAGACATGTAACATTGCACGAAATGTGGACATCAAAGGTCTGTGTTGGGACTTTTCTTGCAGTCAGTGTTTTCCTTAAGAACAGACATTGTGGATGTTGTCTGGCTGTGGAAATGTTTTGCTTTGAACTTTTTGGGAGGGTTTTGAATATACAGTTCCTGATCGTTGCTGTAGGTAATCACTAGACATAAATGGAAATGCTCTGGCTCAGAAATGAGCCGTAGCACTCTGGTACAGTCCTGCTTGTTATGGAAGTCTTATGTCTGTGATCAGATAGCTACCCTGACAATATCCAGACCCCTCTCTTTCCATTGCGTTGGCCTGTGGGATTCAGTTCTACTCTTAGCTTTATAGTTGCTACTGAACTTACTGCAAAAGTTCATGCACTCTATTTTGAGATAGGTCATTTGTTTTGTTTTTTCTTGGCATTTTCCTTTAGTTTGTCAGTGTTGTACATTGTTCATTTTTGCCCAGGAAGACATAGGATCGCAAACGAACACCATCAATGTTAATTTAGCCGAGGGAATTAACACCAGTGTTAAAAAATTAGGTTAAGAAATATTTAAAGCTCAAGATTAATCATAAAAATAACTTCAGGTGTGATCTTGGGAATTCTGACTGTGCGTATCAGTAAACCCCATTGCACATCAGCATTGCATTTTAATTCAATTACTAAAAAAACATGTTGGAAAGACAGAAGGTCAGCTAACCATGTAGGCAAAACATTAAGGTTGTCCAAAAACAATATTATTTTCCAATATTTCCAAGGACTCTTGGCTTTTTGACACTTCATTTTGTAATTTGTCATTTATCTCAGTTATTCTACAGTTCACTGCAGCTACGATATTGCCGGGAAGAGAGAGAACAAGAGAGAGAGAGAGAGAGAGAGAGAGAGAGACTGATTTGGTCTATCTGGAAACACTTTAAGTCTGCTGTAAATGTGAAACAGAGTTCCTGATGTCCTCCCTACTCCCTATATTGCCATGTCTGGTCCTCTATGTACAGAGCCCTTAGGAGCCTGGATGCTGTTCACAGTGTAATTACCTTACTTTAGCAACATGGAACTGATCACAGTTGGCTGCTTTTAGGACAAGTAGCTGTTCTCTTGTTGTGATTACCCCTGAGAGAAAGAGACACTGTAAGAAGGCACGTGTGTATTTGGATGTGCGTGTGGGTGAGAAAGAGGGTGACGGTTTAATATACAATAGTAGTCTAATTATTGCTTCAGAGATCAATGACTCTTCATGATGTATAAATAATATGTAGAATACACATAGATCCTTTGTCCCCCCTCAGATTACTATCGTAATATCAATGGCATGCCGTGTTCTGTGCAACTTTACAGAGGGGAAAACATCACAATAATTTGGGCTAGTGATTGTTACCATTAGATGTGTGTTTGGCATAGATCCAGGTTCCTCAACAGTGACAACTCTTGTGCAAGAGTCAGTTCGAGGAAGGGAGGCCCTGGATTCTCTCAGCCTCTGGCCCACATCTGGTTCTGCTTCTCTTTCTGCCCTGACAGCATGGCCCTGCTTTCCATCCACCTGCCTTTGATACAGTTTTATCTCAATCAGCTCACTGTACTAAAGGCTGCAGAACAGGGAGGACTCCCAGAATGCTGCTCAGACACAACAAGGTGGGCTTCTCCATCGGGTCTGATGCATCCTGGAAAGAGAAAAATATCCACTTAAGATGCTGGTCCAGGCCAGCTCATTTCTTGAAACCTTTAAACCAAATAGATATGCGCATGTTTTGCCAGCTATGCAGCTTGATTTATAATGTGCGAGGGAAGAAAATAACTATAAAATGCTTGCCCCATTGGTTCATTCTTTTCTTGTTTAAATTAAATAGGTTCTTGTCCTCATTAAGTTTTTATAGTTTTGTACCCAATTAAGTGATGCATTAGACCATTTAAAGACTAAAGTCATTTAAAAGGCTTTGAACAAAAGTGTCACGTTATGCTTTTAATTAGGCTTTCCCTTGAAATTATGAAATAGTCACCCATTATTATTGGTGTAGCAAGTGTGTTTTAAGTTGTCTTGAAAGCTTTAAAGTTTCCATACCCTATAAAATCAGGAATTTAGTAGTCATGTTAATGTGCACATCTGGAGAAGGATTTTCTCTGACTTTATATGGGTTAAATGTTACTGGATCATCTGTTTACTGGCTATCCACTTGTCCAATGTCCTCGAATATTTTTCGAATCTGTTCTGTTTCTTTGCAGGTTAGCCTACTTGTAAAACAAGTTTCTTGTCTTTTTTTTTTTTTTTTAAATCACATAAATGCTAGCAGAATCCATATGATTTCGACAGATATACCAGCAAGTTCTCTGGGCAGTGTCTGAACAGTTTTGCTTTTCTGAAGACAGAGCCATGTTCGTCATGAACTTAATGTAATTATGTGTAAAACTGACCATGAAGAAGTACAGCGACCTTGAAACTCAAATCTTCTGGTACATCACACACAGGTTTGGGCTTTTTTTAAATCCCTCTGGGCCATGTGAGAAGTCTCAGCTGCTTCTTTTTAAACACAGGAAATGAAGTCAAAGGGCACTGAAATATTTGTGTTTATTGTCACCACTCTTAACCGATAGAATTTCAAAACATAACCAGTGACTGTGCCAAAGATGAGTTCCAATTATTAGAATCCATCCCAAGGCTTTTCCACTAAAATGTTTTCCTTGGCACCAACCTGTCTTTGTGTCTGCAGCTAGTATGCTTGTCCAATGGACGGTTAACTGCATGTGTTTTTACATGTAGCAGAGCAAAACTTCTATAGTGCGGTAGTCCACTGTCCACCATACTATATAAGCCCTCAGAGAACTGGATGCAGTGCAAAGTATCCTTCAAATGATTTAAAACAAGCACCTAAAATAGGTGCATATTAGACAAGTGGATTTTTTTTGTTTGTTTTCGAAAGAAAATGAAAGTGCCAAAGTTACAACTGCGTCTCGCTTTTTCCCAGCCAGGTCTTTAGACAAACTGTACAATTTTGCTGACTGTGCTGGACTGCACCTGATCTTTGGGATCAATGCCCTGCACCGGAATCCTGACAATTCATGGAATGCCTCCAGTGCGCTGAGTTTGTTGAAGTACAGCGCTGGCAAGAAGTATAACATATCCTGGGAGCTGGGCAATGGTAAGTCATGAAATCAACTGGACCAGACTGAGTCTGTTTGTCTGTGGCACTCCTCTGGTCTTATATTATTTGTTAAAATATGAAATCTGTATAACATAAAGCAGTAAACTATATATACATATATATACCAATATTGTGTTTTTTTCAGACAAAGGCTTCATTTTACAGCCAAACTAAATCATCACGCACTCGTTTTTCAGTTACTAGGTAATTCTAACAGTGTGTTAAATGTTTTTTTTGCACATTGTGCTGCATAGTATGCTAAAATTAGTAGGAAAAGCCATCTTGAGGCATGACCTACATCTATGTTTGTCCATTTTTATGTACAGTTTGTGATAGAGTATCAGAAATCACATAAGCAAGTCTGCTGGAGAGTGGTTAGAGGTGAGTGTGTACTGACATTGCTAATTAGCTTATTAACTGCACTACTTTCCTAACTCCACTGTAAAACTAAAGAAGCAGACTTTAGACACCAAATGTGTCTTGGCTGATTAGCTACATTTGAGTTAAGTGAAAACTGTGTAAATTTGATTTCTGGCCGAACCATTGCTTTAAGTGAACAGACTAAACAGATGTTCTCTCACTGCTATAAAATGTTCAAGGACTCTGGAAATCATTACTGAAGTTTGGGTGGACTGATTCTACCAGGTTTGAAAAATGTATTAATAATGTATGAAACTTGTATTCGTTTTTATTTTTTTAAACACTGCATCTTCATTTTTCATAACGGCAGCATTTTAGCTTCATCCGAATTTACAAAAAACAGTATTTGGCAAAAGTTAAAAATGTGGTTGTGAATTTCCATGCAAAGGAGCAGTCCAAAACAGAGATAAATAAGAGCAATTGGAGCTATAAGTTCATGTTTATTAAGTGGGGCATTCTAATGATGATGATTGTGGTTATTACTACTACTTTAAAGCAGTTTGTGGACAAGAGACTTCATCCAATATAATACAATTTCAGTTTCAGTGGCTTTTTATATAAGGTAATAAAATAAAACTGTTGAAATATTTGACTTGAACGTTGGCCTCAGTCTGGCTTGACTCTGGCCCAGCACTGTCAGCACTAATCTGATGCTACAGTTTATTCCCACCTCTGCTCTTGACCAGTTTAAATAAGGATTACTCAATATTCTGTTTTGCCTTGGCGTACAAAGTAAAATATCCAAATATATAAATATGTATTTTTTAATACTGCAGAACCCACCAAGATTTTCCCATTTTTTTACGTTCACAAGCATGCTTTCAAAATATATTAATGTTGGTATAGCATGGCAGCCTTTGATTTACTTGCAATCTAATGAACAAATGAACAAGAAAATCAGTCATTTAGAAAGATGATTAATATGATATATATGCTCAAGCAATATTTACCTTGAAATTTCTTCAAAAACTGTTTGTGAAAATGTACATTTCCTCCATGTGAACCAGGTGCTCCAATGTCACTTCTATAGCTACCATCTAAACATCCTCCTAAACAGAGTTTACGGTTAAGCTACATTAAATAATTTCAGATAATTCATATTTTTAAACTTTATATGCAAATAAATAAAAATGAAGCCTATAAGACTCTTGAAAAGTAAAAAAAAATCATTACGAACAGAAAATTTTCAAGTATATTATATATATTTTTAAAATCATGACCAAATGACATGAAAAAGTTGTAACCTAAGAACCATCCATATAACCACCCAAAAAACATTACATTCATACCTTGCATAGATTACATTTTGGCAACAGCAGTTGTGGGGATGCTGGAAATGTAATTATAATGAATGTGTTTTGCCGTTCATTTGTAATGATGGAGATTTAAGCTCTAATCTGATTTGCCTTGAGTAAGAACTTTTCCAAAATGTTAACTATAAGATACTAACATGCTTCATTAAAATCTATGTGAATCAGAAATCATAATCCATTTTCTGTGTACAGTGATATTTGTACAAGTGAAGCTATAGGGAGGGTCTCTTTTTTTTAACAGGATGGTTTGTATTGTCCAAGACAAGGGTGCTCCACTTTAGCCATGTTAGAATTGTTACATAATGTGAGATTCAGAAAGCTCCATATTCACAGATAATACATGTGTATTGTGTATTTATATGTAGACTGTTATCATTTTTTTGTGTAAAGCCAGTTTATAAAATTCAGTTCAGGAGATACCAGTAAACCCAATTTTTTTTTTCTTGTAGAACCCAACAGTTACCGGACCATGGTGGCACGTTCAGTCAACAGTACTCGACTGGCACAGGACTACATTCAGCTGAAGACTCTATTGCAGTCTGTACGCTACTACAGCCGCGCCAGTCTCTATGGGCCAAATGTTGGCCGTCCTCGCAAAAATGCTATCCTGCTACTGGACGGGTGAGTGGCTATAGCAGGTTAGTGAGTTACTCTATAGGCCATTATTTGATGAATAAGGCTTTTAATATAGTATACCACTATGCTGTGCACATCATTTTAATTCGTCCAACATTAGTACTGTTGCAGTGATGTTATGATACTTCAGTGGCTACATGTTTGTCAAGGCTGGTGAACAGAACCTGCGAGAAAAAAAGACAATTTGAGAATTTGCATGGTTTTGTTAGCAAAATACAAAAGCAGACTATATTTTCAAAAACATGAAGTGTAGATCAAAGACAGGAAAGATCAATTTAAGAAGCCAGGCAGACTGAGTTGAAAGTGTAAGCCAACAGAGGAAAGACAGAACACCAAACAAAGAATACAAACAACTCAGAAACACAGAGGTATACAGGACTTTGCATAGACGGAATGCAAACCAGGGCTTTATATACTGTTTTTACACTTTATATACTTTAAATATCAAGTCGGACCAGTCAGCAATAGGGTGAGTTGGAACTGGTTGTCGTGGAAACGGAGGCTAGAGGTGTGGTGCATAATCTGGCTGAGGCCTATGGGAAATGTAGTGTTCTAAAAAGTAGCTTTTTTTCCTTCAAATATTCTTTGTGCATCAGGCGCTGGTTTGATTGATTCAGTCCTTAGTAGTTAATATAGTGAGATACTCTTTGACCATCTGGCATTTCCACAATAGCAAATTATTTGTGCAGATGGGTGTTCCATTTTGTTCTCTACAAGCGTAACTAGTTGGGAAGTACTGCCATGAGCAATAAGTCATCACAGTACGCTGATTGCAAAAAAATGAAAAGAAAAATTCACTGATTTAAATTTCACTGGACTGAATCTGTGGATTGAGATTTTTTTGTGCATCGTATTGTTAGTAACTATGTTGAGTTGATTCAATTTTATTTTGATTCAAGTGGAAAAGAACAGAAGCAGGGCACCTACTGTGAGGCAGATATAGGCACTACATATAGTATGCTTGAATGATTTGATGGTATATGAATGATACAGTTACTGGGAGCATGGCGTCAAAGTATTAACACTTTTCTACAAATATCTTCCAAAGAAAAAAGAAGAGAAACATATAATACCTGTCCACAGCGCTTCTCTCTGTGCTATTACAACATTACAGATTTTCTCTCTAGAAACATTAGATCTGAAAACTACCTTTTATGTGGCAATATGTGAGATGCCATATATGTCATAAATGTTTTTTTATGTTCAAATCTTCTTAATTCAGACCATCGTCTTGCAAGCAAATCCATTGCAGATC
>JBBPCZ010000156.1:16076400-16091070 GCA_037974445.1 Brycinus macrolepidotus | reverse complement strand
ATATGTCATAAATGTTTTTTTATGTTCAAATCTTCTTAATTCAGACCATCGTCTTGCAAGCAAATCCATTGCAGATCATGGGTTGCATCCATGCCTTTCAGTTCAAGGGAATCTTGAACTAATTCGATCAACATCTTGCTAGTGTGTGCAAAATTCCTTCAGTAAGTGAAAAAGGACATTGATGATATTCCCTCCTGAACCTGGGATTCACAGTGAATTACAAGAACAGTTTGTTTACCAAAGGACAAGACACATTTTACTGGGTCTGTCGCAGAACTTTTAGACTCTCAGCATGTGCCTATCCAGGGAGAGCGCAGCTGTATTTCATGCTTGTCTCTTCCTGTTCAAAGCAAGGCACTAGGTAACGTTTATGCTTTCTAAAGGTTCCTTTAGGATCATGCCTGCTATGGTTTTTTGGATCCTGTTTGGGTTGCTCTGAATAAAAGATTTTCAGTGTTGGACTCTGTTTCAGTCTCGCACAGCAGGTATTTGAACAAACTACTTTTGTATGTCTCTTGACCTTGGATTGTTGGAAAGAAACATCTTTCCTGACAGCAGGAGCTCACATGTGCAAAATGATGTCCTGCAAGATGCTTCTCACAGATAGATTGCTGATGAAATGGAGAGCCATTTATGAATAGGATACAAAAGTGCTCCTATAACTAGATGTTTACTGACCAGGTTCTTGCATACTGCAGAATAAATTAGCTTGATGTTTCATCCCAAGTCTAGCATCTGAAACGTGAGTATGATACATGCATTGAGAATTTAAATTAAATATATTTAAAAAATATTATGAGCTCTGCCCTGGGACTTCTGTGTGGCATGTTCTGCGTGCACATTCCAGCTCCTATCAACTTATCATCTTATTTCCCAAGTTAGAGCTGTGCTGAACCTGCTGCATGTGAAGTTTCCATTACTGGATTAAATAAGTATGACATGGTTGTCAAACAATGCATCTTGTTGGTTCATTCTGAAATATGTACATCAGGCAGGGTGAGTGGCTGGGCTAAGCTACTTGCGTTGCAGGGCGGTGACAAGGTCTCCCACCCATATAGCCAAACACTGCTGTGAAACAGTTTGCCTGGAGCGCCTTACACAGAGTGGCTCACACAGAGGTGGTAATAGTATGTTAGTTAGAAGTGAATCTTAGTGATTCTTACAGAAGTTACCAGGTGCTTTGACCAAAAAAGTCTCATATTTCTCACTCATCGTCATGCAAGCACTTTAAGAAAGCTCCATAGTTCATCCTTTGTTAATCTAGTGTAACACTGTCTGTCTGTATTGTGGAGCACATAGCAAACTCTGTTTATGTTGCTTCCAGTGGGCTGTTATTGCTGGGGCTCATTGCACCAGTGAAATCCTCTGTCAGCTAAATAAAGTGTCACTCGATTTATGGTGTGACTGAGCAATACTCCACCTGCATCATCCTTGCTCTCCAAGGCAAGAGACTCTCCCTCTCCCTCTCAATTTTTATTCCTTGCACTTAATGCCTTGCATGCAACATTTAAAGTTTTTCACTAGAGGATTTTTAGGTTTTTGTATAGGTTTGCACAAGTTTTCTTCAGATTCTGTTGCAAAAAACATTATTTTCCTTTGACATAGTTACACAGATACTGATGCTTTTTATTTAAATAAAACATCTTTGAAACAATATAGGCACAACCAAACAATACCTTTAGAAATTACGGACTTTGAGCCAACTAGCTGACCTGAGTAGGACTACCATGTGAATGAGGAGTCTATTAACCACTGTTTTGCCTTTGATGTGTTCCATTTTTATGGACACACTGTTTTCATTCCAGTCTCATTTTAAAGTTGTGAGATGGGATTACCCAACATATTTCATGGCATCTGTCTCCTGCCAAAAATACCTCAGGATTTGATGTGTCTATATTTTTTGGTTGTTTGTGTTTTTGTGCAGTTGGCCACAACTTTGAAATGTGGGATAATGAGGCCAGTTGGAGACAGTGAGTGGTTGCTAATTGGTTATGGTACAGACATGACCGAGCCAAGCATAAATATGTCATTGCCTAACCAGAGCTCCCTCACACAAGTAATCAGTGGTTGACAGCGGCCCCTGTCTGCACCTTCTGCATTCACACTTAACCCAATAGGAATGATAAGAAGAAAAACATACACCTCTGTATTGTAGCATTGAGCTTTACTTTGTGGGGAGAAGAACTACATTCCATTAAATTCATTGTAATGTCCAGAGATGAACCGAAACTGCTGTACATTTGCAGACTCTCAGGGGAAAAGCTTGGACAGATCAGATACCTTAACATTATCTGGTCTTTAAAGGCCTGCCAGATTCTTGGCATCCATGTCTCTTTATGGGCTGATTGCTTTTTCTGTACTTCACCATTCTTCTTCCACGTGGTTTGTCTGCCTCAGTTGTTAAGAGCTGTGTTGGAACTTTGGCGGACTCAAATGAAAATTTGACTGATAACCACAAGTGCCTTGTCAAAGGTCTTGCTCAGAAAGAGACGCCACCCCTTGCTGCTACCAGTCTGAGTTCAGATGGAAATGATAAATTGAGTCAGAGCTCTGCAGACAGAGAGGTCTGCTGTGCTTTGAGGCGGAGGGGGTGGGGAAGGAGGTTTTAGGAAGAAATGGGGATGGGAGCAGTTTTACTGCACAGATCGCACTTTCACTTTTCCTTAAGCAGAACGGCTGTTTAGAAGGAGAGGCCTTCTCAGAGTATGTCTTACTCCCTAAAAAGGATCGCTCAGCTCTCTCTTAAGCTGTCATCTCCTGTCTATCTAGAGCTGGTTTACACACAGCCTGAAAAATCAGTCCCCTCCAGTCATATAAACATGCTCTCCTTGTGAGTGCTTGGTTTGTGTCTTAGTTAGCCTTGATGTTCGCTGCCTACACCAACGTTCTCTGCAGAAAGGGTCATTTACAATTGCAGGGCAGACTGAAATTGCAGCTGTAAATAATCTGCACTTCCACTGCCATTTCCCCACTCACCAACTGAAGCATTCTCCTTATTTTTCCGCTTACAGGTTCATGAAGAATGGTGGTTCTGTTGTTGATGCAGTTACGTGGCAACAGTAGGTATTCTACCCTTTAATATTTCTATACATACTATTCAATACAGCATATTACATAGGGTAGCATATACATACATGTATGATAATGCCTTAATTCATCTCTTCTAAAAACATATATAGCAGAACACAGAACTCAGAAAAATTCAGTTCATAAATAAAACTAAAATTAAATTTGTCTAGTTGCTAAAAGTGTCTTCTGCAACCAAAACAGTTTTTTCACACTTTACAATCTGCGTAACTGCAGAACTAGTTTTGGCCACTTTTCTCTGTATACCTCAGCCCATAATTACTGTCACCTGTTGAGTGTGCTTGAAGGTAAAATGCACACTCCCTTCAAAAACATGCACACCTAATTTGAGTCTTTCGTCTTAATCTCATTTAACATAATTACTTTGAAGTGTTGTAAAATGATGTACCCTTGTCTGCAGCTGGTTCTGATGCTAGCCAAGCCAGTGGAAGCCAAACCTTTTTTTTTGGTACTCTGAAACACAAGTTTCCATTTGTGTGTGCGTTTTTTATCGCGTTGTGTTGTATGGAATTCGATGAACGTGAAAAATGTGACTGCTAACAGATATATACCATTAGTAGTCTGTAATGTGAAGAAGGTGCTGTCATTGTTTTGGTTCATACAACATGAGTTTTTCTATTAAAAATCAAGATTTTGTAGGATTAAACTTACTGTTGCCTTGACACAATAGACTATACTGCAAAAACAAAATCTTAGCGACTTACAAAAACTACAGAAAATATAATGAAAATGTGATGTAAAGTGAATGAGAGTGAGATGATAAAATGAGAAAAGGATGTTTATATTAAGGAAAAACATCTGTGACTGGGGTAAGCAACATTTTCTTTTTAAAGCTTTTGTTTAGGATTTTATTTAAGAATTTAGATTTTTTTTTTTAATTCTATCTTTTTTTTCTCTGATCCAGACTTTTTTCAAGAAAACTTACTCAGTAAATGTTGTTTATCCCATTGGCAGATAATATGAGCCTTTACATCTCATTTTCAGTGGAAGCTGTTCTCAACTCCAAATTTTCTTTAGCTCAAAACATTTAATCTTTGGAAGCAACACCAAAATATGTTTGTTTTAAATATGTTTTACCATTGTCTACGTGACATTTTTGTTATTAGTTATTAGCACTTTTTGTGTTATTAGTTTTATTCTCTTTTGTCAAGAGATCCAACCGGGACTATGCTTCTATTATAGACTCAGGATGAAGCTCTTCATTATGAAGTAAGGAAAGGGCACCTGACCGTGTATCAGGTTAAGAAAATGACCAGTAAGGGGGTTTCTCTTTTAAAAGAGTGTCATGCTCAATAGTGTGACAGTACGTGGCTCTTTGGTTTAAAATGAAGAGCTCCCTGTGGTATTTTTTTCGTATGGTGGTTTAAACATAAACTCCCTAGCGGTTGAGATTGTCTTGGTTGTGTGTGGAATGCAGTGTTCTGAATGGAATTTGTCTGGAAGCATGTTTTTGGTCAATTTGTCTTTGGACAGCTGGCTGTATTTCTGAGCTGCTGGTTGGCTGGTCAGGTGTCAGCTGGAGGTGAGGCTACAAGCTTGTCTGAAGACAAGACTCTGCTGTGCATTCTCTAACTACAGCCTTGTACCTCAAGGAAAGTGAAAGGATCACTGCGGGCTCCTGAAGACTCATACAGGGCACTGAGTTGCAGGTCACAGAAAGTTTCTCTTTTTTTCACAACATGAAGAATCACAGGTGCTACTAGCTTAACAATGCTCCCCGTGTGAGTGGTTTCTGATCAAGTCTCACGCCAATGCATCTGTATAAAGATTATCTAGAAAATGACACTGATTGTGAGGCAATTGTAAATATGCTGCGATCCATAGACAGCTATCCAGGACAAGCTTAAGTCCATATTTACTTTAGCTGTCTGTGCTGTTAGTGCTTTCCATGGCTTATAATTATATCTACAGAAAAGTTTTTCATACATTATTTCAGTAATTTGAGCCCACAAGTGCTATGTCAAGTGTTTATGATGGTTAAAGCCATTAAAAGTTATAAGGGCATTTGTGGGATTGCACCCCATCCCCCCAATTAAGTTGCCCTCCTGTGTCTACAGAGAGACAGTGGGTTTGGATAACTTTCCTGACTTCAAACCTCTGTCTCTGAAAACACGCTAACTGCCCAGGGTGGACTCATTAATCCAGAGGTCAACCCTAATTAAGGGAAACGGAAGGAAAAAGCGGTGTCAGTTAGAGGAATTAAAAAACACACCACCCACACTGGCAAATTCAAACCATATGCTCTCACACATTCACCTTTGTAATTATACAGTCGGGGCACCTTGAACTCCACCTTTCATGATCTCTGTAATAGGTCCTATCTAAGTACTTTTCATTTTGATCCACAATCTTTCCGTGCTGTCTTAGGCAATTTGAACCCTACAGCTCATTTGAACCTAAAGTTGAGTTATAACAATCATGGTTGTACCTTTCACCTGAGTTAAAAAAATAATATCATCATTTATTGGAATACTTTATATGGTGTGCTGTATCAAGGTGTTTCTCTTGTGTTACGCACAGACTGTCTGCTTTTTTTGCAGTGTACCGTAAAACAGATGTATGCGTAACATTTCTGTCTTGCTCTTTCTCTCCCTTCCATTTTCCCTTCCTTCAAACACTTTCTCTGTTTATAGAGCTGTATACTCAAAACAAAGCCAACATGGCCCGTGGAAAGGCCACTAATGTACCACACATTCTGAACCTAAAACCCACTAATGGAGAAGCACAAGCTAAAAATAATGAGGTGGAGGCGGTGAGGAGTTGTTCAGTGTTGTTTGAGATCCAAGGGTAATGAAGATTTGTTGCCTCTACACTTGTGGAGCCCTAGTCCCAGTGAGGCTGTAAATTGTGAGGGTCAGTGTCCACAGAGGCCCACCAGTCCTTCAGTTCTGTAAGACTTTCAGATGATTTGCTTCAAGACCGGTGGAGTTCATGGAGGCCCCTTGCTTTCCTCACCCCATCACCAGATGGTCAGGCCTTTGCTACTTCAGATTGAGCTCCTCTTTCTTCATTTGACGTGACTGCATTTAACTGGAAGCAGTTATGCATCTTGTCACTGCCATCTCCCGTAACATCTTTATATACTTTGCCGACTAAATCCACTCAAAAATCTGTAGACTGACATCAGTGGCTACGGCTTCAGATTTAGCACACTTTACAGTACAGTGGACAATGGAAATGAGGATTTGGTCATTTCAAATGATACTGTTAACATCAAGATTAATTACTTAACAGTCTTCCAGACTTTCTCAGCGAGAGTCATTTTTAAGGCTCTTTGAATAATGTAGTAATTCTCTATGCAATATCTGGGATAAAATGTTAGTGACATATTTATCTGAGCAATGTTTTATTATTATAATTTTTCAATGTATTTCACTACAGTTGCTTTATAGCATGTATGTATCTCTGGCATCAGTGTAAGTGTTGACATAACTGAGCAGTGTAAGACTTACTGAGCTGTACTCTGGTCTGCACAGTTACTACATCGATAGGCGAGTGACCAAAGTGGAGGACTTTATGAAGACACGGCTCCTGGAGACTCTGACAGACCAGATCAACAAGGTGTTAAAGGTGAGATTCTTTGTAGGAAGCAACCAACTCAGACTTACTCTACGTTTGTAAAAAGACAAGATTTGACGGTTTCTAAGAAGCGTGCTGATGACCTACTCTTTTGGAAGAGTAAATTACAAGAGGCAGGTTTATTGCTTTGTTCTTTCTTCACACCAAAGATCTAGGCTGTTAGTGTCTGGGGTGTGGTGGTAGTAAAGTCCCTCGTGTCCTCATTAGGTCCTTCACCCTTAATTAAACAACTGTGCACATTCTCCCAGGTGTACCATCCTAGCGGCTATAGTCATTTCGATTGGCTAGACAATTGCATAGGGAGCTAGAGTTAAGACACTGGGGGAGAAAGGCTTTGGTTTGAAATGGAGTTTCGACTTACTAGGTTGAGTGTCATCTCATACCCTAGCCATTCTAGTAACAGGCCCTCTGGGGTAATGTTGTGCCAGGTTTCACAACACAGAAGAAAGCCTTCCCCATGAGTCTTTCTCTCTAAATACACAGCTATCCTGTTATGCATATCAGGCTCACATCTGGAAGAGTGTTCCCCACAAAGAGGAAAAAACTGAAAAAAAAGAAACTGGCTCCCTTCACAAATATCAAATGAATGAAAGCATCTCATTTTCCCCTGAGGTTAATGGGACAGCAATTAGTATGCATCCTTAAGAATGATGTCAGAGCAAGAGTTCAGGTCAACAGCTCATATCAGCCAAGTCTTATAACCATCTAAGCTGTTTGGGGGATTAAGGGGCCTGTTGGGTTTAGAGGGTTAAAAAGGCAGATTGTCCAGTTTGCTATGCCTGTCTCGTAAATAATGATGTGTCTAAAATGGTGATACTTTAGGCTCCTTGCCACTTTCTGGGAAATAAGAAAAGTATAATTCAGAGTTCCCAAGAGAGTTTTTTCCCATTTTGAAATGTAGCTTCAGGTGTTTGGAGGACAAGGCATTATTGAAGCTTTGTTCTCTTCTGCCAGTTATAATGTTTTACAACCATGGTGAAAGCCAATGCATAATTTGGTTTCTCTGGTCACTGTTTATTGCAGTGAAGCTATTATATAGCACAAAAATGAATTCAAAGGTTTCTTTCAGTACTGAGATGACTAAATGAAAAGTTTTTAAGAACACTTATTCAAGAATTGTACAAGCAACGGCACATGGTATTTTTGATAGATAATACTGTAAGTAGTAAGATAAGTTCTGCAGCTAGTTACTGAGAGGTCATAATGCTTACACTCCAAAAAGAAGAGAAAGTTTAATGAGGAAGATGTTTCATGTTATGGATGGTCAAATGTGGTGTATCTTCCTTTTTGGTTTATTGTGGTATATAGCTTGTGCAGTAAGTATACACATGACATACAGTGACACTTTGGAACAATGGAAAGATGATATCTAATTTTGAAAAACACTGTACAAATGTAGACTGTGGCAAATTCTGGTGAGACACTGAATCTAAGGAAAATAATAACATACAGGAAAGTTGCTTTCTCTCTTTGTTGTTTTTACTGATTTGTGATACACGATCATCAATCATTAATAGGATATTAAATTCAACTTGATTTACAGCATAGTTCAAATTGGAAACACAAACAGCAACAATGATGCTCTATATAAACTGTGAGATCACTGGAGACGTGATCATACATTAAATGGTATTTGGACGCTACTTTTTAATAGTGAAGGATATCTAAAATCAAGTGCATAGCCATCCGCACAGGCCTAAGAACACCATTGACAATGAAAAGTGTCTGTTTAAATAGCGTAAAGCGTGCTACCATTGGAGCAGTGGAAACATGTTTTCTGCAGTGATGAATCATGCAGAAATTCACTTTCCAGTAGTCTAATGGATGAATCTTGTTTTGGCAGAAGCCAGAGAAATGCTACCAGAATGCATAGCGTCAACAGTAAAGTTTGGTGGAGGAAGGAAAATGGTCTAGGGCTGTTTTTCAGAATTTGAGCTAGGCCCTTTCATTCCACTGAAGGGTAATATTTAATGTTACAGTATACAAAGACATTTTAGACAAATATGTTTCCAACTTTGTGGCAACAGTTCAGGGAAGGCAGTTTCCTGCACAAAGTCTGCGCCATAAAGACATGGTTTGATAAGTTTGGTGTGAAGGATCTCCAGTGGTCTGCACAGAGCCCAGACCTCAACCCAAACAAACACGTTTGGGATGAGTTGGATTGTTAATTGCGAGCCATCAGTGCCAGACCTCACAAATGCTCTTTTGACTGAATGGGTACAAATTCTACAAATGGGGGTCAATAAATTATGATGTCCCATGGTTTTGGAACGGGATGTAGCACAAGCTCATAAAGGTGTAATGGTCGTGTTCACATTGTTCTGTTCATGTACTGTATATGTACAATACAACTGAACAACCGTGGTCCTGAAATGAACCCATGTAGTACTCCTTTAGTAATATCCTAGAACTGTTAATGGGGGACTTTACAAACTTTACTGATATTCAATGTTAGGCCTAGTCTGGTGACAACAGAACAACTTTTATGCAGGATCCAAACCCTTAGATAAGATAACAAAACAATGCAGGGATCAGTGTTATAAAAGTATTTTGTAACCATGGTTGATGCACCTGAAGAGCTGACATTTAATTTAAAAGTAAATTCTGGCATTCAGTCTCAGATTGTCCGACATCTAAGCTTTTTTCTTTCTGTCAAATGTTACAATGTATAAATACATACTTGCATCTATGTATACTCATTATAAATCCTTAAAATATTTCCATGCTATTTATACAATATCTCATTTCAATTAGTGTCAGTTTTTCCCACCCTGAAGACTTCAATAAGTTGTTGGAATCCTTCAGACTCTGTATGTCTCTGCACATCTAGTTAATTTATGTCACTTTTATTTTATATAAAGTTATGAAGTGCTTCTGCATCATGCTGTAAAACGAAGCATTCGGGGGTCATTGTGAATGTGTTTTCGGCAGATCGTTAAAATTCATGCTCCTGAGAAGAAGGTGTGGTTGGGTGGTGTCGGACCTGCATGGGCCGGAGGCATCAACAATTTGTCAGACACATTTGCTGCTGGGTTTTTGTAAGTATTGTGCTGTCACCCAATATATGTTTAAAACATAAAACCCTGTTACTTTCTGAATGCACTGACTGAAACCTTTATTTTGGGCTAGATGGCTGAACACTCTTGGAATTTCTGCAATGCAAGGGATTGATGTTGTTCTGCGACACTCCTTTTTTGACTATGGTTACAGCCACCTAGTGGACCAGCACTTCAACCCTTTACCTGTAAGTTAAATCTTAGTCGTAGTTTTATGAACAATATGAAGTAATACATATCCAAACAGCATCCAACCCTGGTCACTTTTTGCTGACCTCTCCAAAAGAAGTTACATTTGTAACAAAGTTTGATAATAGAAATTCCTTCTACTTTTTAAATTTATGGTAACCAATAAACAGATTTAAAGACATATGACAGTATCAGTGTAGGTATGCATTGTTCCCTGTGCAAATCATGATTAATGATTAATGAATGTGTGCATTCATACATTCGGAGCACCTACTTTAAAGACAAACAAATCTGCTCAATGCAGTATGTGACAACCATCAAGGTATGCTTTTGGCTTTGTTGTGAAATCCTTTCAGTCATATGAGCCAGTGAGCGTCTGAGATGGGTCCTCCTCAGTCTGCTGCCTGGACACTTTGCAGCTTTTCCCGTGGGACCTATTAGCCAAGATGAAAGGTGTTTAATGGTGTTGAATACTGGGCAGCTGATGTGAGGTACACTGAAACTCTAACCCTCTGTCAAATACCCCAGGACAGTGTCATCTGCCCCCCCACCCCCGCTGCCCCTCAAACATGTGTGCTCCACTGTGTGTGCAGAAGAGCTAGATACTAAAAGACATGCAACCTGAGCCTAGGCCACTCTGAAGGTAGCCACTACAACAGCACGCAGGCCTTTTATGCTAGCAGGCTAGACCAGCTTTATCCAAGGCATTGGGTACCTTATTTCTAGAGAGAGAAAACACACTTCAGCTAAATGTTTACATTCTCCTCCATCTTTGGTTATGAATTTGTTTTATAGTGTCAGAGATTTGTAGCATCATAAGCACAACTGCCAAAGGATGAAACTCAGGGCTTAATATTCAGTTGTTTGGATGTGTTTGAAAAATGCCAAAATTTAATGTATTTTTTTTCTTATTTTTTAAACTACCAAACCTGGAATGTATTTTATATTAGTAGTACCTACACAATTATAAAAATGCAGATCTTATCAGGGTAACATGTACACCTTTCATCCACAGTCCACATTGTGGATCAAAGGAAGACATTTTCCAATATATATCCATGCCAAGATGTAAAAAAATCTTGTTGATTCTTCACAGCTCTAAGAAATGTGTAGAACATCTTATACAAAATTATGAGATTTAAGTTAGATAATGAAAAAAAGTGAAAGGACAAGAGCAAATTAAGGAGAAGCATACATCTTGGGAATAAAATTGGAAAATCTATTTTCCAATCTGGAAGAGATTTGGGAATATATATCAACTTTTCCGTAGAGTCACAAGTAATATTCCAGGTCATATCAGCCCAGCTTGCCTATAAAAGATAATCCTCCATAAATTTGCTCTTCTCTTCATACTTGACTTTCTTCAAATGCTCCTCATTTTGAAAAGTCCTTTTTCCTGCTCACAGTTCAATATCTCTGGTCATTCCTTAGAATAGCCACCCCTTGCTGGGATCACAATGCTTTAAACATAGCTGGGTGTCTGTGGGAACTGCCAGGCTTCCCACTGTGAGAATTCGCAACAGGCCCAACCTGTCGGGCTGCAGAGAAATTTATGTCCTGGCCCACTCTCTTTAATCCTTCAGTCAGGCCTTCAGGGCTGGCCCAAACCCTATCCCTCCTCAACCCTCTTTGTCCAGCCCACCAAACCACTCCTCTCCTCTTTCTAAAGACTTACCTTTTTTCCATTCTGTCATTCCACTTTCTGTCTTCTTTCAACAGTTAATGATGCGAATAAAGTAAATTCACTACTCAGGATTTATAGTTACAAGTTTCATTGCGATGACTTAACGCAAAGTTTTTTTTAATTCCGCAAGTGTAATGCACAACTATTTATTTGCTGATTTAAAAAAAAGAATTAACATTAAATGTGCCATGTGTGTTACTTTGGTCACTTCTCAAAATTTACTAGATCCATGTTCCAAAAGAGATGGCATTGAACTTTGTGATTAGATCACAATGAAGGCTACCTTCTGGTGACTCATCCATGTAAATGATGTTTGTGCAACAACACTGCACAGCCAGTGCATCACTATTCACATGCTAGTCTAATCTTCCTGTAGGTTTTTGGCAGTAGTATATGACTGTTTTGTTTTGCATACCTGAAACGTGAGCAAATTTTTCAGAGATTTTTCTTGGTGTTTCAGATCTTATGTTGACTTCAGCTGTTCTGCTTAATTTCCATTTCTTAATGACAATGAGAAATACAAGCAGCAAGTGTTTGGATATCTTTTATAGCTGTCTTTTGCTGTGTAAGGGTCAGTTATTTTTAGTTTCAGATCCCTAGTCAGCTTTTTCGATGAGCTCATGCCTGTTGAGTGTAAGCACAGCACTGAGAAGTGTAAAGTACTTTAAATGTAATTGGAATTGTCAACACCTGACTTTGGCTAAGACCTAAAGTGCCATATAAGCTCTGAGACCTTACAAAAAACAATTGGAACTTTTGTTCATGCCATGTAATAAATGGTATTTCAAATAAATGATAATCATGCACTAAAATTCGTGGAAATGTGTTTCATATTAAAGCTTGTTCTATGCTGAAGTCTTCACTTCTTCATTTACTTCACTTAGAAAATAATTTGAACAGCGATGCCCATACTTTCTGTCGGTTAGGTAGAAACAAAAGCTAATATGAATAACCTATTGTTCCTGTTGACCAGTACTTAGTCATGTTCTTTAATGAGGTCTTTGGGAAGCCTGAATTCAATTTATTATTTTTTTAGTAGAGTTACTGAGTTAATCTGAACCCTGTTTTTTATAGTCTATTTTATTCATATTACTTTGCAAGATGTTGATAATTCATTCTTTCCTCTCTTCACATATACTTAACATCCTTTGTTTTCCCTAGATCCTCATTATACTTTATTTTGAACATGTCTTCAGTGGTTGAAAATCATTGATGATTTGTAACTAATTTACTTTTTCATATTTGGACAATAACAACCAATGTTATTTATCCAATTACTCCATTCATATAAACTGATCCTCAGTGAGTGAGGCTGGCCTGCTATAGTTGGCATTGCTGTAGTGTTTTAGTACTATGGTGTTCAGAATTGTTGCCCTGTACACCTGCCACCCTTCCAATGCCTTCTGGCAGGGAAGCCCAGCCATCTGGTACAGCCTCAACTCCAAGAATCACAACTTACAAAAGCTGCTGCTGCAACTCTCATGCTATCATCTCTGTTTTATCAACTTCATCTGCTTATCTTATGGAGCCCCTTGATCAGGACTCTTTTGGCACATTTTCACTAGCACACATTTTTTAATTTTCAGTGTTTTTCAACTGTTTCACAGCCTAGAAGACTGAGAACATTTTAGAAAACTTGATCTTTTTAGAGGTCTATCTGGCCTTGTGTATCATTTTTCACAGTCATTACATCCCATATTCAAATATGTGTGTTTTCGCACACAACAGTACAAAGAGACAGTCCCTCTGCTTAGACCTTTTCCCCCAGTAACTATGGCAGATCTTGTATAGTATTTGCTGCCGGAGTAAATTAAGCTAAAGCTTCCCTGAAAAAGAAGCCTTTAAATGTTGCCATATGCAGGATTGCATGGGAACTTCCTGATGCACACATGCTGTTCCCAATCCTTTCAATTAGGTGTTGAATTCAGGAACTGATGAGAAGATTTAATCTAAATCTACTGTAGCCATGAGAATGACTGACAGACAGAGTGTTGGTTCTGTTTACACAATCAATATTTGTTAACATTTGTTAACAAATGTGTGGTGAACTCTCAGATGTAGGGACAATTTTGCTAGACCATGCCCTGTTTTCATTACAGATGTGAGGGGGAGACATGTTTGCACAGTTTTGTGTTGTGGCTTCTGAAACTTCTGGTCCTTTAGGTAATGATGCTTCCTCATTAAAGTAAAAATAGAATTAGTGTAAATTTGATTAGTCATCAGAAATGTTAGTGTTTGTCAAAATTACTGTAGTAATACAAATTGTTAAGGAGATGACCTGGAGAAAAACATTAGCTCTCTTATACAAAATGTAACGGAAGAAAACACCAAATATCCTGCATGAACCAGTAACAGATAGCGTAGATTAACATAGGTAGTTATGTAAAGAACATGCTCTTAGATATTTGGTCTTCACATGGGTTTGCTCAAAGGTATATATAGCTTTTCTTATTGACACTGAACAGCAAATGTTCATCATGTTGCCTTGAATCCAGTCAAGCATTTAGTTCTGGTCAGAGAAGAAATGAATCTCCTCTTTTTGGCTCCTCACTTCTAAAAGGAAAGGCTTCCAAATAATATCTGTAGTACTATTTCTCCAATTGGGCGTCCAAGAAAGTGTCTCTTTCAATAAAAGGTTGAGGCATGGGTGGGCTTGTTTAACCACAGGATAAAAGAGCACAAATCTCCTGCATTCTGCACAGTAGAGGAGACTGATATGTGAAACGTACATTAGAGCTGTGAAACTCTTATTTGTTTTTCACACCTTTCATTTTTAATCTTAGACGAATAGTGTACTTTTACCACACTATAATTAAAACATTTTTGAAAGGTACCACATACTGTGATGAACTTTCCTCCCACAGGCAAAGAAACACTTTCTACACTTCGTTTTTGAACCAGAACCATCATGCATGAGAATCATTGGTGTTTCTAGCTGTTCTGGCACTCTAGGCAAATCTAGTCAAATGGGGTTGATTGGCAAAAAAATTGTCAATGGGGAGTGGGGGGGGGGGGGGGGGGTGCTCATTCCTTTTTTTTTTCAAACAGGAGGGGAAAGGAGTTTTGGGTGTAAAA
>JBBPCZ010000156.1:16039924-16050519 GCA_037974445.1 Brycinus macrolepidotus | reverse complement strand
ATATATAAATACACACACACACACACACACACACACACACACACAGGTGTTTTTTTTTTTATTAGATTTATTGGCTGTCACTAGGCTGTCTGTTGCTGCACAGTTTATCAGCCCCCCAAACCATGTCTCTCACTGGAAAGAGACCCCCAGAGAACTACTGCTGATCAGATTTTATTTGGCTGGTGGACCAGTGTCAGCAAAGCAGTAACACTGCCATTGTAGTGTGTGTGGTGCTGGTACAAGAGCATCAGGAACAGTGTTGTTTTTTTACACACTGTGTACACACACTGGCCACTTAATTAGACAGAAACGGTCAGTTTATGACTTCAGGACTATCGTTGGCTGGATATTTTTGATTAGAGTAATACTCTCAACACAGCAGGTGTTAAAAAACCCCAGCAACGCTGCAATGCAACCCCACCACTACCAGTGATGTGCTGCTCTATACTGAAGTCCTCCACCCAAATAATATCTAGTCAGTGGTGATGGTCCGTGGTTGTTGACAAATGTTGCATACAGAGGGGCTACAGTTAGTAATTGTGTACCTACATGATGCACTTCTAAATTGAGTATAGCTACACAATGGATGTATGTGTACATACAAAGTAATTGTATGTATATAAGATTAAAATCGTTTGTTCACCACGTCCTGTTTGAATCTAACAAGTTCAACATTCTCATATTCAGACCTCCCATCTTCAGAACGTCTGGTCCGAGTTCAAGAACAAGGCGTTCACCCGATCAGGGCCCGGCATCACCAGAGCGTGAGTGACTGTGTTTATGGTTGCTCTAAACACTGCAGGGTGCTTTGAAGAAATGTAAATCAGTAGACTCTCTCCTTTTTTACTGGATTACAACACCCCTGACATTGCTGACCTTTCATTTTTCATGGACCAACCTGTAACCTTAGTGAAATTTAATACTCGGTGTGTGATTTTTTTTAAAAGCAAGCACACCATGCTTTGTGGCTTGTGTTGCAGGTTGGTGCCCTCATGTCGGAGCATGAGGACTCAGCTGTGTGGCGTGTACCGGCAGTGTTTTGCAGCCGAGTGTATGGGCAGTAACCAGCGACTGGCCCCTAGTGTTCAAGAGCGAGCTCTGAACATGGTGCAGTATGTCTGACTTAGATTGTTTTTCATGTAATTCAAACATAAACAGCAGCATTTTTGTGGTGCAGAGCTCAGCGTCCTTTAATTTCTGTTCCAGAGAGAAGCTGGTGGACTGGAAAGACTTTTTGTTGGTGAAGAGCAAGAGAAATGTCACCATGGTGTCATATCCTTGATTGCAGCAGCACTGTTTTTTCTGTTAGAATCTAATGTCTTTAGTTGAAACTTTGATGTGTCTCTTTCCTCTTTTTTTCTCTTATTTTTTCCATTAGATTCTACCACCCCAGAGTATCTCTACAGTGGATATAATCTTGGTTTGTTTCTATTGTATGATAGATCTGTTTTAGACTAGATTTAGTCTTCAGGTATAGTTTCAGTGTTTCATTTAAGTTCTTATTAGTGTATATTTACTTTAACCATGCTCTCACTTACCTGGAGGAGTTCCCTGGTCTTGTGCATTTCATTTATGTGGATCGCGCTTCAGGACAAATGATTGCTCCATCTCTCAATGTCACTGACCGCACTGCTTCAGAACTTGGAAAAGGCCCACTTGCACACTTTATTAAAAACAAGGTTTGTTTTGAAGTCTACCATATCTTATACACATGCTTGGTCATAATAGTATAAGTAGTACCAGTCTAACGTTTGGCCATACTTACTCACAGAAGTGTGTTTACTATTTTCCACAGTTTGGAATAATAATGAGAACATTTAAATGACAGAATAATGGAAGGATGCAGAAACAAAAACAGTTCAACAAATCAAACTTTTCTTATCTTTTATTTTTCTTTTTTTAGATTCGTTTAGAAATAGCCCTGTTTTGCCTTCACATGGCTTTACATACTCTTGGCATTGTCTCAAGGAATGTCAAGCAGCATACTAAAAGATACTTGTTGGGAGCATTTTATATAATTATTTTTATATATTATATATTAATTTAGATCTGCTTTTGACTGGTAGTGTATAAAGCATCTGTGCAGCTACTTTTTTATAAAGTGTCCTTACCAGACTACTTTAATTTTATCCTGAACATCAGTCATTGTCAGTAATGTTTGTACTCCATCTTTTTAGGTATGGCGTTTTTTTGCAACATCCCGGCGGTATTTGCAGAAAGGCTATACCACTGTGACTCTGCGGGATGGAGACTACTTCTTCTGCTACTTCCTGTGGTTTGAGAACGAGACGGTATGTGTGGTGATCAATTTCACCATGTCCTCACAGGGCCATCATTTCCAGAAGCTTGTGAACATTTTTGAACTGATTTAGTATCGTTCATTATCCAAAGAGCAGATGAATGCAGCATCCCTTTTCTTTGGCAGGGTTACAAGCTGGAGGTTGTAGACATACCTAGCCTGCCTGATGACTCTGCTCCTATAGGAGTGCTCAGCTGTGATTATTACAGGTAACGGCTTTTATGAAAGGTGTGATAATCCCATGTCACGACAGGAGGAGAAACTCAGTCGTTAGGAGGGTTGTGTTTGAATGTTTTGTGTCAGTTTTTCAAACTGTAAGACAAAATTAGATCATACCAAACCCCATAGCAAACTTTATAATTAAAGGGATTAAAAGAAGGAAAGTGTTCAAAGACATGTTACAAGATGACTACATCTCACAATGTAAAAATGTAGTTTACAAGTACAAGTATTGCATAGTTTTGGATTGATAAATGGTTTTCAGGCTTGTTAGCTAAGGCTCAAGTTCTGAAAGCAATTACAATGCAGCTGTCAGCCTGCAGCAATAATGAGCTTTGTGGCTGACTGGACTACCCCATGCACCCTTAACCAGACCTCACAAAAATTTTACCATCCACTTCTTTGTAGAACATTTCTGTTGTCCCATAGGAAACTGCTGCGCTTCTACAGTAAGAGCCACCAGAGCGAAGTGGTGAAGTGCTATGAACTACTGACCATTCACCTGGGGGTGATCCCCACTGAATACATCCTGCAGCACTGCAGCCAGCTGGCCCGGAAGCTGTGGGAACCCTCCCGCATTCCGCTCTTATGAGCCGCTCCGTGTGCTTCCTCTGCAACGGACCCTCTACGTTCCTCTCCAGCAGCTTCCCTCATCATCAGTGGGAGCATGCTGTGACCATCTTTGTTCCACAACTGTTGGAATGCTAGGCACTGGTATGGTAGGAGCGCTGTCCTGTATTTTTTTTTTTTTTTTTTTTTTTTTAATTCATTTCTCTAATGTTATCATGCCTTGATGAGTAGGGTCTACATCATCCAACGATGGCCCTTTTCTTTACGCAGCTTTGACACAATGATGGCCAAACGATCTAAAAAAAAACATTTTGACTGTGATTGTGCACAAGTTCTCATGAAGCCTCTCTCCCTAAACAAAGTGGCACAGATTTTTCACTTGCGTGCTCCAGAACAATACTGAACACACTGCTCCCACTTTTACTATGTGTTGGAAGGTGGAAATAGGAAAAGGAAATTCTCACCATGTTAGTTCCTCTGTGTATTTTATTTAAAAACACTTTCATAGGAAACTTTCAATAAATCTTACTTTGTGCAGCATTAAATAATGATTCACCATTACACCATAGCTGGTTACATATTTATACCTTTAACCTCAGATTCAGACCTTCATTTAAAGGCACAATGTCCCTTCATCATGCACTCTCCTCTTCAAAGAAGCTACTTTGTTACAATCACTGAATATGATGGAAATATGTTCCCCTTTGTAACAGATAAGATTCAGAAAATGTTATTAATGAAGTTTTATTATAAGAAATGCCTCAAAATACAGTGACCAGCTAAGGTTTTTCTTCCCTATTTCTATATCGGTTAGAAATAAAAACATCAAAAACATGGTGTAACATTGTGAAGCACATAAATCATGCACTTAATACTGCATAAAACAGTAGTAGAATTGAAGTAGTGTTACGTGTAGTGAGCGTTATTTGTAGTGAATGATTCCTCTCAGGCTAGAATAATTTGTTATTTTAAAGAATTAAAATTACCTGGAGTGTTTTTTTTTCTTCTTTCATTTGGTATTCGGCTACATGTATGTGTAAAGTGGATAATGCGTTATCTGTAGACTCTCTTTTCCTCCAGATCATGTTCTGCACTTTGCGGTGGAAACCCAAACTCTTTATTTGTTCTCCGAGTTCCTAATAATAGACGTATGACAGAGAGGACACGGGACGCGCTCGATACAGAGACACTGTGAGCTCTTCTTAATGCACCTGCAAAGTCATCATAGTGCGCCTGTGAGGTCATGCACGACTTCAGCTTCAACTAGCTCCCGCAGTAAGCTGGTCTCACTGCTGACATCATGCACCACTTGTGTCATCATGGCGTCCATGCGCAGGGTCTCGTAGTAGTGCAGCAGGGCTCCGGGCTGCCGAAGGTCATAGCCAAAGCCTGCCAGGCTCACTTCGTCGCACAGCTGCAGTGCCAGCACCACTGCACTCATCCCCAGAGTAGGAACAATCTAGAACAGAGTGCAGAGCACACCTTACAGTCTCATCTTTACTGCCTCTGAAACTGCAGGCTTATCATTCTTATCATCTGTCATTCTTATCATTCTTATCAGCTTATCATCTGTCTTAAGGTTCAGTACTCGGATCCTATTACACATGACTCAGGAACTACTGTGAAACTAATATTTGTTGTCCATTTATGAGCGTGAGGAACTGAAGTGTGGAAGTTACAGAGCAATTCAGGCACAAAAGAGGCTACTGTGAATTCTGGTGTAATTGTAATGGTTCTTTCACTGTGATACGCTCTTCCTAAAAGGGCACTTTGGAGTAATGCCATAAAATCTAATAAATAATATGAAATAAATAATACATAAGATGTGAGTGTGAAGAGCCTTTAAAAAGTTTAAGCAAACTCCACATAATATAAAAATATTTCATTGTTGAGTGTATATGTATGTAATTTGCTTCACCTTTCTTTGTCGTTTTTCGTAAGTTTGCAGCACGTGCCACGTCCTCTTTAGTATTTCTGGGTTCAGGATGCGGAAGTTTTCTGGCTGAAGTGGGATCTCATTTACCACATTCCTCCAGAACCACAGTTTAGACCACCAGCTCTAAAAAGACACATGAATTTCAGGATCTTTTTTTTCTTCTGAACAGTAAATCCATGTAGAAGTAGCAGAGATTTGCCTACCAAAGGCTTCTTTGTCAGAACAGAGGTAAGCCACTCTAAATCCAGTCTCTTGAATACAACCAAAGCAATTATATCTGTCTTCTGGTATTCCTGTTTTAATAAGGGTGCTCCTTCAGGATACATCAGTCGAATAGTGGTTCTTGAACCGGCATCCTTCTCAAATCCAAGTACTGGTGCACTGTTCATCCTAAAAGTGTTCAGACAAACATATAGATTATTAGTTTGATTATAAAGATTATATCTTATTTACTTCAAATGCACACCATTTGAGCTGAAATTATTACAAATATCACAATGTTTTATGATATAAAAAAATTAAAAAATGCTTTTTGGTGGTGTACATTTGAAAAGATTATACCAAAACATTTAAATGCAATTTAATTGCTGTTCTTCAAAGATTTTAAATTGTCTTCATAAAGCTGTATAGTATGAGTAGTACTACAACTACTGCTAGAAGAAGAAGAAGATGATGATGAAGAAGAATGAAGCTATTTCTATAGAACACATAAACATAAACATCCAGATGTCAAATGAGTGAAAGCGAAAGTAAAGTAAAAAAAAATCTGATTTAATAAAACGCAGTGTGAAATCATTAAATTGGCTGACTAAAGGCCTAAGTAAGAAGCTCACTGTTATAATAAGAGCAGGTACCTGATGATGAAGTCATATTTATCGATATGAGATCCTAGTTGTTTGCCATGTAAGACTCCACCGCTCCCCACCACCATGCATCTTCTACACTTCTCTGAGGCAGGGGGCAGCCCTGAGTGGGGGAGAGCTCTGAGGGTGTGGTTCAGTGCCTCTTCACTGCCCTGCAGGCCCAGTGGAGGTGTCATCTCCCAGGCTCTGGTTCCGTTCTGAAGGAAGACAGGAATGTCCAGCAGGCTGCGAAACCCAGGAACTGTCGTCAGCATCGCCGTGCTCCAGCCGCTCCTGCACAGCTGAGACTTCAGGACTGCTGAGTGATTAACCAGAGCCTGCAATGGAACAGTGATGTGTTTCAGCACCTGCACATACTTTCCTATAACCCAGCGGTTCCCAGTTCTGGCCCTGGAATACACTCGCACTGCAGATTTTGATTTGGAGTGGGTGTATTGATAGATGGTGAAGTATCAGTAGTTCCAGTACTTCCTTCTAAAAACCCATCCTCATGCATTAGTAAGTGTTTAAGCAGTAAACTGCCTGACTATTTTTAAAATAAAACTGGATGTGAAAATAAATTATGGGAACAAGTGTAGGATAGGAACTACTTTTCCATCTACTCTCCTCCTCTGCCTTTGATGTACCCACACCGAGGCAGAGTTCTCTATGATGGTAGAATCCTTAGCCTTAGCATTAATTGGTAGTCAATATAACAGAAAATCTGTAATATTGTATATTCATTATTTTGATGTTTTCCTTGCCTGATTTGACCAATTGATTTTAAAAACTGAATGCACATAAACTGTTCACAGCAAATGTTGGCAGGTTGGATTCACAGAAAGCTGCAAAAATCACATTCAGCCTAATGAGGAGCTGCAGCACATTGACCGTATTACTGAGCTGTACTATGTTGTTGTATCTAACTACACTAATCAGGGTTGAAATGACAATGGTGAATTTGTAGCCATGCTACTGTTCAATTACACCAAAACTTAAAACTCTACATTTATAAAATTCAGATTTATCCAAACAGTATAACATCATAAATATAAAATAAATAACATTTAAAATAAAAAGCCAACACTAAATATACTTATTCTGACAAAAAAAAAAACATGCTCTAAAATTCATTTAAATACTGTAAATGTTTCGTAAAGTTGAGAGTTGAAATGGACAAGGAGCAGGAGAAATGGGCTGGGCCACGGTTAGGAACTCCTCCCACATACTAACCCCTATTTGACAGCTTAACCTTTTTTATGTTGGTTAAAAGATATCTTGTACCGTGGACTTCTCAGTGGACATCTCACTCCAGATGGGTTGCTGAGCAGGTAGATAAGCAGGAACTAGAAGTGCTGAATAACAGCCCAGGAGCAGGACAAGGCTCAGAGCAAAGTTTTTCTCCCTGCACGGACAGAGATAACACATTACTATAGAGGCCAAATTTCAGAGGTCTAAAAGCATTTCAGATAAAACATACCATTCTTCAATTAGGCCTATACAAATCACCATAGTTGACTCATTGGTGCTTAGTATACGTGAGCTAAGTCAACCCACTGGTTCAAGAAGAATTCTCTGGACTCTGCCCTCCTGTGCTTGGTGCCGGCAGTCTCGGGGCTTCCTGCTTCCGCAAGCTGCAGACCAGTGTCCTCGCCATGGTCCTTCACACTCAGGTGCTTTAAAATGACCATCTAGCCACAGGATCCTGCACTTCCCCTGATAGTGCCTGATCATTCCTCCTGGAGCCAGCATCGAAAGCAGAAGTTTCCACAGTGAAACCAATAGACTTGGAAGCACTACAGCTGCCCACTCCCAAAAGGCACCCGCCGCATTCTTTGCATTTGGGCAATAGCTAGATAAGTGGTTTGCAAAAAACATTTCCAGAAATGTCTGTTTGCTTACCTCCTTTTTCAGATGTTGGTTCTTATTCCTGGCCTGAAAAGTGAAGTCATGGTTGCGTAGGGCAAAGAGCAGCAGTGGCGTTTTAAGCTGATGACTCTTAGCAGCAGTTATATGAGAGGGCTGTTTGTCTCTGACTTACCCTTGACAGTCAGGGTTAATGATTCACCTGTCTCTTAGGGACCTTGTATACAATACCTACTAGTCACGTGTAGATGTTGTATACAATTGTGGAGTCTGTTTAAACAGAATGAAAATGCTCTTATAAAAGAACTACATCAGTTTTTGTAGACTTTATATAAGAGTTTTAAAATCTCAATTTATTTTTGTAAATTTAAATGCAGAAAAGAACACTTTGCTGTTAGGAAATATTATATTTAGTAATACTGTAATTTATGTTTTTGTGCCAGGTGTGGCATTCTGATGACCAGTCCGAGCATGTCTCAGTTCATCACATGAAAAGCATTACAAGAATAATCTACACACTCATTAATATATAGAAAATCATTTTTAAAATATTAGGAACTTGTATTTATTAGATTCAAACAGCACTATCACAGTAGTATATAATGGCTCGGTAACCATTTAAACTATCTGCTCCTGGGCTCCTCATAACACTGAGAAGTGATACACTTAATAAATCATGCTTATGAGCTTGTAGTTATTTTAATACAGTCCCGTCCTGCTTTTGTGGACATTATTGCTTAAGTGTGAGTATAAGGATGCTCCTGAATGCTCTGCAATGATTGGTCATTGTGTGGTGTGACAGTAGCAGGCATTTACAAGGTATCACTTGACGCTAATGAAACACTTATAAATAACGTAATCCCCAAAACAGTGTGTTTATTAGGCAGAGGCTCTTGTAAAATTGGGGCTCCAGGACCTGGCACGGGATGGGCCAGTGGAAGTGGACGTCCCTGGTCTGAAGTGTGAGCTCATAGGACAGGAGTGGGTCAAATGTCGCAGGGCCATCCAGCTCCTGACCACACCTGTTACACAATGCTTACTGTGGGCTTTGCATTCCTGCTGTGTGGTATAAGAGCACCCTCAGTGCATCTCATTCTCTATAGCTCTGTTTATCTCAAGCGACTCCTCGCACTGCTTATCTATAGGTGCCGGTTCCTGTTACAGCTTTTGTTCATAAATACCTGCTATTATACCTTATCATTATAGAGGCTCCTCGGCTCGAACAGAGTCATTCACAGTCGATAAGTCGCATAATTCTGCTTTCAGATTGTGATTGCTTGGATCAGGATGGATGAGCAAATTCTGTGGGCTACGACTGTAGTGGACCGAAGAGCTGAGCTGGATAAGCGAGAGCAGGTCTGGTTTATAACTGTTGAAAATGATGTTCAGTTTTACATCTGGAGTTCTGTGACTGCTTCAAGAATATTTTTGTAAACTGGACTGGTTTAAGAGCAGTTTGATTTGCTTAAAAGTATTGAGGATGCCTGAAAAAACTAGGATAATACAAATGACAAAATTACTGTGCGTATCATTTCACAACATTTAATATTTAAAATCATGTTAGAGCAGAAATAGCTTGAAAACAAATATTCTTCTTCTTTAACTGATGAATTTATCTCTATTGTGTCAAGATGTAATTTTGCTATTAGAATCTTGCTGATGTTTATGGAATATATCATTTTTAAGCTAAAATCAAACTTTTGCCCACCTTTCAAATGCCTTCTGATTTTTGAACAGGACAGTATGCATCAGCAGGCATGGGAAAATAATATTAACCAATAACATCATGTTTCATCAAAAAGTTCAGAGACCCTTCCTAATGCAGTGTTTTGCAGGAAAATGGAGTAAGATCTCCGTTTCACACTGACTTAAATGGCACATTTTAAAGTCCCCAGCGACACATGTAAATATTACATTTACTCCTACACATTACAGCAGTTATTTCATAGTTGTTTTCTGTCATTTACATATAGCAATTATTAAATCTATTCTCACAGGTAGTGGTATCTTACTATTATAGGTAGTAGTGACTTACTAAATGTTTATATTCAGCACTCAAATGATTCAAATTCAAATTTAGTAGTAGTAGTTATTTAAGTCCTCGGAAGATACTTTTAGACTGAAGTTATTTATGTAAGTTATATCAACTTCAATCAGTTTCTTTTCATTTATTTTGGTTTTTTCAGAAACGTCGAGCCCGTGCACGGAAGCTGGGAATTTTGATAGTGGACAGTCCAAGAGACAGCACTGAGAGGAGCAATGAATCTCTCAATCAGAGTATTACAACTGTTCAGGTGAGAGTGGGAACACATCTGCTGAAAACTTAAATATGACAGTTTTAGTGCCCCCATTTCTATTTATTTTATCAATAAAATAAGATTTTTTAAATTTGTTTAATTTCACCAGGCACCCAGACCTTTGAATACGAGTGTAGATTATAATAAAATAAGTTTAAAAAACAAAACAAAAAAAAAAAAACATAAATGTAAATGATGACATGACTGTCTTCTTCAGGTAGAACGATTATTTTTAACATTGATTCTCTATTGCGGACTTTCCATGCTGTAATGTTCTAGGCAGAGAGCTCTGAGAGCATCTTCAGTTTATAAAGTGTCACTCTACAGCTCTGGAAAAAAAATAAGAGACCGCTGCAACAATGTTCAGTTTCTCAGGTTCTCTCCTATATAGGTGCAAGTATTGAACTGAAAGGCTTTGGCTTAGTTATTAAGAACTGCTGACAATATTTCTCCTAATTTCCAAATTAAAATATTGTTTTTTAAAGCATAATTTTAAAGGAAATGACAACACATCAGAATAAGAGAAATGATGCAGTGTTTACAGAACTTGAATAATTCAAAGAAAA
>JBBPCZ010000156.1:15998347-16013492 GCA_037974445.1 Brycinus macrolepidotus | reverse complement strand
TTGTTTTTGTATCTATTGTTTTGCCACTTTCTGCTGCTCTTACCTTTGTACTGTCCACTTTCTGCTGTAGCAATGCAAATTTCCCACTTGTGGGACTAATAAAGGTTTATCTTATCTTATCTTATCTGATCTGATCTGATCTGATCTGATCTGTACTGACCTTAGGACAAATATCAAAATATATGTACAGATTTCAGCATTTATAAATTGAGTTCAGCATTTATGGACTGATTTCAGCACAGCTGTCCTGATTTCAGCATTATTGTACTGATTTCAGCATCATTGTACTGATTTCAGCATCATTGTACTGATTTCAGCTGTACTGATTTTGTCCTTGTTAATTATCCTGATATCTGCATAGCTGTACTGGTTTTAGCATTGTTATACTGATTTCAGCATAGCTGTGCTGATTTCGGCATCGTTTTACTGATTTCAGCACTGCTATACTGGTTTCGGCATCGTTATACTGATTTCAGCACTGTTACACTGATTTCAGCATCGTTGTACTGATTTCAGTATAGCTGTACTGATTTTAGCAGTTATACTGATATCTGCATAGCTGTACAGACTTCATTAAAGCTGTGCTGATTTCAGCACTTATGCACTGATCTCTGCGGTACTGTACTGACTTCAGTACAGTTCTATCTGCATGCGTTCAATTTACAGAGGCAGATGTGCCAAATATTTTGGAAAAAAAGCATTTCTGATTGGTTCTAACAGCAGTGTTTGCATTACTCCCAGGTGGGCATACACAGGATAGCCCCCAGCACTCTTTCACACCTCGTCCCACAAACGAAGCAGACTCACCCCCAGCTCTCAGCGGCATCTCTCGCTTGTCTCCCGGTGAGGACGGGGATGCTGCCGATGGAGAAAGTAGCACTACGTCAGAGCCGTCTCGCTCCCGCCGCCGCAGGCCTGATCATGGCTGCACCAGGCCCCGCCGCGCCAGGACCGCCTTCACCTACGAGCAGCTGGTGGCTCTGGAGAACAAGTTCCGTACCACACGTTACCTGTCCGTGTGCGAGAGGCTGAACCTGGCACTGTCTCTGAGCCTCACCGAGACGCAGGTGAAGATCTGGTTCCAGAACCGCAGGACCAAGTGGAAGAAGCAGAACCCAGGGGCTGATGGTGCCATGCAGTCTAGCACCACCTCTCTTCCAAGCCTGAGCCCCAGCGCTGGTGCCACAGCTTGTGGACCCACCACAGCAGGATTCCGCCCTTTCCCCCCTTTCAGCACCGGAGACGTCATCTTTCACTCCTCCAGCACTGTGCCACTGTCATCCACTGGCGGCATTCTGCACCCATTTTTACCTGCCAGCTACCTGCAGCCTGCGCTCTTCCCACCTCATTTATGAAGCCGGGCAAGGTCATAGAACATGCCTCCTGAGAGAACAAAAAAAAGTGACATCACAGTTGATTGTGACATTGAACTGGTGATGTCATAAAGATTCAGTTGACTACATGCTGGTCCGGCTTCAGCACTCTAGACAACAAGGCAAAACTTTAAAGTGTATACAAGATGTACATAAATGTAGATCTTCTTGTAATTCAGTCATGAGTTTAATTTATGAGCCTAGACCAAGCAGTGGTATTCTTGTTGAACCTACAAGACTCTATAAGAGCATGAGACATCTGTACAGATATGTTGTTCTAAGAACACATTTGTATAATTCAGTACAAAAGTGTGAGTTTATGTCCCCAATGTATCTAGTTTTTAAACTAGAATGTAGCTATTTAAAAGAATGATAGATCATCTAATGGAAATAAAAACAGGCAAATGTATAATAAAAAAGAAAAAGTAATTTCTTTGCCATGAATCCTTGATTTCATTCAAATGTAAATGGTTGGAATTTGTTGATTTAACAGATCATGCTTCTGATGCATATGCTCTGGTTATGTCCATATACATTCTGTAATATAAGAAAATACTAACACTGTGTCCCTCCACTCCTCTTTAACAGCACTGCTGTACCACAAGACTGAGACACACCTGTTTGGAACAGTGGCTTGAATTAAGGATGACTTGTGTAATTTATTCTTGCTGCCACTAGATGTCATTCTTATCACATTACATGGAATGTGACACAGCATGGCCAAAAGTATCCAGACACCTCTGGATACTTAGTAAATTCGGCCACTTAAAGGTACCGTTTAATAGTCTTTCAGTTGGAAACAACTTGCATGATATAGTGATTACATATAATAGAATTATAATTAAGTTTGAGTATAATTTCATTAAGTACTATGGGACAGCTGGTGGCCTGGTGGTTAGGGAGTTGCCCCTGTGGGAGGAAGGTTGTGGGTTTGAATCCCAGGACTGCTAGTGGCACCACTAGGTATCCTTGAGCAAGGCAACGTCACCTCACACTGCTCCCTGGGTGTTGTGCAAGTGGCTGCCCACTGCTTCACTTGGTGAATGGATTAAATGCAGAGAAAGATTTTCACACTGTCTAGCGTGACTATTATTAAAGGGCTCACTTTATTTTATATTACAAACATTATATTATGTAATATAATAATTGTTTAAAAAGCACTGCCAATAGCTTGAAATACTCTCGAGTTTTCCAATAGCTCCACATGAGATTACCATGTTCAATACCAGTGTGGGGTGCAAAGCCCCCAGCACTGGGCTGTGGAGTGATGAAGCTCCATCATATACCACTGGGATGAGCTGGCTGGAGTACCCGACCTCATTAATGCTCTTGTGGCTGAATGCAGTCAATTTCTCACAGCAATGTTCCAACAAGACAATGGCCCAGAGAGGTAGAGGCTGTTACTACAGAAAAGAGGGGTCAAACATTGTGTGTGTGTGTGTGTGTGTGTGTGTGTGTGTGTGTGTGTGTGTGTGTGTGTGTTTTAGTTTGAGGCTACTGTGTGTTGCAAAAATTACTGCCCCTTCTTATATGCACAGTCATCCATTGCTTCCCACTGTTTTGTCAATAGTTCATATGTTCTTTAATCAAATACCTGGTAAAAGACCTGGCACTGATTCTAGATGTGATGTTTGTTAAGAGAGTAAGAGTCAGAGAGTAAGACTTGCTTTTGCTTTTGTCTCTCCAAATGTAGCCAGAATCATAAGCCTGTAAAGTCAGAATAAATCATTTAGAGATTAATGCTGTGTGCTAAACTCAGCTGTCTAAAGTCCTGCCTCGCCTTGCAGCTGGAAAATGCCCCAAAGCACAGTGAGCCACTGAACTGGAACACCAGGCTGAACACCATAAAAACAGTTTCGTGATGTAGTTGTACCACTAGAGGGCAATACAGACCCATTTTTCTTCCAGTTTCCAAAAGAACCTTTTTAATTTGATGTTTACATTTTGTTTCCACATTTAGTAGCATATTGTTGCTTAGTGAATTTTTAAACCACACACACACACACACATATTAACAAGATGTGCATATGTTTGCACACATGCTCTGAATAATCTTGAAGTTACTTTATATGAATCTAAACTGTTGTGTCTGCACATGAGGGCATGTGCGTGTCTAAAATGCTGAATCCAGGGCTCACTGACTGAAGTTATTTTTGACTATGGGTCTGTTTCTTTTGTTCTGGCTTTAGCTATATCCAGTCTGTTTCTCAATCTGTGCCCCTTTCTATCCAGCCCACCTCAAGCTGTTTCATCCTGCCTGTAAAAGCATCACTTGGTCATGCAAAGTAAGAGAGATTTCTCATCAATTATTTTGTGTGTGCACATTCTATCCAGTGCCTGAAGCTGATGGAAACCGATGGAAACTACAGATAAACACTTCACCTGTACAATAAAAGCATTGTCTCCATTTACACCTGCAGGAAAATGCATACCCACCTAAGATATCACTTAAGGTTGTCTGAGACATCTATGGAGATAAATGACCCATCCATTTCCTAGTCACAAACTTTTTTTTTTTTTGTAGCAACTGTTGCTGGTTGGACAAATTTATCGCTACCAAAAAGCTCATTCAACTACTCATTTTCGTCAAAATAACAGAAATGTCTCGGGAGCTATTAATGGTTTTTATTGTGTGTGTTTTTGAAAGCTCACATTGTTAGCATACAGTAAGAGGAAAAATGTGTTCATATATTTGTAGTTTTGTTACTGAATATAATTTCAATGCATATTATCTACATCAGATGTAAACAAAGCATGTATTTTGATTTTGCACTAATAATTTTGGAGGAATTGGAGGAATGGGTCAAAAAAAACTACTGCAAAAAAAACTACTTCTTACAGTAGAAATCTTAAAGCTTAGATGGCCACCAATAGATTTGCAACAAAGTATTCACATTATTAATTTGCAGTGCCTGAATACATTTTCAAATGTTTAAATTGTCCTCTAATAAGTCCTGGGACACCTTTATATTAATGTTTCCTTGTGTGTGTGATGCCCAAGCACTGTTTGCGGAGAAACAGTCCTATATCACTTTTTTCTGTGTTTATTGTGAACTTTCTGTCCAAGAACTTTCTAAACTGCCTATTTTTTAACCGATTTTAACCAGTTATACTTACACTGATGTTTAAGAGCTTTACTAGGGCTGTGTAGCCAAAAAGGAAATAACCGTGATCTTTTCCAAGCTGCAGCCTCTAAAAACAGATACGCATGTCCAGAGTGTACTTCAGCACAATTTACAATGAAAAACTGAAATTTGACCGATCAAAAACACATTTACTTTTACAGTGAATTCAGTTTATTTCAGTGAATCTATTCTATTTCAAAGTCTTCTCCAGTGCATTATAACCACTTGCTTATTTGCCTCCCAGTCAGGTCACTGTATACAAACGAAAGAAACACTAAGGAAAGGACATGCTATTATTAATGACCCCTCTCATATACCCCATTCTGCCTTTGAGCTGTTGCCTTTGAGTCACAGTTATTGTTGCCCTGGATGTCAGTCTGTCTGAGGGAGAGTGACTTTTGTGCCTGAGGCCATCAGGCTGATTAACGTCTGTTCCCACTGAGCTATGTGACCAGTATAAATTTGTACGTCTGAATATGTATTTTTACTTTTATTACATTCTTCTGCCAATAGAATGTTTTCTTGTAAATGTTCACATGCCCAGTCATGAATTGCCCTTCGGAGAAAAATAAAGTTGGTTCAGTTCAATTCATTTCAGTTCAATTCAGTGGAAATATATTCAAGAAATAAAAAGTGTGTTAATATTTGTTTGTCCTCAGTGTACAGCTGTTGTTTGTTTGCTGGGTAATTGAGCTAACTTTAGCATAATAGCACAGTGACATAATAATATTTGACAGTTTCTGTTCTGAAAATTCTACAAAGCTTGTCCAAAAAAAAAAAAAAGAGGAAAAATGGAAGAACCAATCTGTGGATGGAACATGAGCAGGCCAATTACTGAATCATTCCAGCCTTAGCCTGAGACTTACAGTACTATGAGGGATATAATAGTATTTGTGTGAGTGTATGTGTGTTGTGTACGAGAGAGAGAGAGAGAGAGAGAGAGAGAGAGAGAGAGACAGAGAGAGAGAGAGAGAGAGTGAAATAGCCTGGGAGGATACTGTAAGGTCTATATTAAGGCAACTGGGAACTGAAAAAAAATTAGCAAAGCGTTATGGTTGAGAAACATTTCATCATTGGCTCTGTGCCAGATGGTCTCACCAGTCTCATCCTGCTCTCCCTCTCATATGTTGATAGATCAGTGGGATCGGGGTACACTAAAAGGGTTCACATTGACTGATCAATACTGTGTCTATTTTGTGACATTGCTGGACAGTAGAGTGATGCCGCATGTTATGGAACTCTCCTCTGGGCTGATGGAGGAAAGATGAAGAAGCCCTCTGCCTCCCTGCTTCATTCCACACAACTCACATGTGAAGGTTTACTACTCGCTGGAATATTCTTGTGCACTTACGTATATCTCTAAATAACCAGAGTGAAGTTTTTACTGTTAAAACATGCCATTAAACATTTCTTTCAATCTACTGGAGAACCACTGGGGAAACACAGGCTATTTTGGCTATTTTATTCTGAGAGAATTACATTCTATAGCCTTAAATCATCTTGCTTTTATTTTGGTTTTATGTCTCTGGAGGATGCCCGTGTCAACAACTCAAGCCAAACTCTCAGAGGGTATGTGTGTATGTGTATGTGTGAGTCTGTGTGCTGATGTACCACGTATTTACATTCAATGTTTATTTTATCAACTCCACTCACTATATAGGCACACTTTATAGTTTACAGTTGCAGAACGTAATCCATTTGTTTTTCTGCATCATTTGCTTTACCCCTTACCCACTACATCATTGAGTAGGACCCCCACAGGGCCACCAGTGTGCAGGTATTAGTTGGGTCGTTGATCATTCTCAGCACGGCGGTGATAGTGATGTGGTAGTGGCATGTGTGTGTGTGTGTGTGCGTGTGTCAGGTGCTGCTGGAGTTTTTAAACACTGTGTCCACTTAAACATTTCTAACCTGTTGGCCTATCTTGTGAATGTAAAGTTCATCTGATGATGCACTGTTTGTGTTAATCATCCTTAAAACCTTCATTAGCGGTCAGTTTCTGGTTGTTATGGCTGTTATGTGATGGATATGTAGGGATATTTTGGTTTGTGGACTATTCTCAGCCGAGCAATGACACGGAGGCGTTTAAAAACTCCAGCTGTACTGTTGTGTGAATTCCAGTCTATGCAAAACAAACACACACAGACGCGCGCACACACACACACACACACACACTCACACACACACACACACACACACACTAGCATTCCACTACCATGACAGTGTCACTGCTATGCTGAGAATAATCCCCCACCCAAACAATATCTACTCACTAGAGGTCCTGTGAGGGTCCTGATTGCTGATGATCGGAGGGCTGAAGAGTAACAGATGTACCACATTCTAATGCATCTATATGGTAAGTGGAGCTGATAAAATGGATAATGAGTGTAGGTAAAAGGTAGGTGTACCCAGAAAGTGACTGGTCAGTGTGCCTCTTTTGGCTGACTTACATGTGCATGTCTGTAGCTGCCTAAGGGAGTTTGGACTCAATCTTAGGTTGAGATGCTTGTTTTTTGACAATAATGTAATAATATCAATTAAAAAAAAACATGATTCAGTACTGATGTGTACATGGCAGATATCCATGTGCGCAATGGAAAATGTACACAGCTTCAAACATGGCTCAGCTAAATTTTAGAAAAGGAACTTTCTATTTTATGATCTTTATTTTATCAGTGCTATGTAGACAGCAAGACAAGCACTCCTCACTTCATGTCTCTGTAGCTGTTCCTCCAGGTAATGTTGCGACTAATGTAGTTCCTCTGAATGGCGAAGTGTATTCCAGTCCAGACCTGAACGAACCCTGATTGAGTAGCTCAGTGCTTTTCTGTAGACTGGAGGCCAAAAGGCTGGGAGTCAGAGCGCTTGATTGCGCTTTAATGCACCTCGCTCAGTGTATGAGCTGATTGATCACATTCTCACCCGGCCTACACAGGGTAGTCTCTTTGAAACCAGTATTATGTATCTGGATCCTGCTTGTGGATGTCTAATTCAAAGCACTGCATATCAGTATAGCTGCTTCATTCTTTGGGCCCACCCTGAATATTTGATGTTGTGTATCATGTTATCGTAATGAGAAGAAATGAGCGCAGGATCGGAACAGAACGGGAAAGAGTGAAGTTTCTGAAAGCCCTTTGTTCTTTATCAAAGTTTGATTGACAAATCGTGCAGGCTTTGGACATGACCGCCAAGCATTATCTGGACACCAAAGCTAGAATCTCCTTAAATTAACCCTGCATCTGTCCGTATATTACACACAGAAGAAAGAGTCTTGAAAAAGTACTTCGCACACGATCGTTTACGTGAGTATGTTTTGGCTCCTCTCTGACAGATTAAACATTGCTTTTATGAGGCTGTAAGTTTGAATTCACATGTGCAGGCCCACGTGTAAGTTCCTAAAAGGCTGTCTGCTTGGCTGTACAGTTCCCAGAATATTATGTTATTATAATATAATCTGTTATTAGGACGGTTCTTTCAACTTTAAAAATGTTCTTCATAATCACACATCATACATGCAATTCTTTAGTGGACCAAAAGTGGTCTTTCTGTGCCATCACCCCAAAGAATCCTCTTTGGCACCTTTATTTTTTAAGACTGTAGCTGTGGTATTTACTGAACTCTCCTCATACAAACAAACTTTATTGGTGTCATAGCACGCTCCACATGTGTTCCACACATATCTGTCCACTCTGTCTCCGGAGGTTCATTGTCTGCTGCCACAGTGATGTCAAGTGAAGATGAAGAGTGCACCACAGACTCCCAGGCAACCACAGCCAAACAACATCAATGGAAATGTACAAAGCAGAAACGTAAGACAACGGGGCTGCCTCCTTTACTCATCATCAGTCAGAGACCTGAACTCAGCTCCATGTGAGGAAATGACTCCCTGATTAGCAGTGCAGCTCTGGGTCAGTTTGCTTCAGTAGAAGTCTAATTTCCAACATTTATTAGGCTTTGGTGGACAGATGATATTATTCTCTTCTTTTCCCCAGCTCTCCTCTTAGAGGCTGTGGGCCGGAGCAATTAACACATTAACTTTTTCTTTCCCGTAGCTCACTAGATGTACTAAAAAAAAAAAGTAATGCACTGAATTTGCTTCATGTATTGCACATTTTGTTGATTTTCTAAGTGAAAAAAAGATAACACCACCCCTGCACTGAACAAATGTACATATGACATTTTACCCACATTTTAATGCTGATATAAACAGTCCTGAATAACGTTGACAATCCAAAATAACTGAAAAATGTTGTTTTACATTTGCATGCATAGAAGCTTGTTTTTTCTTCTCTTGTACATTTCATCATTTCAGATATGCAAGGTTTGTTATGTTTCTAACATTGTTTTATGACAGCAACAATATTTAATAATGTGGAAATAATGTATTAATGTAAATTCAGTACATTGTTTTTGTCAGCAGGTGAATAATAAGAGCATGAAGTGATTGGTAAAGTGCTGTAAGACATGAATGTGAAAAGGGCATTGAGTCACTGTAAGTCAATGTGGACATGTGTGTGATGTTGTCTCAGTGTTAATGACTGCTGCTGCCAGTCAGTTTCTGGTTTCATGCTGTGGTCACAGGGGAAATATAGGATTTGAGAAGCCTGGTGAGATCATACGTCCACTGTCTGTCTCTCTGGGGGCCATAATGAACACACACACACACACACACACACACACACACACACACACACATAATGGGACACACACACACACAATCATGCAGGATGTTATAAAGCTCATTTTATTGGACACATGTTTCTAGAAGCATGCAGGATAGACAGACACACACACATACAGGTAGATTGGGAGACATGCAGTACGCTTCTGTTTCTTTTGCACACATTCACAAACACACACAAAAACATGGTTTAGAAAGCCTTTATAAAATTACATCTGATGAAAGGCAGGAAATATAAAGGACACAAGAAGCTAGAGGGGGAAGACGGTATAACAAGAAAGAAAATGCATTCAGCACCTCTGTTTAACTGTCACGGTAACAAAGCATCAGGACCCACACATTTCCGGCATACAAAACAGTCATGAATTCATGAACGCTCTCAGATGACCTCTCCATTCTCCACCCACAAATGTGTTGGAGCTTTGTAGAACATTGACAAAAAAACCCCCATTCAACCTAATGAGAAATGCAGCACACAGTCAAGCAAGTAAATGATTCAATTGTCAGTATATGTGACTGAGCTTCAAATTTTAAAGTGCTATGCTAGCGAGGTACGCTGTGTTGTTGAAGATCATCGCAACCAGGCATACTGGAAACCGCAACATCGAATTTGCCACAGAACTAAAATTACATCTATTATACACTGAGAACAAACCCAAATAGAACAGTTCTCTACATTGATTTATGCTGTGTGATCTTCCAACACGCATGTAAAATTTAATTCTCCCGCAAGACCCTGTGACCACCTGTAACTGCAGACATAATGTTGCTGTTTATGAAAGTCATGCTGTTGATGGCTTAAAATGTGTCACTGTGCTGATTCACTTGTGCATTTGTTGTATGGCATGTCCGGTTTACCCTCAGTGGGTTTCCTCTTGCTTTCTAGTCCTCCAGCTAGAAAACAAGCATTAAGAGTTACATGCTGTAAGTGTCAGCCAATAAACAGCATCTATCTTTCGAGATGCTTCCTGGAATAGCCTCTTTCTTGCCAACATCACAATATATTTAAAACAGAATCATTTGACATTAATAACACACTCTAAATATAGGTGATTTGTGTGTATGTTTATGTCTGTGTGTCTGTCACCATTGTGTCTAGTTTGGGAAGTCTGACTTTCCCCTTTTGTTGGAGTCTTAGCTTTTTCTTTTTTGCCAATAGATGCAAAATGACTGATTTTATATATTTAGATTGCTATCTAAAGAAGAAATCATTAGAAATTATTAACACACTCAAAATAATACACTTGGGCTGTATAGTTTCACGTTAGTCTAAACAGGATTTGTTCGCCATTCTATAAAGTTTGAGCAAGTTTCAATATTTCCTATGAAAGAATGTATTAGACTAACTAACACATACACAATCATCAAATACACCATGGCAGTTTCTTATGTGCAATATTTCATGAGTGCAATTTTCTGAAGCAACATGTGCAATCTTTGGGGTGGAATATTATATTATATTATATTACTTTATTTTAATATTACTATTTGTATTTTTATTATTATTATTACTGGGTGAAATGTGCAAGTTATAATCTGCAATTCTTCTGGTGTATTATTAATGTTACATTGTGTGCCTGTCCGTATATATATATATATATATATATATATGTATGTTTATATATATATATATATCCACAGTGTTCTTACCTATATTTACATATCCACTTTGTACATATATACATACATATACTCTGTGTACATATATTTATCTACGTTTATATATACATATACATATAAAGACATTCATATTTTTAAATACACTCATTCATATTTATACTTCCAGACTGTTTGTATAGTGTACTTTTTTACTGTACTGTTGGTATAGTATTTATTCAATTGTTTTTAATTTTTTTCTGTTTTTATCTTGTACTGTCCACTTTCTGCCGTAACGATGCGAATTTCCCACTTGTGGGACTAATAAAGGATTATCTTATCTTATCTTATTTGTGGGCAGAGCATTCACAAGTCAGTTTCTCCTGCTCAAGTCTTCTTTGCATTCCTCCATAATAAGTCCCTCCAATTTCTTTTTGTCTGTAATGTGGACATGTTTATTTCTTTTCACCCCCAGTTCCCCTTCATTAAGTGTTTAGTGCGTTCTGCAGGTGGTGGGCTGTGGAATGTGTGGCTGGAGGGGGTTAGACCGAACTGTATGCAGGTCATGGGGCTGTTTAGGACACTAAACCGCCTGGGGTTCAGTTCACAGGGAAAGGAACGGCCCGCTGCATGTTAACACAGAGGTCAGTCCTGCTTTAGCTACCGACAACGGAGCAGTAAAACGCAGGGGCTCCGATCTGGCAAAACAAGAAACTACTCCAGAGACTAGGAGAGAGAGAGACTTGGTGTTAGACTCAGTTTGGGTGTTTGATCTTGTGGTGATTAGTGTCGTCTCAAAGGAAGTCCAAAGCACATGGGCATGGGCTTGAGTACAGAAGTGATGTCAGCGGGGGCTCCAGAATGTATGGGGCCAGTTTTAATGGGGTCCTTAGGGCGGTGATTTACAGCGACTCCTGGAGCTGCTTGTGCCTATGTTTAGTGGCCTTGCGCTTTTATGAGCCTGTTCCAGTAACGCTGCAGCAATGGTGGAGCAGCTGAGTGAGCCTGACCTGTTGCCCAATACAACAGCCTCTCTACAGCCTTCTCTACATAAACATGCCTCGCATACCTGTGGACGTTTCACATACAGATACACACAAATGTGTAGATTTGGGGTTATACACATGTTCTATATTGTCACTACTGTAATAAACCTCACACTGTATGTATGAAAGATTTTCAACTTTAATGTATGTTAAGGTAATAAAATTTTTATTTTGTTTTGGACCAACTCCATTCATCCTGTATATTTACACAATGTAAAGGGCAGCTTATGCAACAAGTGTTAATATCACAGCAACAATGTGTGGTGTGTGTGTGTGTGTATATATATATATATATATGGACACACACACAATCATTTTCTTAGCCATTTTTCTAAAATGTGTTTTTGTTTAAAAAAATCTGAATCATTTTGTTTGCCCTGTTTTCCTTTTCCTGTTTTACAAGCAAAGAACCAGAACCCAAATCTATAGAAAAGAATTCAACATAAGAAAATATGATATTAATCCATAACCACTGTTTTCATGGTTTAAAAGAAGCATCATGTACCCCAAATATCTGCCCTGCCTGTGATGCCTGAGATGGAACAATGCTGTGCAAACTGCACAAGTCTTCCTCTCGCTGCCTCATGCTTTCTCACACAAGTAAGAGTGACAATACACTTTCAACTATGTAACCTGTCCTGCAGTTGGACTCATACACGTCATGTGGTGACCTGCATTGTGTGAACTTTAAACCTGCACTTTTAGTTCTATCCCCCCTAGCTACTCACTGATGTCCCTTCTTTTTCTTTATGCCATTTCCAGCTAATAGCAGACATAACCTAACCTGAAGGAGAGTGGTAGAGAGAGAATATTGTATAGCATTCTCAGCGTGAGAACACAAGATCTGACGTGCCATCATATTGTCGCCACCAAATGAAAATGGATTAGAAATGTTTTTTAATTTTTGGGGTTTTTTTGCTCATCTTTGTCCGCTGCCTATGACGTTGGAGGCACATTATTGTGAGTTTGACTGTTCTGAGTTACACAAACAGATGTTAAGCTACACTAAATAACGGTGCCAAAAATGATGATTAGGGAACCAAAAGAGTGATAGAAGAACATTTTTGGTTTTCTACAGAACCTTTCAATGAATTAAAGTTTAAAGAACCTTCATTAATGTAAATGTTCTACCCCATTTTGAGTTTTTTCTTTGAACCTTATGTCCATCCCAGGAACCATTTAAGAAACTGTATTTTTTATTTTTTCCAGTCTCTAAAGCAGATAATAGAGTTGCAAGCATGAGACAAACATGGATAAGCATTGTAGACTCGCAAGGTTTCCAATGATGGCTCTACTGTACTTCTGCTTGTCTCTTTTGCCAAATAACCCAGGTCCAAAATGCAAAAGCTTAATCAGCTGAGAAGAGCTTCGCAAAGTTCACATTGTTCAGTAAATGAGGTGATAAAAGAAAGCTAAAAAATTTCGCTCCCTGTGGGGAATGAGTCATCAGCAAGTCTTGTCCACAAGCTGCTTCAGGCAAGTCTGGCCTTGGATTGCTGAACTTAGAAGAAATATCTTTAGTGACCTAGCTGACCTCAGCATGAAACCAAACTGATTTAGTATATATAAAAGTGTTTCATTAAAATCAGGTTTATTAACTCACACAGTCTAGTGTACTCATTTCGAACCCCTTTACATACTCTTCTGCTGGATTATAACAAATCCGATCATTTAATAGTCTCGTTTTAGCTGTGTGATGTTCATTTGAGAATGATGTATCTTTTGGGCATAGTTTCTGCCTGTCTTTGTGAAAAATATCTCTAAACAAAAATAGACGATAAATATGGTCATGCTCTCCTAAGCGTACCTGTTTGCCTCTGTACAGCAGTCAAGTGCAGGCAGAGGTTGAGTGGTCAAGTCTTATAATCGTTTAACATTGCAGACTACATTGCAAGCCAGTAAACAAAGCTCTGAGCTCATGAACACTCTCTTTATCTCTCATCACTGTCACCTGAGGCACCAGCAATAGGTCATTATGCCCATGAAACACTACAAGTGAGCACTCATCATTCTGAATAGGGTAGGCAGTATGAGATTAGAGCTTAAAATAACACCTAGTTTAGCTGTGTGGTGTACTTTCAGAATGGGTTGGAAATATTTTCTTAGCAAAATAAAAGTGTAAAATCAATGCATTTATTTCCTGCTATCTTCAAGTGCGGTATCTAGAGTTCCTGTATTATTATACACCAATCAGCCGTAACCTTAAAACCTAATGCTGTGTCACTCCCCCTCGTGTCACTAAACAGTTCTGATCCATCAAGGCATGGACTCCACGAGTCCTCTGAAGGGGTGCTATTATATCTGGCATCATGACATTAGCAGCAGATTCTTTAACTACTGTAAGGTGCAATGTAGATGGATCAGACTTTATCCAGCACATCCCACAGATTCTTGACTGGAATGAGATCTGGGGGATTTGGAGGCCAGGTCAACACCTTGAACTGTTTGTCATGTTCCTCAAACCATCCCTGAACAATATTTGCAGTGTGGCAGGGCACATTATCCTGGTGAAAGAGGCCATTGCCATTAGGGAATACTGTTGCCATGAAGAGGTGTACCTGCCCCACACACAGAAAGCAATGATGCACTGTGTGCTGACACCTTTCTATCCCAGCAAGCATTTACTGCATTAACTACATTAACTACAATTTGTGCTACCAATTGTGATGTGGGATCAGACCAGACAAGCTAGCCTTCACTCCCCACCCACACCCATGACCCTGTTACCCATTCACTGGTTACCCTTCCTTGGAACACTTTTGGTTGGTATTACATCTCACCTCTTGACAGGTGTCATTGTAATGAGATAATCCATGTTATTCACTTCACCTGTCAGTGGTTTTAATGTTGTGGCTGGTCCATGAACATGAAATAACCACTGCGATGTATTGTCAGGTGATCATAGTGAGATGAAATTAAGCCAAATCTTTATCTATGAATCTTAGCCTTTAATGTCCAGTGTGGTCAGGATACATATAACTGTGCAATTTAATGGGAGAATAATCTGGAGTGAATTTCCTTTGTTCAACTCAGTTGGAAGCAGTTATAACCCTGGACAAGGGCTTGCTCTAGCACTCTAGTGCTAGTGTAGCATATCCTTAGGAAGGACTCAGCACTGAGGGGGTATTATGGGAGTTATTTCCTTCCGCATGTGTTTCTGTGCTTACGGCAACTTATCCTCTCTGACAGGTCTCCTAAAGCCTAAAGCTAAAAAATCTGCATGGTGACCTTTTCAAATACTTGATTATCTCTCTCTCTCTCTCTCTCTCTCTCTCTCTCTCTCTCTCTCTCCCACACACACACACACACACACACACACACACA
>JBBPCZ010000156.1:15978282-15998247 GCA_037974445.1 Brycinus macrolepidotus | reverse complement strand
TCTCTCTCTCTCTCTCTCTCTCTCTCTCTCTCTCTCTCTCACACACACACACACACACACACACACACACACTCACATTGAAGTGCACCCAAATGTATAAACAAAACACAGTCCACTTCATAATTTACTACACTCTCTATCACAGCTCCTGATAGTACACAGCACATGCAAGGATAATTTTCCACATCAGTAACGATTAGATCATTTGGTCTGGGCAATAGTACCATGTGGGCCTGTTCCATGGTGTGGTATGGAGACGCTGTGCAGTGTTTGCAGTCCAAGCTGCTCTGTGACTGAGACATAGAGTTCTGTTTGCTGTCTTCAGCTGTGTGACAGGAAGAGAAATCTCCAACTGCTTACCTCACAGAGACACTCCTTTTAAGGCCTGCATTGCGCTCCACTCTCTGCACTCACTACAACTCTACACCGCATAGATCACCCTTAGGCCTTTGAGCCTGCAGATATGTTATGATCGGTGTCTACAGAACAGTGCTGAAAGCTGATAAAGCCCAGAGTATCAATCTGCATTTAGCAGAAATTAGTGGGCAGGTGAAAAGCACAGCACCAGGAGAGAATGTGACACTAATTTATACGGACGGACACACAAATAGCATGTTAGCAGACTGAGAATATCAAACACAACACTGAAACAAAAGCATTATTATACAAAGTCCACATGCAATTTGTCTCACACTCATCAAAAGCTTAATGGCTTATGTACTAAAACGCAGGGCCACCAATTGTTTCCTCATACCTTACTGCTCATGAATAGCAGTACAACGCGAGCAATAAGGTGTGATAAGTCAGATGCAGAAACATTTTCTTTAAGTTTAATAAAACCACATTAAACTGTTTCCTTATAAAGTGTTTTCTTCTCCATTAAACCTTATAAAGAATTTTAAAATTGTCTAGGAAAACACTTCACATGTAACTAACTTGTGTAGTTTTCCTTAAAATGTTAAGATTGTCCTTTGGGCAGTAAACAGTATTTATGACCAATGAGATGTAGGAGACGTTTAGTGTTTCTAGGTCATTGTTTTGGTATATTAAGCCATGTTAAGCCGTTTCCTTGTAATGAGTTTTACTAGGGCACCTAATGCATGTTGTGTTTATTATTAGATTAAGGGTATTTCTTTATTCACTTTTTCATTTACCATTAGACAGTGTTTATGAAAAGTAAAGTGACATTTGGTCTTTCTAGGTCATTGTTTTGGTACATTAACTCAAGTTAAGCTGTTTGCTTACACTGTGCTTTTATGGAAGAAAGTTTAATGCCAACCGTCTTGGATTCACAAGATCATTCTTTTCGGAGTAGGCAGTGTTTATCACCAGCAAGATCATTTTGGTGCTCCTGGATCATTGTTTTAGTACATTAAACCACGTTAATCATTTTCACATTAAGCATTGCGTATGTCCCTCACTAAACACTAGAAGAAGCATTAACAGTAATTCTGGGTGTTTAAACATTCTGCTCGAAAGGACGAAAGACAGCAAAGTCAAGAAGCTTGCTTGTAATATGGAAAATATGTCATGTGATATGTGATCTCTGTCCTGTCTAAAATGAAAACAACACTTGAGAATATTGCAGTATTGGCAGAGGGACTGTGTTGGAGCGTGAGAGTAGCCAGTGGGAGGCGATCAGAATACTACAAGAACCTATTAGAGGAAGCGGCTGACTACGCAGTGTCTCAGACACAGCGTGCTAGATGTGATGAGAAGGACATCTCTGACTGATACCTGAGTAATTGGAGAAGCGGAGAGAAGAAATAGTCGTCACTAAGCTTTGAAACAAAGTGTGAAAACACTCAACTAAAAATATACCCTGCTGTCAAGCCTGGGGGAGATTACAGTGAGAAAGTGAGAGAATAAGTGAGATGAGGGGAAAAAAAGAGAGCAAGAGAGAAAGAGGAGGAGGAGAGAGAGGGAGGGGGGGGGGGAGAGGGAGAGAGAGAGAGAGAGAAAGAGAGATAAAGAGAGAGTTCAAAGGAACCTGGGCCTGTAAGCAGCGTGGTGGGAGCTGCCAATTGACAGAATGTGAGTTGACAGACGGGGGAGTGGACTCGCAGAGTAAAGGAGGACTCTTCTCTGACCGGAGGCTTTGAATTGGCTTCTCTAGGCAATCCAGTGCAAGCACAGTAACGTTTATCATTAGGTCTTTTGGTGCTGAAGGCATAAAAAATAGCAAAGAGCATTTTGTTGCTTTCCGAACAAAACCTTGTATTTCAATTTTTGTAATTTTGTTATTATGATTATTATTATTATTGATGTTGTTGTTGTTGTTGTTGTTTACATAAATTGAAAATACCAGGTGTGCTTTACATTGCATGGAAATTTAATCATGAACGTATTAACACAAATGTTTTTTTTACATGGACTTTAGCTGAAATTTAAGAATGTATTTCCTTTGCCTGTAAAGTTGCTTTTTTTGGAGAAATGAGATTTTGTTCAGTTGGTAAGATTTGTTTAGGACATGATTTGAGATACAATAATCCATTTTTTCAGCAAAGCACTTTGTTTTTGCTCTAATAAAAATGTCACGAGTTAGAAAACAATTTAATGACTCTCATAGGAATTGTTTAAAATAAATGTTTAAGTGATCTGTGGCAGAATATCATTGTAGGAAAATCACAGGGAAAACTGTAGGCACAGATAACTTAAAAGCAAGGAGCATAATGTAATGCAATGTGTATAAGTTTGAAATGTTCCCTGTTGGCCAAGAGTGAAGATGAGTGGAGGTGGATGGTTCTTTATGTTCCCACTGTGAGACAACATTTGATTTCCTTGTCTATGATTTCAGTCTCTCCCCTCATCTTTACTCTGCATCCCACTTTTCAGCAGTTGGAGGGATTGAGAGGTGACACCAGTGTCTTCTTGTCCTGAAACTCTAAATCTTTGGTGTCGAGGGGGGTCGTGTAGCAGGAATGAGATGACTAATGTCTGCTGCTGCTCTTACCCAACAGGATCCTTTCACACTCCTGCAATCCTATCTGTCCCTCAGGCAAACAGGGGATCACTGCATTACTGCACAGGACCACTAGGGTGATCACCACACTGTCGGAGTTCACTAACAAAGACATCAGACGGTTAAAAAACATGCCCTGTTTAGGAGCACTTTATTTTCCTTATGGTATAGAAATACCACAGGCTCTGTATCTAATGTGTGGATGAATAAATAGATCTGTGAGATGTTTTTCTATCAGAAAAGCAATCAGAATACCTGTTCACTTAATAGCAGCCCATTTATACAGTCAAGTAGCTTGAACCATACAGCATAAACTGTTATTTTCATGCCCAAATTCTGTCAAATAACTGACGACTGTCAGTGCTGTTAGATCATATTTGCTCAGTTTTAAATGCATTAAAGAACATTACAGTGAAGAAAAGCAAAAGTGCTGGAGCCTACATTATGTAATTATATCTATCTATCTATCAATCTATCTATTTATACATGCAAATATGCATGTGTGTGTGTGTGTGTGTGTGTGTGTGTGAGAGAGAGAGAGAGAGAGAGAGAGAGACAGAGAGATGACGATGATTGGAGATATGATATGGCTCGGTTGAATGAACACTTCTATGGGTCTCGAGCACAGTGCCCTTACACAGGTATCCTCTTCAGTCCCTCTTTCTCCTTTTGCCCACAGCGAAGAAGAAAACAGTTCGCGTGCTTTTGTTTCTTTCTCTCTTTCTTTTGGACATGTGTAGTCCAACCCCACACCTAAATATTAGCCACGGTCTCTAAGTCACAGCGAGTTACACTCAACTACGTCATCCGTTTGATCACGTGACGCGCAGAAGCGAGGAGAGGACTGAATTTTGTGAGTCGTGAGGGTCTCGGGTGGGATCTCCGGAGAACGCGGATGATTTTGGGGGGATGAGTGCGTGGTCAAAGGAGCAGCAGTGACTTCCCCCCCCACACACACCACGACCACCACACCCCACCCCGTCCAACCATCCGTGCAGCAGACTGGCAGAGACGGGGCGGGCAGGGAGCTGGAAGTGCTCCCTAGATGAGAGAGAGAGCTCATCTCCAGCTCCTGGGAGGCTCCTCCGCGCTCCCTCCCTCCCTCCCTCTCTCTCTCTCTCTCTCTCTCTCTCTCTCTCTCGAGTCTAAACACGTGCAATTAACACACAGCAGCTGAGCGCAGAACTGTCATTCAGACAGAAACAAAAAACAACCCTTCTTTTGTCGAACCTTTCCAGTGCGCTCTCTCTCTCCCTCTCTCTCTCTCTTTCTGATTGCTGGGGGGGATTATTTTATCCCGGACGGTAAAGTTTGTTCGGTGCGGCTCGAGCATGAGCGAGCTGGAGGAAGACTTCGCCAAGCTGCTGCTGATGAAGGAGGAGAGGATACGGGACCTGGAGAGGCGCCTGGCCGAGCGCGAGGACGAGCTGCACGAGCTCCGGCGCAAGCTGCACAAATGCCAGTCGGTGCTGCCGAGTGCGCCCGTGCTGGGCCCGCGGACACGGCGCGCGCAGGGCATCTCCGCCGAGCCCTCCACGCCCCGGGACGTGGCCAGACAAACCTCCCACAAACACGGAAAATCAGACAGGTGAGCAGCCGCTCGGTCCACCTCCGGGGGTCCCAGAGTGACTAGAGTATCGCTGGGGGTCACGGGGGGTCAGTTCAGCCTCAACGGGGCTGGGTTATTATAATTAGGGGTCAGTTTTTCATCATTAGAGGCCAGTTTCTCATCACTGGGAGGTAGAATTTCATAACTGATGATAGTTAATCATGGGTTATGTTGTCATTGTAAGTTTATCACCATTGTGGGGTCAGTTTATCATTATTGGTGGTGAGTTTTTCATAATTAGAGGCCAGTTTTTCATCATTGGGAGTATAAGTGTTAGATTGTCATTACTGATGACAGTTTATCATTGGTTATGTTGTCACTGTAAGTTGGGGGGTCAGTTTGTCATTATTGGGGATCAGTTTATCATTATTTGGGGATCAGTTTATCATTATTTGGGGATCAGTTTATCATTGCTGGGTGGCTGTTTATCCTGGATGTCAGTGTATCATTATCAAAGGTCTTTTTTTCATCACTGGAAGTCAGTTTATTGTGCGATATGACTTTAGAATAAGGGGTCAGTTATTGTTAAAAGTCTGTGATTGGCATCCTGCATGTTTTGGCACTTCGTAAACTGGACTGTGAATGTGAGGTTCTTTAAGAAACAGTTTATTCCAGGGTTAGCTGAAACATAGTGTAATATAGTACTAATTTCTATAATTGAGACCAAGGCTGTGGGCGGACTTATTGAATTATGCAAGTAATGTTTGGTGGGAAATTGAATAAAAGCCTGGCTCTGTCCTCCACTGACGCGTGTCCCGCATGTAAGATCATGTCCCATATGACCAAAACACATTGTCCCAAACAGGGTGCTCCAATATGACCAAAACACACCGTCCCGTATGACCTAATGACCCATAACAGGGTTATTTTTAGCCCCCTTTTTGGAAAAGTAGTTGTACTACATAAAAATGATGCCGATGGGCTGCTGTTGACAGGTCGTGCTGCGTGCTGGAGGGATGGATGGGGATGAGAGGAGGAGAGGGAGTGTGGTAGAGGAAGGCGGGGCACAGAGAGAGAGAGAGAGAGAGAGAGTTTGGGATTGATCCGCTCCATCAGCGTGCTCCCAGCGGGCTCCCAGCACAGGAAGCTCCGTACATTATCGGCTTTTAGGGTTTAGAGCCTGTCTGAGGATATTTAATACGCCATTAGAAAGTGCTGCGGTGGGCCATATGCCCCCCTCGCCTCCGGTCTCTCCTGCGCGCGTGGCACGGCGTTTGCTCGTGCGATCGAACCTTTTATGATCACCCATTTAATGAAAAAAAAAATGTAGAATGGGAGGTTTTGCCTTGTCACTGGATGTTGAGCTGACATTGCTGTTGTGCCAAAAAAAAGTGCAAACACGCACTTTCACGCAACTGCGACTTTTAAGCCAAAGTGCGGGCTTGGTTTTGAGAGGCGCCCCCCCCAGACAAGCACCTCAAAACACTTTGGAAACAGCATACTTCGTTTCTGCAGTCTTTTAGACCTCCTCCCACTTCAGAAGCCTAACAGAGTGAACTACAGAGGAGAAGCTCCAAAAAAGAAGCAAAAAATTATTTAGCATCATTGAAGATGGCCTGCTTACAAGTTAAGTAGGTTTTATTGTCATTTCAGCTATATACACACAGTAGCTACACAGTGAAATGAAACAACTTTCCTCCAGGACCATGGTGCAACACAAGAACAGAAGTGAGAACAGAAGTGAATACCACAAGAGCAGACAAGATGAAAGAGAGTGCAGGAAAAAACACAAGAGCAACAAAACAACTGGATAAGACAACATTTAGTGCAGTCAACAATAGCTACAGTCTGGATGAATACAGTATTTTGACAGGTACTGTATTCTAGCAGCAGAGAGCTGTGTGTGCAAAAATGCAGAACAGGTAGACAGCAATAAATGTGATTGTGCAAATATAGCAGCAGCAGGACGGAGAATGTGCAGTGTAATAAATAGAAAGGTGTTTACAAAGAAGAGCTATACACGCACAAACACACACACACAGGATTTTTATTCCTCAATCACTACTCAGAACATCTCTTGCAGTTCTTGAGAGCTGCGATTCCATTCTAGCCTTATAATAGATGTAGCCCACCACAAGAGGGCAGAAAGCCCCCATATTAATACATCCTAGCATTACCAGTGAGGAAGTTTGTCACTCTTGTTTTTGTGCTTTTGAATGCCTGATTTAGGCCCCACTGCGCCAGACCCCCCACTGCACCTTCTGCCATTGGTTCAGTGATGGTACCTAAAAATTAAGCTTTCAGTTTCTGCAATTTCACTACCACAAACGATCACCCACAGGTTAATCAAAACTCCTATATGTTTGTTGGAATACTGTAATAATGTGGTAAAACACTGTAGTAGTAGTAGTAGTACACTAGCTTTGCTTTAGTGTGAGACCCAGAAAGGAGGTTTGCTCATTGTTGTTTTCTTTAAAAACAGTTCTAGTTTTGATAAGACCAACCAACCATGATACAAGCTCCAAGAGCTGCTTGATAGTCAACATTCAGCAAAACGGGACATGTCTGTAAAACACCTATAAAAGTGCTGAAAAAGGGTTGAAACAGAGCTAAATATTGGAAGAGTGGTGAGTGGGTCATTAAAATGGAATGTTGTGGAGGATATGACCTCATTGTTTTGATCAGATTACAATCCAGGTGTTGTGTACATTATTTAAGATTACGCCTGCTTGTTCCCCAATGGAAACCCAAATATACGATCTAGAACCGCTGTCAAAGCCATTATTTCAAAATGCAAAGTAAAATAACTGTTGTTGCATCTTATATTACATCCCAATTTAGAAAGGGGTGGACATTTTTTAAGTGCATTTTTTAAGTCCTTATTCTGTTCCTACTGTGGGCTACACATGTTTGTGATTTCCCTGCTCTACCCATTAAGTACAACTTATTAGGTACTTATCAACCCTTCATGAGCTGAGTCATGTGTGACAGAGCAGAAAAAAAACACAAACAAACACAGTTTATGGGGTTCTTGGGAGAGGGATTGAGGAAAACCTTCAATGGCAGGTCAGCAGCAGCGGTATTGCATGTACAAAGATTCATTTGAAGCCTTTTACCTCTTCTCTTCAAAGCATAGGGCTTGTAGAATAACTGACCTCTTCAACGCACTCAGAGGAGAACATTAGATGCTTAACTGTTCTACATGACCACGCTGATGAAGCAACCGTCTGATAGTTGCTTAGCAACGAGGAAAAGAGAAGCTCCACCATCATTCATCCCCAGTGAGAACTCAGATAACTCAGGGTGCCATCCAACAAAGGCCTCACTAATGGAGATGTTGATGTTTGTCCACTTGTCAGTGATTCAGGGGTCAGAGACAAAATGCCGGCTGTTATGGGCCTGTGGCACCAGAGAACAGCAGCACTCATCGCGTTACAGCGGATCCCCTTACCATCGATCCATAGAGGAAGAGCCATGCAGGAAGAGTTTATAGAGGTGAAATTTAAAGCCTGTCTCAGAGAGAGGTCTTCTCAAGGGCAGAGAGAGGTAGAGACAGAGAGATTGGAGAAGGGAAGACAAGAGAACTAATCCTCTAAATACACTTCTGAGGATTTGGTTAAAGGAGTCCAGATGAAACTGATCACTTTCAGCTATTTTTAGAAGCTTTTACTTTTTTATAGTCTGATCCTTTCCCCTGAACAAGGGTATCAGGTAAAGGTATATACAGAACAGGGTCTGAGAAACAGTGCTTGCTCTGGGTGTTTTCTTATGTGCCATGGGATTTTTCTCTTAGCTTTCAACACGAAGCATCAGATAAGAGTTGCGGTTTTTAAACACATACCAGCTTTACTGCTTATAAAAAAAATAACTAAACAGCACAGTTGGATTAAAGCTACCATGGACCACCACACTGAGTCATAAACCCTGACCTACATTAATAGTCACTTACACATACAACAGTCTTAGGCCTGGTTTCTTGAACTTGGATTAAACTTAGTTTTGGACTAAATTGCAATGCCAGTCATGTCTCGTCATTAAGAATCTCATTTAAATCCAGCCAGTACTGAAAAGAACATCGTTTTATGTGAATGAACAGCAATAATGTTTTTCATTCTTGCTGATGTAATTTCTTGAAAAAAAATCCCTGAAAGTATTTCAGCAGACTGCTCTCTTCTCTATCCCTTGTAGTGCATGATGAAAAGTAAAGAATTACGTCATGCAGCGGACAGTATGAATTAGAGCTGTTTCTCAACTTTTTCATTATTTTGATTACGTCACCTTGCATTTTTCATTCTTAGTTTTGGGGAGTCAAGCTTTTAATGTTTTTGTGTTTCTCCATTTATACACACCCGATTCAGTGTGTCAGGTCACTATTAAGCCTTCATGTTTCTGTTTATGTGCACTTTCAGTGCAAAATTGGTTCTTTTTGTTTGAAAAATAAATTTTGATTGGGTTTATGCCATGATGATTTGTGCATAAAATGTATATATGACCAATAGTAGAACACACATCAGATAAACTCTAACACTACTATCACACAGCATCTAAAACCTGGTGCAATATGCTTTTCTGTGTAGTGTTAGAATAGTGTTAGTACTTCTAGAATGCTGAAAAAATGCACTTTTCACCCCAAAAAGCATTATTAGTCCTGTTTAACTGAATTTTGTGCAGGATAATGTGTGAAATGTTCCATAAAATTATTATTTTTTTGCATTTTTTTTTCTTCAACTCAAACTTCAGAAAAACTAAATATCTAGACATATTGCATAATGTGAAACCTATAGTATCACATTATAAATGTATGCCAAGTAATATTTAAGCCCCATTGGACCTTGGGCAATTTCCCTACAGGTCAGTAATTCTGGGAACCACTGATATAGTTTAAGTGGACTGAGGAAAATGTTCTTATCACAAGATAAAAATGCAGCTCACCTTAAGCTCCACTATTGTAAACACCAGAGGGCGCCTTTGGACTTTGTCAGGCTTTTGTTTCAGACATCCTTATCTCACATCCCACCATACCAAAACCTCTACAAAGGATCTTCCCACTGCACTCTGAATGCTGTTTATTTATTTCTTTGATAAATATAATGTTTCTCCTTCGTCAGAACTGGGACTGTACGTTTCATTCGTTGTAAAGACGAGGACGCTCTTCACTGCACATGCCCAGACTTGGTCGGAAAACCTGTTGATCGGAATAATACAGTCTTATTACACTCGACGCGTTTGAGAATTGAGTCCTTAACAAGGTGCCGAGAAACAAAAGCTGACACCTCCTGCAAAATGTTTTCTGTCTGACTATAATTAGCTCACTTCATTCGGCGTCATGAGCCGGAGCAGGGGGGAGAAGGCATGAAGGTGGGCTGGCTTTGCCTTCAGCGCTCCTCGCTCGGTGGGAATCCTGCGCGCTCTGACGCACGCGGGAACCTCGACATTCTCCTGCACGCGGAGTCCTCGCGAGGCGACCGTTATTTCACTAGTAACGGTTTTAGTGGCTTCACGGTGCCCAACGGTCAGTAAACCTCTGGGTTCTTCAGTTCGTTTGGAGATCTGCCTTGGAGGCGCCAGCGGGGATTTCCAGTCTGAAGAAGTGAGGGATAACGAAGTAACGCTAGTCGTGGGAAAGTTCGAGTCGTGTCGTGTCGTGTCGCGTCGCGTCGTGTCGTTACGCGTCCTGTCGGGTCGTGTGGTCTTTTTGCCCAAAGCGCGTGAGCCATGGGCACTTTGCGGGACCTGCAGTACGCCCTGCAGGAGAAGATCGAGGAGCTGAGGCAGAGGGACGCGCTCATCGACGAGCTGGAGCTGGAGCTGGACCAGAAGGACGAGCTGATCCAGAAACTGCAGAACGAGCTGGACAAGTACCGCTCCGTGATCCGGCCCGCCACACAACAGGTCCAGAAGCACAACGAGCTCCAAGAGCAGCAGAGGACCAAGAGACAGGCCATCTCAGCAGAACCAACAGCCTTCGACATCAAGGAGCTCAGCCACGTAACTCTACCCTTCTACCCCAAAAGTGCACAGTAGGTTCACACGGGTTTTCTTTTAATCACAAAATATGTTTTACTCTCAAACAGTGTAAGACAGAGGGCAGCTGGTGGCCTAGTGGTTAGGGAGTTGCCCCTGCAATCAGAATGTTGTGGGTTTGTATCTCAGGACTGTTAGTCGCACCACTGAGGTACTCTTGAGGGAGGTACTGTCCCCACACACTGCTCCCCAGGCACCACGTTCCTGGCTGCCCGCTGCTTCACTTGGTGAATGGGTTAAATGTAGAAAAGAGTTTCATGCTGTTCACACTATGTGCTGTGGTGTGTTCACATATGACAAATGGACACTTTACACAGAAGCTGTGGCCCAAGTGTAACAGTTTTATTCAATTCCTCCACTCTTCAAGTAAATCTCTGAGAGCAGCACTTATTAAATCCTAAGTGGACTCAGCTTGTGAACTGAGAACCGATACTCATTAAAGCAGCTGAGCAACAGTCAAATTATGCCATTCATTTTGTAATTAACCTCTGTGAAGATGAACCTGGGTTTCTGTAATGGCGCTCTGCATCTAGTCACAACAAAACACACCAGTTGTTAACAGAGCATCAGCAGTGAAGCTTCCTTCCTAACCGTGGGCTACAGGTTAGACTTTAAACAGTTGATTCACACTTGGCTAGTACTAGAGTTATGTGTAAGACATCCTCCAGTGTATGTCTAAAAGTTTATAGACAGCTCCAACATTTGCTCAGAAAGCGAGGTTATTGATAGGGAGTTGGTCCCCGGATGCTGCTGTAACAGCCCCCACTCTTCAGAGGAGGTTTTACACTAGATGTTCTACATTAGATGTTCTGTGCCAACTCATCCCAAAGGTACTGGATGGAGCCATCCCGTCACTCTAGAGAACCCAATTCTACTGCTCCGCAGCCCTGTGCTGGAACCTTTATATGCCTCTGGCAACGCCTACGTTATGCATGTTAACCTCAGACTCATGTCTCAGTCTGTTTGCAATACTTTTTTTATAGAGATAGAAGACTGGTGTATATAAACTGTATGTGTACACCTAATTCAACCATGTGTGCACCTTTAAACTGAATTCACTAATTTGCAAGGGGTCATATAGTCTTTATGTATTCAGCAGTTCATTACCTTTTCTGTTTGTTTATTTCTAACACAAACATACACCGATGATCCATAACTTTAAAACCACCTGTGTAATACAACCAAAACAGCTCTATCAAGGCATGGACTCTACAAGACCTCTGAAGGGGTGCTGTGGTATCTAGCAGCAAGACAGCAGATCTTTAATAGTGTAAGGTCGGGCCTCCATGAATCGGACTAGTTTGTCCAGCTCCTCCCACAGATGCTCAGTTAGATTGAGATCTGGGGAGTTTGGAGGCCAGCTCTTCTTCAAACCAATCCTGAACAGTTGTTGCAGTGTGGTAGTGCGCATTTTCCTGCTGAAAGAGGCCACTACTATAAGGGAATACTATTGCCATGAAGGATTTAACTTAGTTTGCAACAATGTTTAAGTAGGTGGTACACTTTAAAGTCCAGTTCTGATGCTCACCCAGCATGAACTTTTTCACCAGTTTGTGCGACATTAGCTCTTCTCTGGGAGCAGATCCAACAAGCTAACCTTTGCTTCCCTTGAACACCCATGAACATATCTCTGGTTCATCAGTCATCCTTCCTTGGACCGCTTTGGGAAGGTACTGACCACTCCATACCAGGAACACCCCACGAGACCTGCTGTTTTGGAGATATTCTGATCCAGCAGTCTAGCCATCACAAACTGGCCCACATGTGATCCTTACACTTGTCCATTTTTGTTGCTTCCAATACGTCAGCATTGGCTGAACTGGCTGATAACCTGCTGCCTAATACATCCCACTCATTGACTGGTACCATTGTAATGAAATAATCAATGTTATTCATTTTGCCTGTTAGTGGTTTTAAATTTGTGGTTGATCTATGTACATGAAATAACCACTGTGATGTATTATCAGATGATCATAGTGAGCTGGAATTAAGCCTTTTTTAAATGTTTAAAAATTAAATCTTTATAGATTAAACCGAGCCATTGATGTCCAGTGTGGTCAGGATACATAACTGTAACTGAATGGTATAATAATTTGGAGAGAATTTCCTTAGTTTAACTCAACAGGAAGCAGTATATCCCTGAATAAGGGCTTGTGCTGTCTATTCACTTGCTATCTAATATATCCCACCCCTTGACAGGTGCCATTATAACAAGATAGTCAATGCTATTCACCCGTCAGTGGTTTTATTCTTTTGGATGATCGGGGTGAATACTTGCGTGTAACTCTGTTCACTAATGGCTCCTGTCTATTCCTGGCTGCCAAAGGGCTTGAATAAACCAAGCCTGCTTTGTTTAACGGACAGATAATTTGCCTATCAAAGCAGTGGCATGGAAATTGATGCTGTACATCATTTCGGTGATGTATGCAAGCTACCAAATTTTCCTGTACAACACACAAATTGGTTATTACCACATAACAAGATGCTGGCTTAATTTGGATTTAATGCAGGGACAGTGAGGTTAAATGTTACAAGCTTTTTATTAGCAAAAGGAGATTCAGTAGTGTCTTAGTACTGTTGTTGGGTTTGGGAGCTGTGGGTTCACTTACTTGTTGATGCACAGGCAGGATGGACCTCTCTATTTCAATTTGCATCAAATGAATAGATAACAGTAGAAGTTTTATCTTTTAGATATTTGCATGCAGCTGCTCAGTGATCTCTTCTGGCCTCGCCACATTTACCTGACTGGCGTTTTAGTCCCGTTCAGTGTGAATGAAGCATGTATTTGGAAGAGATTCTGTCAAATAGTTAAGTAATTTGTCTTGTATTTTTTCTTGTATTACATGTACTATTGCCATTAAGAGACCATAAAATAAAGAGCAGTTTTAGTAACAGATACCGGTCTGCTAGATGGAGTCAATGACAGAAATTATAAGGAGGTTACTGGTGCGTCATTAAAAGCCCATAAAGTTTATCTTAGGAAAAGTGTGTGTGTGGTCTTTGTTATTTGTTGAAGAAAGAGACATTTGTCTTAGTTGTATCTGCCTGGGCCTTGCTGAGATGTAGCTGAAAAGCATTAATCTAGTCTGCTTTCACCGTGTTTGGCTCTGGGGAAGTGTGTGCTGTGCCTATAGAAGACTGGTATAGAAAAGATCAAGAGGGCTTAAAGTCCTTCCCAGCCAATAATATTAAACAACATATTCTTTCTTGCTCTTTACTGTTGCTACAGTAAACACATTTTCTGTCCTTTTGTTACTGAGTTTAAAGTTGATGAACTTTTATTCTCAACATCCATTTTATCAGAAAGACCTATAGGTACACTTACTGTAAGTAAATATAAGTACATATACTTACATTTAGTGTATTGCATTCACTGGGCATGACTTACTTTTGTATGTATTACTATTGTCCATCTGTTCCACAGCTACCATTGGGGTGGGTGATATGACAAAAAAAAAAAAAAACGAGACATGACATGGCATATTTCTTTTTTTTCTGACATTTAATATGGACAAAAAGGAACATGCATTTAAAACACTATCAAAAAGTACAAAATTACTGTCAATATCCATAGCATGCTCAGAAAAGCGTATTGTGACGTTATCATTTTAATGAGAAATATCATTTTGCCCAACCCTAACTTCCTTTCACCCCATGCATTATTGGTCAGTTTCCGACCACAGGATGGCTGTTGACCAAATGACACTTGAGTAGGTGAATGCTATAAACACAGCACTGATACTGGCATGGTAGTGGTGCGATAGTATGTGTAGTGCTGGTGTTAGTGTACAGTTGTGTTTTGGTTTTTTACACACTGGTACTAGACTTTCTATGAATGTGGAGATTCTTAACAATGTGTCACATGTTTCATGAAAATCATTATAGTTCTGTCACATGCTGGTGACATCACTGTCCTTTATGTCCATTCTGTAGAAATCAGATCAGAGAGAGCCTGAAAAGGAGCTAGAAAATGAGCTTCTAATATATTGATCAGCAATTACATATAAAAGCTGACAATAGTTTGCAGGTAGAATTGGAATGAGACCAGCATGACCGTGATAGGCATGCATTTTTAACACAGCGGAATCAATGAACAGCCTCTGTACAGTCCAGTCAAAAAGCATTATCAGTTATGTTCCTCTTTATCCACAGATATTCCAATAGGTACTTTCTTCTGCATTCTCTTTTTTTGCAAAGCAGAGAAGTTCAAACATTTATAGCTTTTTTAAAGACAGATATTCTTGCCAGATGGGGTTTGATAAATTAATGACAACCAGAGGTAGAAAATAATAAGACTGAATTCATGAAGTGCATATGAGATACAACATGAGAGAATTTTGTACATATTCTTGTGTGTGTGTGTGTGTGTGTGTGTGTGTGTGTGTGGGTGTGTGTGTGTGTGTGTATTCTACATACTACAAACTTACTGTTATGAATTATTCTGCAGGATTTTGATGTATGTGGTACCAGCATAGTGTGGTTAATCTGGCCTTGTCCGTCTCCTTTGTTCAGGGTTAGAGTTTTCTGAAATAACAGGAACAATTCTAGACATCTTTCATATCTTCCCTTACTCTGTCTTTGACGCTTTTCAGCCTTTCCTTTCCTTTTCTTTGTCATTGTCTTTCTTTTGTCACTGTGCCTATCTCTTTGACTCTCATGTCCTTTTAAGGCGAGTAGTCTCTTTGGTTCTGTAGACCTGTAGGCTATGGATCTCTTCCTACTAAAGGAAAGAAGTAAAACCACAAGTCAAACAGAGAGAGAAGTGTAGAGCATGTTAAGGAGGGCAGACCACTGGAAGCTCCAAGGCTCATTTGTTGTAAATGAGGCCAGTACAGTGCTCCTCCTCTGGGCATAAATCTGCCAGCCTCCCGGACTATGCTTTCTGGGCAGGCTGCTCTCAAAGCTGTAACACTAACACTGCAGCCTCGAAGCCTCAAAGTTGAGATGTATTTGTGCTACAAGTACTTAACGTTTCAGACTTCCTTGTGAAATAAAAGCACTGAACGAATAATTGTTTTAAATGTCACAATTTGAAAGTGTTTGAAATTTACACATTAATACAGAGTTTGTTTTTTTCATTTTTATTTTTGAAGCATGTGTCATTTTATTGTGTGCGTAATTTAAAGCTAAATCATTGTTCTATTGTAAGGAGCCATTGTTCTGTTGAACTATTGCAAGCGACTAGTGTGACATTTATTTCATATCAGCGCGTGTTATCTATGCATGCATATTTGGAACACAGCATAGAAGTGATGTGGCCTATATCACCACATCTGCACTGAACCTACATGTTAAAGCACGGCACTATCCACATGTGACAGTTCTGAGCAGAAGAAGACACCAACAGGATTAATGCAAAGACCTTGGAAAGGCCCTGTTTTTCTTCATGGTGAAGCATGCCTGTGGAATGTAAACAGTATGTGGTGAATGGGAGAGTTTGTGTGTGTTTTAGCAGCTAAATCTGATGTCTGGCTGCCATCCAGGACTGTCCGACCTTGTTTTAGCGAGACACAAGTGAGACTTTGAGAGAGATGAAGTCACAGCGACAAGAACTCGCAGAAATCATCTGACAGTGAAAATGGAATTCACTCAGGTGTTGAAAGGACAGTCTATGTCTGACTTTTCTTGGAGAAGAGTACTGTATATGGGTCAGATGCATCCAATAGTATGTGAACATCTGTAAAAAATAGCTGCTCTCCTTTTTTGTCCCAACTAGTATTTTATTAACTTATACTTGTTTACCACCAGTCTACTACTTTGTTTACTGCACAAATTCTGTTGCTGTAAAATCTGTAAGAAACTAGTAAATGTATATCAATATTAGATGATTTTTAGATGTCTACATGTGCCTATGTGTTTGTGAACAGGAATTTGAAACATCTACTTAAGGATATATCATAGGGGTGGCTGTGTTTGGGTTTCAGCAGTGTTACTTTTATGAGTACTTTGCACACAATAGTTAATTTGCTTTTTCATTTTTTTGTCCTGTATTGTTTTTGGATCACTTTAACCATCCATTCACCTCTCCAACCAGTCTGCGCAGCTACATAGTGTGTGCTGGGAAAGGCATTTAAAAGGGTACTGTTTTAGAGGGCAGCTATTTTGCTTTGAGGAGATAAGCAATTCAAAGTAAAATCACATCTCTGATGATCTCATATTAAAGGAAGGAGATGCCTGTTGCAGTTTCCTGAAGTGAAAGGTTACATTGCATATTCATTATTGAGTTGGTGTTTTTACATATCCTGTAGGCTTGTGTGCATGACTGTACTGTGAGGGGAAAAAAAGGCGTGTGTGTGTGTAACTTTTCGCTTTTAATGTGGTTGAAGTCTTTACAAATTCCCATGTTCTAAATGTCCCCAGGTTTTCTGATATGGCTTTAGCATTTTTAATATGTAATGACATTTCTGCCCTTAACGTTTAATTCATATTTCATTGGATTTCTGAGTAAGTTCCTTATGGACCTGCCTTGGAATTTGCTAGTCTGTGCCGAAGGGAACAATACAACCAGAGATGAGCTGAATGACAGACTTGATATGTGATGCTTGACTAAATGCCTTTGTTTGCAGTGCCTCATTTTAATATGTTTTTCTTTTTCACACAGGTCCAAGGATTTGATCAAAGAGGCTATCTTGGACAATGACTTCATGAAGAACCTGGAGCTGTCTCAAATCCAGGAGATTGTGGACTGCATGTACCCAGTGGAGTATGGCAAGGACAGCTGCATCATTAAAGAGGGTGATGTGGGCTCCCTGGTCTACGTAATGGAAGGTGAGTGACTGATGCAAAAATTCACTAGTGTTTTGACCCTAGTTGTGTTAAAACAACAGATGCAATCTTATTCCAGTGTAATTTTCAACATCAGTGACATTTAGATTCATTATTGTGGTGAAGTCATGCTCATACACCCGTTCCCTGTGCTTGAACTGTGATATATGGCCCCAGGCCATCGATTGTCATTGGTATGATTGCAATGGCAACATGACTTTTTAATGGATCCAATCAGAGAGTGTGAGTTCTCAGCAGACCTGAGAAATTGGAAAAAGACTTGCACTGTTTTCTTGTAGATCAATACTGTTCCATCCTCATCTTTCCAAACTCTCATTATATAATCTTTGAGCGAATCTTTAATTCACTCGATTTCAAGTTTCAAGTTTGGGATAGGTATACTTCTGAATAATTTCTCTATGCTCTACTACTGTCGGTTGTGCTTGTACTCTTCTGAGAGAAGGCGGGTGGATTTTATCAGAGAGAACAGATAAAAGGAGCACAAGTTGTTTATTCAAAGGGTGAGAGGATTCTTTGTTCCCCCGTAGTGTGGCGTAGTGGGAAGGTAAGCACACTTGGTTGGATTTAAAGGATTTGCTTAGTTGCACTTCAGGGTTTTGCACCGTCTGTGTGATATGAATTGGACACCTCTAATTTTTCAGAACTTAGAAACAAGCCAATTAGAGAGGAGAGAGAGAGAGAGAGAGAGAGAGAGAGAGTGACAGTCATTCAAAGAGAAAGAGACAGAGGCTGACACAGGGAGAATAGTGTTTACTTACTTTGAAAGGTAAATAAATGTTGAAATCTTGGAAGAAATACAATTTAAAGGAAGAGAGACTCGAGAAAATGAGAAGGGAGAAGGAAGAGAGGATGGAAAGGGAAGAAAAAAGAATCTCTGGAGGTTATCACCAAGTAAGGGGAAAAAAATTCCGAATTAAGTGCAAGCAATGGATAAGAAAAGATACAATGAATTCTTTCTGTGGCCAAGGCATGCCCAAGCTTCTGGAAGCTTTAGTTTGTGTACCTGTACTTATGTGCGTGTTTGCTTGTTTGTCTATGTGTGTATGTTTGTGTCTGTGTGTGTGTGTGTATGTGTGTGTGTATGTGTATGTGTATGTGTATGTGTATGTGTATGTGTATATGTGTGTGTGTGTGTGTGTGTGTGTGTGTGTGTGTGTGTGTGTGTGTGTGTGTGTGTGTGTGTGAGATAACGACCCTGACACAGTAACAATCTTTCATTTGCATTAATATATGCAGTTTGAAGACCCTCTCTTGTTCTGTGCAACTCCACATGTTTTAACAGGTCATTCTGCTCTGGTAATTCTGCCTCAGTAGGTGGTCTACTGAAGAAAACACCTGATCACTAGTGACGCACTGAAATGAATTTTGGAACATACTGTGCTGAAAACCCAAGCCAAAAAAAAAACAGACAATAAATAAAAACAGTTAGCAGGGACTTGTTCCTGCTTCTGTTGTTTTTCATTATTCAGAATGTCATCTTTTTTCTGCTTGTCAAAGCATGCTTTCAGATAATCTCAAACCTGTAGTGAAGGAGTTGTGGAGTGTTGCAGCCCCTCTTGATTACAAATTATTTGCCTAATGTCCCCTCATAGAAATCGTGAAACAGTTCCACATATATGACATTTTGGATTTGTTTCTGCTCAAACTATTTGAATGGCTCAGAAAAGTGAAGGAAAACGTCTCATTTTCATTACTAAGGGTTTAGATTTCTACACTTTGTTTTAGGTCTATTTAACTGTCAGATGTTCGATCTTTAAACTTTCTATCTTGCCTGAGTATGCCGAACATTTTCGGACGAAAAACAGTACTCTAGGTTTTCAGATGGAAGTTTTTTGTAGCTGAGGTTTTAGTACATCCCTACTAGGGGTCTTTTCTATTGGTATTTGAGCGCTCGGTTCAGTTTGGCTCATGGTTTAGCTTTAAAAAACTTTAAACCCTTGGTTAATCCAAGAAGGTTAGTCCAAGAAGTGCAAAACATAAACAAGACGTATTTTCAAAAAAAGAATGAAATTAATTAGTTTTAAAAATTCATTTTTTACAAACTTCTTGCAATTGTGAGGGGGAAATCCAGCCATATGCGCTGCTGCACTAACAATGTTTCTTGCATTATAAGTTGTGGCAGAAATTAGGACATTTCTATTCAGCAGCAGCCTCCTTCAGCACGTGAACCAATTACTCAGTTGTGTGTGCTTCACAAATTGGTGGTGTTTGGAAGCCTCTTTGTTGCTTGAGAAATCTGTTGTAATTGCAATGAATTGTGATTTTGTTTCTCATTCAGTTTTAACATTGTGTAATGAATGGCGGTCTGCTTTGGTGTTCATACCATGGCACAAGCACAATTAACTAGTGGGCAGTATGATATTTTGTTGATATTGTGGTGCAATATGCTTTTCTGAGCATATCATGGATATCATCATTACTCTAAGAACACTGACCAACTGCATGTTTCATAACAAACACTGTATAATTAGTCCTGTTTAATTTGTTTCAACACAAGTATATGATATGTTTAAAAAATAATCCTATACCCAGAGAGCATTTTGTATTTCAGAATATCATGACACGTCCACTATATGGACAAAAGTATTGGGACACACCTGTTTTTCAGGGTTTGGGCTAGGCCCCTTACTTCCAGTGAAGGGCA
>JBBPCZ010000156.1:15962061-15972828 GCA_037974445.1 Brycinus macrolepidotus | reverse complement strand
CACACACACACACACACACACACACACACACACACACACACACACACACACACACACACACACACACGCACGCACGCGCGCATGCATACACACATGAATTTGCCGGCATTGTTTATATACTTTAAAATTTCCACCTAGGGGTTCATGATATGTTATCAGTCAATAGATTATTCACTAATAAATGGGAAAATGTAATTAGTGTGATTGCAGCAGCAATCACTCAGAGCCTGTTTGGAATTTTGGCACCATTCCAGCTCTAGCATGCGTGTCGTTATCGCGTGCAATCTGCTTGTACATAAATAAGCAAGTGGATGAATATTTTCAAAGCAGGAGCCTGTTAAAATTGGGAATTTTGGTCTAGGGAATGAATGGTGGCTTAGTGGTCAGAGCACTTGGTCCTCAACCAGAGAGTCATGGGTTCAGATCCCACCATCATCATTTTGGACATGTTTCTCTTTATTCAAAACTTTGGATATACGTCTTTTGATGGACATTGTCTGAGCACACAGACACAAACACACACACACAGTCTCTCTCTCTCTCTCTCTCTCCCTCTGTTTCTCTCTCACACACACACAAACACATATATACACTCTCTCTCTCTCTCACACACACACACATACACACACACACACTCTCTCTCTCTCACACACACACACAGACTCTTACACACCCAGACAGACAAACCCCCCCACACACACACACTCAGAACACCATGGCAACCACCCAGCAACATTATAGCAGCCGCTGCAGTTACCATAGCAACTGTGATGCCATAGTAACCACCTAGCAGCACCATAGCAACCATGTGGGACACCATGGCAACCACCTAGCAACACCATAGCAACCACTACAGTACCATAGCAACAGCTAGCTACACCTTAGCAACCTCCTGCAAAGCCATAGTAATCGGCTAGCCACACCGAAGCAACCACCTGGAACACCCTAGCAACCACCACTCTTACCATAGGCAACCACACTTTGCATGGAAATGTGGTTATTATTGTAGGTTCCACTTAATGTCTCATTTTTACTAGTACATGTACAGACTTTTAGTGGTTTCTGTTCCTCCATTCCATTGATTCATTGACTTGAGAACATAGTAGACAACACAATAGCTCTTCAGTTTGTTTATGTAAGCAGGAACAGCAGTTATACTAACAAGAGTACTTGTGCACGGCTCATAACATTATGTTCACATACCACAATAAATTGCTCAGTACTATGCAAAAGTCAAAAAAGTCTTGCAGAAATGAATAACTTAATGGCAAAGAAATTGAATGATCAAATGAAGGGTTTCTGACTTTTGCACAGTACTGGAAATGTGTGCTATACTTGTGATGTATGATTTGGTTGTGTCAAATTAATGGGTCATCTATATTTAGAGCTTTAACCTACTCTTACACTTATTTTAATTAATCAGTACATTCCTGTTTCATAAAATGATATATTTTTTAAAAGTATACTTTGCTCATGTATCTATTACTCTAAAGTGGCTACATTGTGAAGGTACGATCTAAGACAGGGGCAGAAGCCAATGGAGCCTGATAGGTTCTGCATAAACGAACTGTTGTACTAATTGTTAATGAATTGATTTTTGATTGCTTAATAAGGGCAGATTTTCCCTGAGAGTTGGCTACTGTGGTGGAGTGATGGTCAGTGGAGTCACAATAGGCTGCCAGACGTCAGCCTTTCTTGACAGACACTCACTGTGGAATGTTCCCTGGGGTTATATGTTGCCTTGGAGATAGGTCTTGCTGGACAGAGCTGAATCTTTAATTTACAAAAGCACCCTAGGCCTATATGAAAGAGTGTGTATGTGTGCGTGTGTGTGCGCGTGTGTGTGTGCGCGTGTGCGTGCGCTCGCGTGTGTGTGTGTGTGCGCGCGTGTGCGTGTGTGTGTGTGTGTGTGTTTAAACATGTCTTAAAAAAAAACAAAACTACAAAACAAAACCAATATGGAACCAATAAACACTAATGCGAACTGTGCAGAATTTATCAGAGCACACTCAGCCAGTGTCATGTATATTCTACAATTAATACATTTGAATTGTTTCTGTTGACATTACTTTAAACTAATATGGATAATTGCAAGTTCAATGAACAAAGATTAATTTAGATCTGATGAGTTAAGATTGATGTCACCTAGTTCTTGTGTACACACGCATACACTATTCCATCATATCCTTTATATTTTGTTTGCCGGTATGGTTGTGAAATAGGTCTTAAATGCATTCATAATGGTCTTATAGTCTTATATAGTCTTATATTTGTTGCAACCTGCAGAAATCCTGGTGTGTGTTTGCAGGTTTAGGTCAATATTTGTGTATACTGTCCACTGTGAAACTTGATAACCTGACACAAGTGACTTTTACTGGAACTGACAGTTAGTATCTATGCAATTGGCAGCCCACACCTGGCTGTGTGGCCTAAAGCTAGCTATGTAGCTGTGTGTATTTTTGCATAAGTGGTATTAGAAGCATCTAGATAGCTCTAGAAAAAGAGGACATTTCATCTTACACCAAACAGATGGACAGAAAAAGAGTAAAGAGAGACAAGGAAAATGCATCTATGGAAGAGAAGAGATAAAAAAGAGAACTGGTGAAAGAGTAAGGCAGCCTTTGAAATGGCCTCACAATTATGCCTGTATTTTGTTTCCCAACATGGGCTAACTACACAGATGTGGCCTTTTAAGTAAAGGAGTACCTTCTGTGCCCCATTGCTCAACTCTAACTAATGGGCTATTACAGCCAGCTTCACACCAATCCATTTTGATATTTATTGAGAGAACATGACCTGCAATCTGCCTCCCAGAGAGAGAAAGAGAGGGAGAGAGGGCAGGAGAGAGAGAGAGAGAAAGAGAGAAGGAGAGAGAGAGAGAGAATCATTATTACTGGAAATGTGCTCTTCTACCTTCATTCATTAAATGAGTTTAAAATCTGTTTTGTTTTTTTTGTCCCTACTGTAATTGAGCTTAAGCTTTACCAGCCAATCTCCTTAAACTGAGCTACAATTGATGTGGCGTATTTTTTTCAGTGTTTATGTTTATGTGATAGAATTGTTCCTCAGTGGCTCACTGTCATTGTCATTGCCTTCTGGTCTATATCATGGCTTCACCCTCCCCCCTCTCTTTTCCAACTATGCTTTTCCTTCTCTTGGTTCTTCTCTTGCTCTTTGGCTGGTTATCACCCCTTCACTTACACCTCAGCCTCTCTTTCCATTTATTTTCATTCTTTTCTCATTTTACGTCCCTTTTCTCCCATTACGTATTCACTCTTCCAGCCACCTCTTTTCTCTGTCAGATATGTTTGTCCCTCCTCTCTTGCCTCTTCCTCTCTCCATCACTCCCTCCCGCATGTGATCCCCAGCTGTGGCCCCTGCTCATTCTCCTCTCAGGGCTCTGTTTATCGTTCACTGGTTCCTGCACTCTTGAGCTCGCTGGCTCTGGCTCTCTGCTTAGTGTCTGAGGCAGGAAGTGGGTCTGGGCTGGGCTGGGATGGGCCTGAGCAGCGTGCCCATGGCTTTGTCTCTGAGCATCTAATCTCTCCTCTCATACAGGCAAATGTGAAACATGACCTCTGCGTGCTGCCAGCACATACCAATCAGCGTATTTAAATATCTCGTCCTATCGGCCCCTCTCATCTCGCCCAATACAGACCAACCTGCCAGCACCACCAGAGCCAGAGCTGCTGCCGCAGCTTTTGGAGGAATTCCATTGTTTGGTAATGAAATGAGAGCTGGATCTCTAGGTGCTTAGATTCACACAAACTCTCCCATTTTCAAATCTCAGCTGGCTGTGGAAAATGTACTGGGTGGTTGGAGTGTTTGGCCAGCACAAGAGCACAGATTTTCGGTTTATTTTGAAGGATGAACTATGGATGAATGACTTCTAAAGAACAGCGTTGAGTGCTCTTTAATGGAATCATGAATCTGGTTGGGACGTTGTGTGATAATAAGTGTTCTTTATAGGTGAAAGAATTCACAAATTTCATTTCATGTGAGACCAATAGGAATGCGAACATAATCGTAATACCCTCCATGGCAGATGCACCTATAAGATATAACACTAAAACCACTGGCAGGTGAAGTGAATACCATGGAATGCGAACATAATCGTAATACCCTCCATGGCATATGCACCGATAAGACATAACACTAAAACCGCTGACAGGTGAAGTGAATAGCACTGATTTGATCTCATTACAATTACACTTGCCAATGGGTGCAGTATTTTAGGCAGCAAAGGAACAGTCAGTTCTTGGAGTTGATGTTTTAGAAGCAGGAAAATGGACAAGTGTAAAGATGTGAGAGACAAAGATTGCTGGGAAACTATGGGTCCTGGCATTCAAGAAGAAGATGAAACTGTTGCAGACCAAGGAGACCTGTTCATTGCAGAAGTATTTCCTCATGGAGATGGCCTCTTTCAGTGGAAAAAAGCTCCCTGACAGTCTGCAAAAATTGGAATAGAGTTCATGGTGATGACTTGGCCTCCAAATTTCCAAGATTTCAATCTGAGAGAGCATTTTTGGATGTGATGACATGCTTGTTCAATCTGTGGATGTCCCACCTCGCAACTTACAGGATTTACAGGATTTACTGCTAATGTCTTGGTGCCAGATACCACAGCACATCTTCAGAGGTTATGTGGAGTCCATACCCTGATGGGATCTGTTCTGTGAATATATAAAATCAACAAAATATATCATGCGAAATATGTAATTTAACCGGGGCTGTCAACTTTTGCATGCATTTGTAACTCAGTAAAGCTTATGTTTATCATAAAATTGAATATCCTGTGGCTGCAAGTAAAAGTGTCCTTATCAGTGCAGAGATTAACTCTACAGCTAAGGTGCTTAGTATTTTTTCTCTCCTAGCATACCGTAGCACTTCAAGAAGTAATGGGCACAGGCCTTGTCTGCATAAATGGATGTGCCTGCAGCCTTGACACATCAAGGTCTTGGGTGAATGGTTGTCCAGTCGCGTGCAAAATAATGTGTGAGTATAATTGCAGTCGAAGATTTTGTTTACAAAAACCAGCTTATATGACAACTTACTGGAGAGAGGGATTTAGAGACAGGCTAAAAATAAAATTATTAGGCAGGTGAGCTCTCTTTGGGATTCTTAAGGGAATTGCATTTATAGATATAAAGAACCTACTAAGTTCAACTCTTGTACCATTGAGGTTGCAAGGAACATTTTCTGGCTCTGGCTTGCCCAGACATTGTGACTCTACTGTTGCTGGTATGTCCTCATGTCTGCAACAGGCCACTGAATATTAAGACAAAAGACAGACAGACCAAGCCAAATGTAATTTCCCATTTTCTACTTGGAGGGATATGAATCACGCAGCTACCAATATCATGACGAAGTCTTTATCACTGTGCTATTAAATTAGCTTCCTTCACTAAAAGCAGTGGATGCAGTTGGACATTTAAATTGCGTCAGTAAACCTGTTATTAGTCACATTTACCCCACCTCTTTAGTTCATCAAGTTCTACAAGAGATCTGAAAAAGCTACAGATTCTGAAATTCTGAAATTTTAAAATGAACAACAAATTGCTATGCTTCTCTTGCTTTATCTCTCAAGCTCAGTTTGTGTGTCTCTTTGGACTTCGGTGGTCTGTGTTCAGATGTCCCTAAATCAGGTGCTACCAGACACAGCTGTTTATCTTATGGAGAGTGTTGGAATTTACCACCTTGCGTACTTAATAAACATTTAGTGCCGTTCTTCGCTTTCAAAATATAACCCAATTTGTCTAATTAATTCATTTAATTAAGAGATCAGTGAAGGCAGCAGGCAAGCCTGATTGTGAGTCACAGCTGTTTAAACCAGACAAAGATCATGCCTGTCCCTTCAAGTGATTTGTTCGATTTAAAAAAAGTTTTCTTGGGTTGTGACTACGTCATGCGTACACTTAAATTCTTCATTATGGCTAACTCATTCTACTAGTTCTGTAGGGTAAATTTGTACCAAATCTTAAGCCCACAGTGCCTAAGCTAAAGCACAGCCACATCACTTTTCCTTTTCTGGTACGATAATGATACTGAAGCCGTTAGTTAGAGCTGGTGTTGAGTCAGCGTTGTTTCTTTATAAATACCATGAAATTAACTGATTTTAATTAAACTTCGGTTAAGATGGCCATCTAAAAGTACCATACTCAAAAACTAGTCAAATATTCTACTATTGGCTGAAGTGACTAGCTAAAATATGACTGAACATGAGAGGAAAAAAAGAGAAAAGGAAATAAAGGAATAGAAAATGTAGTACAGTACTCGTACAGGTCAAATATATTGATATATTGTTCCTTCCCAGTATTTTCTAATAGTATTAAATTACTGACTATACTTTTACATATTGCACAACTCATTTGTAAATATGTAAAACCTACAAGTAAAACTATTACGTTTAAACTACAACCAGTGTTAACACTTGTGCTTCTAATATAGCTAAAGTAGTTCTTTGCTTGATTGGGGACACCAACCATGTATGCACAAGTGTGTATTATTGTCTTGTTTTGAGTAGGGCAATGTATTAATTTGGGTTCTCAGAAACTCAGGTTAGAGATGAGTGGTCTGAGGAGAATGACCTACGGAGGACTGAGGGAAGATGGTAGAAAATGAACAGAGAGAGAAGAGAGGGCTGAAGAGGAGCTTGGTGGTCTGATGGTGATGTTTATTAGTGACACAGTGAAAACAAAAATGATCATCCTCCTATCTGCTTCCATGGTAACGTGTGTCTGTGTGTGTGTGTCTGTGTCTGTGTCTGTGTGTGTGTGCGTGTGTGTCTGTGTCTGTGTGTGTGTGAGTATGTGTGTGTATTTTTTTTCCTTGGATGCAAGGAGCTGACTCACTTACTACTTCAGAGGTTGAAGTCACTTAGACCTTTGTATGTGTGCATGTGTGTATGATTCTGGTGTGTGTTCAGTGCATGTGTATGCACATATATGCATCTCTTTCTGCCTACAATTGTTTGGTGGCTGTGTGAGTGTGTATGTGTGTGGGTTTTTTTTTTTTTTTTTATATTTATAAACAGCTTGTATCGGTATTTTATGATGTAAATGACATGATTTTGACGTAAGGGTCCTTGCATTAAATTAACAGACATTTCTTCCATTTATAATACTGTTATGAAGAATCATTTTCAAGTAATGATTAAGAACATTATCAGTTCTATGAAAGATTTTAAAGCCCCAGATGGGTGTATGGCTTTCTTAACCAGGCCTCTGCATTTTAGGTTTCGTTACTTGTGTATAATGTTTCATAACTATACACATGGAACAGATTTTATCACTATAGCTTAGGAGCTCTTATATCAAGGCAGTCATTTGCTTCATCAGTCATTGTATGTCATATTGCAAACGCTAACATAAACTGGTCATATATGCTCAAGAATGGCTTTTTTAAATATGTTATTCAGTGCTTATGTGTGTGATATGTAGTTCCTTTGCAGGTAGCCCTCAACCATTGTTTTAGTATTATTTAATCATTGTCCAGAGCTATGTTAAGCCCCTTGACATTAGAACAGAAAATAATATTTTAAATGCCCAGGCCTGTGGTGAGGAGGGAAGAAATGTGTGTCTGGGTGAGCTCATGCATATTCATAAATGGAAACACACAGCTGTAGGCCCTGTCAAAAACGTGTGCTAGGCCGATGTGTTTTCATGCAGATGTCTGAAGAAAAGGAGCCTGAACGCTGTGAGTCTTTTCCAATGGAAAGTTTATATCCTCTCACAGTGTTTGCTAGTGTTGGGCAATGATGTGTTTAGGGCCAGTTTTGGAGATGTGGGAATGAGGATGGGTTTCCTGTGGTGACCGGCTCATCCTCAGGCACAGTAATGGCTTTTTTATACCCTACTGATGTCTCATGAACTCTGATTATTTAGTCAGTGAAATTCAGAATGCATTTAGTTGCTTTCCAAGTCAGAGTAAAGAATTCATGAACAGTTTTAGGAAAGCAAGGGCTTGTTTGAGTCTTTTTTGGGCTTGCTGTGCTCTTTTTCATCATCATCATCTCAATTCTGTGAAACAGCTGGAATGCTGTTACTCGTTTTCAGGCTTTCACTTAAAAAGATGCACATGGAGGTGAAGAAATTGTTCCTCAGGGACCAAAACGTAGGACCAGAAGTGCCACTTTTCTCCAGAACTGTTTAAATTTATGAGCCCTGTTAGTTATGAATACTGCCTCAATGTATTATTAAGCAATAAAGTGCTTAGTTCACTAATACAGAGTAGCGTGTCTCGTTAAACTTAGAAAACGACACATGTGGAGTGTGTATTGACATATTTTATTATTGTATACAGTGAAAAAATCAATCCGGTACACATTAACCCAGATGTATGAATCTTTACGAAAGATTTCAGGGCCTTTAATTTTGAAAAACTCATTTCTTCAATCCGTCACTGCAGCCGGCTGTGACTTCTGTGAGTTGATTCAAGCAGATTTCCTAAGGGAAAAGCACTGACCCCACTATGAGCATAATGAGCAACGAGGCTCTCCTAGATAACAGCTGTTCTCATAGACCGCGTCCGCGGCCCTCATCTCTCTCCCCACAAAACATTGCACACAAACAACGAACAACTTAGGATTATTTCCGCTTTAGGTTGCATGTGTAATTGGTGTTTTTGTGCGTGCCCTGCTTTCTGCAAATATTTGTGAGGGGATTCAATCATCGCGTCTTTGTCAATAGTGTTGTCACAAACAGAAATAACATGGTGGAAAGAACAGCTCTCGCTTTGATGAGCCAGCCAGGGCACAAAAGATTTAGCTCATTGGGAGATTATTTCACTGATAATAGCCTGCAGAGAGAACAATCCCATCTGCCTGTCACAAAACACTCATTAGTCTAAGCTACTCTTTCTCTCCCTTCTCTTTGAGTTCATGTCTCACTCTGTCAGACTGGGGCTTATGTGACGTGTCATTAGAACACCTCTCATCTTCTGTGTTTGATACTTGCCCTTTCGGTGCACCACTGCCTGTTGTCTCAGCTTCATGGAGTGAAGGCCTGCATTGATTCCTTTTTTTTTTCTCTCACTTAAATGAGTAGAAATTATATCAAACAGCTGAGCAATTGTGTGACGTGGGGCTTGTTTTCCAGGAGAAAGAAAAAATTGTAAATCATTTCTCTCTGTCCTGGCTCCTTTGTTTATCTGGGTCGCCACTTGCCCTAGTGCTGGGAGGGTTTTTTCTCTCTCTCTATTTCTCTCTCTCTCTCTCTCTCTCTCTATCTCTTTCTCTCCCCCGCTATCTGTTTTCATACATCGCAGCAGTATTTCTTGAATGCCCACCTAGACTGTGAACACTCCTCTCCCGTAAATATGGTGCATGGGGCTTCCTAAAAGCTTATCACCTCCTCATGTGTTCTCCAGAGGGACATGTCTCAGCTGAAATCTCTAGCCCAGTTACCCACAGCCTGTTTTGTGCCCTGTGCTGACTGTGTGTAATATCACAGCTGATAAGTCTCAGTGGGGGAGACCTGGTTTCCTAAAAAAATCTGATATGAATCTAATATATGAGCCTAATAAAAGACATCTTACAATAGTTCTGCGGAGGGAATACGTAAGAATGGAGCCGTTAACACTACACTATTTGCATGCTTATTATAAAAATTCCATAGAAGTAGAATGTTTATAGTGTTGAACATTCTACTGTTCATAGTGGCATTGTTGAGAATAGGCCACTGCCCTCCATTTTCAGTCCATCGTCTGAAATGTCTGTGATAGGAAGCAGTTACGATGTGAACAACTTAACAGCTACACTGGGGAAGTTTCTTGCTGGAAGCATTGTCATTTAAGCATGTAGCTTTTGACACGCTTTACAACTACGCAGATTCTCCAGCTGTCAAAACAGAAATGTGCCTGCTGTCACAGCCATTATGCCTCCTTCAGCCAGATCAAACTACCACAGAGCAGTGAGTGTCATTCCAACTCCATTATTTTCTATGAAAATTTTCAGTTTATTAAGTTGGAATAGAAATAATGTTCTTCTTTCGCTGTCCATCTGATTGGCACTTCACAACATTACTGCATTCATTGATGGAGGTAGTTGTTATCCGTTGTGTTATATTCGAATTTGTCTCTTCACTAAGTTAATGAGATTGAAGACAGTGAATTGTGCCAGGGCAGGTTATGGAGTGATGCGCTTCCTCTCCTTCATGAATAACATAACAGCTGCTCAATCAAAGTGTGCTGAGGCCTGAGTTCTAATCCAGTGCATCATTGACATCTCTTACAAATAATAAGGATCCTTAGAATTTCCCTGTTGGGATGAATGCTTAGTTGTTAGTCTAAATGCTATGAAAGGAATTGTAATGAGCTATGCTTCTCACATTTCTGATGCAGTGACAAAACTCGTTTGCCTGAAGCTCCTGATCAGTGTTGTAGTCACCATGGTCAGGTGTTATCCATTCTCCATCATGTGAATGCACTGGGATTCAGATTCAGTCTCTCATGTGGAACAAACATTGCTTTTTGTGCTTGCATTTAGCAGCCGCTCACCAGTCTACATTTAGAAAATAAAATTCTTATTGGCCACTATTTCTATTCCAACTTAAGCTTAATAAACAGAATTTTGAATGACACTCCTTGTTCTGATGACTGTGAGAGCAGTCACATTTCTGTTTTGACAGCATATACAACTACAGTTAGGGTAGGTACCACAGTAATTACCTTAATATATATACATGCCTGTATATATATATATATATATATATATATATATATATATATATATATATATATGTATATAATGTATATTCCAGTAATTATTTT
>JBBPCZ010000156.1:15937614-15950788 GCA_037974445.1 Brycinus macrolepidotus | reverse complement strand
ATGTGGTACTTCAGAATTGTTCATTACCTCAGGCATGCAACATATGCAGTGCTGATGTGTAGTACGCAGTATATATATTGGTAGTATATAAGGATCCAAGTTGTACATACTGACAATGTTAGAGAATATGTTCATTAAGGCTATATCAGCAGGAGCAACAAAACTATCAGTAGTAATACAGGCTTAAAAGTACGGTGTCTGAAATAAAGGACCACTGCACATTGCATCTGTACAATTGCGGTGGTACGTAAATACAAATGTCCTTTCTGATTTAAGTTCGCACAAAGGTCATTTAGCAGCTTGAAAGGTAGAAACAACACAGCCACCAGTGGGTTGTGATAAATGTGGAAAAAGTTAGCTCTGTTCCTCCTCAGATTTTGGGGACTGTAAAGGCGTCCTGCCGTGGATGTCAGATTGTAGGTGATACTGAGTGAGGGTTGGCTGGGGACAGACTGAGGGTACTGTTTCGTCTATGCTATGCGGTTTGTAGGTATTGTCTCTCTGTCTAGAGGGCAGTGATGGCACATAGAAAAGCAAGAGGGCACTGTTCCCTTAAAAAAAGACACTGCTCTGTGCCTATGGCAAGACATCCGTGCTCAGAGCCCCAGTGGCTGGTCGTAGGGGCAACTGTGGTTTAGTGTTTCAGAGATCTTTGTGTCTGTACCCTCTCCTCTGTCTCTAGTTTCATTTTCACCCAGTGTCTGCCTCTGCCATCCAGCATTTAATCACCAGAACTAACCTCACTCGTCACACTGCACATGGAGAATCAGACCACCTGTAGTGCATTAGTTCTGAAAATGCTGTTCACTACTGCACTTCTAATTCTGAGCCAATGAATTGTTCTGAGCCAAAATTATTTTACTGACCAATGCTCCTTTTTCTCTTCTCTTCCCACTGCAGACACATTATGAGGATGGGGATTATATCATCAGGCAGGGAGCAAGGGGAGACACCTGCTTCATCATTAGTAAAGGAAAGGTATGTCCATGACATGTTTTATTTACTTGACTAAAATGTGTACATCATTTCCACGTGGAGGAAATATATAACATTAACACAGTTATGAGCAAAACTGAAGCACAGACTTTAAAATATAAAGACTTACACACATTTGAGTTCAGTAAATTCAGTGCATCTTTTTTCCACAGTGTACTGGAGTGTCATGTTGTCTAAATGTTAAGTGCTTTCGTTCTGATCTTTTTTTGACATGGATTCTTTGGTGACTTCTCTCTCTCTCTCTCTCTCTCTCTTTCTCTCCCTCTCTCTCTTCCACTCTTTCTCTCATTCTCTCTCTCAGGTGACAGTGACCCGAGAGGACTCCCATAGTCAAGAGCCAGTGTACCTGCGCTCTCTGGGGAAGGGTGACTGGTTTGGTGAAAAAGCCTTACAAGGGTGAGATTCCCTTTTATTTTTTGTGATCAGAGAAGTCTCCAAAAGCTTTCAAGTCTAATGTCACATTTAGCTGTAGTTACACTGAGCCCCTGTTGGTCCAGTTGGTCCAATTAACTGTTGGCCTGTGGAGACTAGTGCACATGGACTTTAATCTAGTGTATCAGACCTCTGGGGCCATCTAGTGGTGAATAAACATTTATGAGAATGAGATGTGGTCACAATGTGCATAACAGTGCTGTAAGTGGGGTTGATTTGCTGCTATCTTCTTGATTTTACACATGGAACTTAGAACAACTGGTGACTCCACTTTATTATTTTGCATTAGAATACGCCCGGAGCAGTGACTCTTCCACCTCTAGACATCTTTACATTATTTTGAGGAACTTCAGTTTGTCCAGGAACTGTATGATAAGTCTCTAGATGAGATATTGAGGTTTTTCTAGGCCTAGAAGTGGTATTCTTAGTTTCCATAATTTCCTCAAACAGGATCAGTTGATAACTATACTTGACCTTGAACTAGTCTAATCAGTCATGCCTAATAAAAATATTGAGAAAAGGACTTTGTACCTTATTCTACTTTTAGAGTATAACATTTTACAAATCAGTGCCCTTTTTTATATGCAGGAATTACATTATTCTCCCTTAGTTGTTGCTAACCCGGCGTATTCATCTATATGAGAATAAAAATAGTACCCAAAAAAGAGGTTTGAATGTCCCAGCAAATCCTCAGATGTTTTTGTTGTCTCTTTATTGTGTTGAGCCGTTGTGTTGCTAGCCTCCACAGTCCATCAAATCAGTCTGATCTATTGCTACATTTGATTGTGTTCCATACCAATCCATACCAGTACTGGAATTTTAAAATTCTTAGCACAAATGTGTTTGACAATAGATTGGATTTCAGTAACAAGTTCAGTAACAAAGCTTGCTAAGAAAATAATTGTTATGGCCTATTTCCAAATCCCTGTCTGTTTGACCAAAGATTATTGAAGATTTTCTGTGCACAGTCTCAAGCAAAAATGCACCATGAGAAGCGGCTTAAACAGTCAGTTTCAAATATATACCAGCATGCACTGCATTTCTGTGGCTGCCCTTTTAAATAATGTGTTGCACAAATCAGCATCTCTGTAACAACTACTGTATGTTGTACTATGCTGCATGCCTATCTGCCACAACATTAAAACCACTGATCGGTGAAGTCAGTTCTTGAAGTTAATGTGTCGGAAAGAGGAAAAATGGTCAAACGTAAGAATCTGAGTGACTTTGACAAGGGCCAGACAGTGGTGGCAAGACAACTGGGTCCTCAAAACAGCAGAACTTGTGGGGTGTTCCAGGTCTACAGTGGTTAGCACTTACCAAAGTGGTCCAAGGTTGGAGACAACCAGTGAACTGGTAACAGGTCCTGGGCCCAAAGCTCATTGACGCACATGGGGAGTGAAGACTAGCCCATCTGATCAGACTCAGAAAAGAGTTACTGTGGCACAAATTGCTGAAAAAGTTCATGCTGACTATGATTGCGAAGTGTCAGAACACACAGCGTATTGCAGCTTGCTGTGTATGGGGCTGCGTAGCTACAGACCAGTCGGAGTGCCCATGCCAACCCCTGTCCCCTGCTAAAAGACCTACAGTGGACATGTGAGCATCAGAACTGGACCACTGAGCAATTGAAAGAGATGGCCTGGTCTGATGAATCAAGTTTTCTTTTACATCATGTGAACGACCAGGTGCATGTGTGTCAGTTAACTGGGAAAGAGATGGTACAGCATGAGCTATGGGAAGCAGGGAAGCTCTGGGCAATGTTTTGCTGGGAAACCTTGGGTCTTGGCATTCATGTGGATGTTACTTTGACATGTGTCACATACCTAAACATTGTTACAGATCAAGTACACCTCTTCATAGCAACAGTATTCCCTAATGCCAGTGGCCTCTTTCAGCAGGATTAAAGGATCTGCTACTAGCGTTTTGGTGCCAGATACCACATCACACCTTCAGAGGTCTTGTGGAGTCCACGGGTGTTTGGCACAAGGGGGACGTACACAATATTAGGCAGATGGTTTAAGTGTTACGCCTGATCGGGGCAGTCTGATCTTAGAGGGTGCTGATGTGAAACAGCGTGCAGTGTGTATAGGTCAGGGGATTCTCTTGGACTGTGACTGCAGTTGGAAGAGAGGAGCACTCGATACCTGGATTTATTGGCACATGTGTGTGGCAGTCTGCGGTGTATGTGAAATTGGGACAGGGATATTTGGCACTGAGTGCAACTTTTGAGAGAGTTAACATATTTGGCATGAAGGGCAACTTTTGAAAAAGCAGGTGTTACTGTTTCAGATGAGCATTGATGATACACTGCAGATCTCACTCAGGAGAACATGCTGTCCACTTAATGCCCCTTATAAAGCCACTTATAGAGCACTCAGCGCTTAATGACCCTCATCACAACAAGCCCACACTCGCACTATTTGGCACCAAAATGATTCTTTAAAGTAGTGCCAGAGTCTCTTTTTATTCTCTTCTTTCCCCATTTCTCCTCCCCTCTTTTCTCCTCTCCTCTTTTCTCCTCTCCTCTCCTCTACTCTCTTTTCCCCTCCGGTAGCACATGGAGCAGCTGTGACCTTCTCTCAGAGGGTGTTTGTGTATTTGTGTTGTGAGGGATTTAGTGCTGTGTAGTGAAGAATTCTCACCTCTATCCAAGCATAAGAGACTTTGATTGGTCATGGACAGGATGTGCATGTGTGTTACAGTCTAGTCTTCTTTCTGGTCAGACAGTGTGTGCGTGTGTGTGTGAGTGTGTGCGCATGTGTGTGTTTAGGTGTGAGTGTGCGCGAATTGTGTAGGGCTGGATGGATATTGAGTTGGTAGTGTGGTTTAGTACAAATGGTAGAGTAGGGATAAATGTGGGAGTAAAAATTTCGAGTTTGGAGTGGTAGCCTGTAAGCGTGCCAGCCGAACGTGATGGACTCTGTGAATTGGGATTCAGACTCTGACTCGTCCGACTGGGGGGATTCCGACTCCTTGGAATCCAGCGAGGGGGAAGAGGCGAATGATACCTCACCGAGAGACTCTGAGTAATGACTGGAATATGGCAATTATCTTCTCTGAACTTCTGTGATAAATTATTCACAGTCATATAAAGGTTCTCTTTTATTATATGCTGATATTGCATTTAAAATTTTAAAATGTGTGTATTTATTAGTAAACTAATCAATACCGAATAATGTTGTTTTTTTTATTGTTATTTTTTCACAGTGACTTATTACTGCCGTTAATAGATTTAGGTTTTTTTTAGCTAATGTTAATTTTACGTCCAATGCTGATTTTCACCACTCACTAGTCAGTTTTTTGAAAATGAATTCTGTACTGGAATTGATTTGATTTGGTTGGGATCCCCATATTTTTTCACTTACATTTCATTGTTGTTTTTTGCACAGTGAAGACATCAGGACGGCCAATGTCATTGCTGCAGAAGCTGTTACCTGTCTTGTTATCGACAGAGAGTGAGTACTGCTTATTATATCAAATACTATTATGCCATTTTGTCACATATTGCTGCACTGATGTGTATAAATAATATAGGCTAGGATTAGACGATATTACTGATATTTAATAGTTTGAAACAGACAGAATGCTCCAGCAATGCCACATTTAAAAAATACTATAAAACGCACTGCACTGAATACAATTAATACTGATTATGCTCTTTTTAATGAAACACATCAAGGTCGATTAGTGTTCTTTAAATATTAATACTGTCCACAAAACATTCACGAAACACATTAATAACTAAAAATACAATGCTGTTTTAAGTCTTATAAACTAGACACCAAATGGAATTTTTAGGTGTTTTATCACCACCTTTCACCACTTATTTCTTAGTTCCACAAAGTTTTTTTTCTGCCATTTAAAGTCATCATCTCTGTTTATCTTCCTGCTTGATTACAAATGTTTTTTTATTATTTTTCATATGAATTATTTAAAAGCTGTGAAATTGCACAGGACATGCAACACAATACATAAATTATATACAAATACATTGTTATGTATATGTTATATATAAAACAATTACACATTTTTGAACAGTAATGTAATATAATATATTATAATATAATGTAGGTGGCACAATGATAAGTGCCTCCTATAGTCCAAAGACATATACATTAGGTAAATTGGAGATGCAAATGTAGGTGTGGCAGTGTGCTGCGTATAATAAAATGTGTGTTGCATGATTTAAATGGCTGTATTTATTTGTGTGGCTAAGAGTGTGTGTATGTCTGCTGTGCATGTGCGAGTTTGTCTGTTTGAAGGTGTGCTTGTCTGCTCCCCCTCCTGAGGTCAATGAATCCAGCTCAGCCTAAATAGCTTAAGTGCCGTGTGTGTCAGTGAACTCTGCAGACAGGTTCCCTCCTGAGGGGAACTGTCATTCCATTCTTTATGTGCTGCTTACAGCTTTATAGCTGTTTTAGTGTTGTGAGTGATCCAATTAAGCCATACCTCAGTGGACTGCTGAAATGACTAAATAGTCAGGCCTAAGCAGTACACTTTGAAAAAAAACTTCAGGATTGAATTCAGAATAGCGTCTTTGCGTTATTTTGCATTTCAGAATAAATTCCGCTTAAAGGGTGGCAGTGAGCAGCGGAGGGAGGGAGAGAGAAAGAGACAGAATATTTAAATATTTACAGAAGTAGATTAAACTGTGGTACCAGAGCTGCCATTCTAGTTATAAACACATCATCTCAAGTACATCTCCAGCATTACTACCATTGCTTCCAGTCATACTCACCCCTACCCCCCCACCTCTCTCTCTCTCTCTCTCTCTCTCTCTCTCTCTCTCTCTCTGATTTGGATGTTGAAATTGCAGAGAGGAGTGAATCATTTACACCAACATTTTCACCAGCAGAGGCAACACATAACTGAATGTTCTTATTATTCAAAAGTGAATTCACAAATGCACTTCCCTATTGAAAACTACATTTCTACCTTATTTAAAATAGGATATTCTTACACAGTTCATCACCCTGCCCAGTGACTTTTTGTTATTTCTTTGGTGTTTTAAATGGTTCTTTCTGTTTTGCATCTGTCATCTTCTGTTCTTCAGTTACAGTATTACAAGATATGAAACATACCCAGATATGTTTTTGCTGTGGAAGAAGGTTTTGACCTGAAACCTTTCTCTCATTTTTATTTGTCTTAGATCTTATAAGCACCTTATTGGAGGTTTGGAAGATGTTTCCAGCAAAGGATCTGAAGATGCAGAGGCCAAAGCAAAGTAAGTCTGTCTTCAGTCTGCTCTTATTAGTATTAACACAGGGCTAAGCAGTCTCTTTATGTTCCCAGTGCCATTTCAAAGGCTCAATTTCACAATAGGTATATTCAAGGTAATTAGACTATAGTTGGAATATTTTGTAGTCAATTTGGATTAATGTTGTTGTGTCTGTACAGTGTCTTGCCGTGTTGATTATGCATTCACCGTATCATTTTCATTTGTAGAAAGCGTTATATAAGGGCAGCTATTCTGCTGTTGCACAGAAAGGGAGAGACTTTCTAAGGTCAGCATCATTAGAGCCAGCAACACATTGTTTTAATGAGGAGAAACATGAGGAGAGAGAGAGAGTGACTGACCTCTCCGACAGTTTGAGGTGATGTGAAAGTGAACCTTGCCCAACTGAAGGACTGCAAAGGCGAGAGTAATGCGAACCCTCAGAAACCTTATCACACAGCACTTTCGTACAGCAACACACATACACATACAAAAAGAGATTACTGTTGCCACAATAAATCCTGAGTTTATGCTTGGAAATGACGCCATGAATAAAATGGAGCAGATAGAGATCTAAGAGGTTCAGCTTATTTCCTTCTCCAAAAAGTTTCTTCTCTCAGATCAAAGCAGAACTAGAAACTTTCCCACTCTTTTCGCCCACTTTCTCATCTGTACAGTAAGTCCCATAGCTGATAAAATAATAAAAAACATAACATCTCTATGGTCTGTGTGCCGTTACATCCCACAGATAGTTCCTTCTCCAATGTTATTAATACACTGTTTCAGCCATCACACAGTTTCCACTCCTCTGTGTTCTGGCACTGAGAAACACTGGTTTTAATGAACACTTTGCAAAGAAATAAATCCCAGACCATGACACTGACAGAGCAAACCCACTGTAATTGACCTCAGAGGGATGAAAATGATGTTATGACCTTATGAAACTAAATATTTTGGATCAGTAATACTAATAATGATCATGATAATACTGTTGTTAGTATAATGAGTAATATATGCCTTTTCTAATATTGTTCTGTCACTACTGAGAAGGGAAAAGTGTTTCTAAACTTCTATATTGTTGAAAAAAAACACAAACTTCTATTTTTCATCATATGATAACAGCTACTTTTTTAATTGTTTAAATGTTTCATGATGAATGGACCAATGGAAAAACTCCAAAATAATCCAAATAATGAGTTACCATTTCAGAGCGATGGTTAAAAAGACAAAGATTCCAGATTCCCTTTTTAGAAAGAAAATCCAAATTTTGATTATGATCGTTTTACAGAATTAGTTAATCTCCCAAAAACATGTACCAGAACTGTTTTTCTAATGTATCTCTTCTGCTGCTACTGGGAATCAAGACCAATGTAAGAAGGAAAACTTTGTACCTTTGAAAGCTACAGTGACGTTTATCTTATCAGCTACATGGGAGCATTCCAGATCAACTAGCTGAGCACTGCTCATGTCAGTTTCTGTCTGAGAGGCAGATGTAGTAGAAAGCTGATGTCCCAGGGGCCGCTGCTCTGGTTTCCTGTGGACACATGGCTCCAGTCAGACAGCTGTGTTCCTGCAGAAAGCCCATGGCTTGGGATGCTAGTGAGCACTTTCAGCCCTGGAGTCAGATATAGCAGCCATTAATACCAGCACAGGGTCCTGAGAGATTGATCGCTACTCCTTAACGGTACTTTGACTCAACACGGACCCAAAGGGATTACGTCATACGCCATGGATCTTGTAGACATATATCTCAGCTTACACACATCAGACATGCTGTGTGATTTGCATTATTTCAAATCTGAAGTGAATAACTGTTAACCACACATTAGCTGGGTCAGCCTCGACCTCAGATTCTTTTATTAGAATTACTGATGATTTGTGGCAATGGCATCCAGTGGCATTTCAGGAGAAAGCAGCGCTAAAGCTATAGAGCATTACTCATTTTGTCATGCTGGTAAGGACTAAAAAGGCATTTGTGAAGAGGAGTTTGATAAAAAGCCCTTATAGCCCGGAGCTCTTTGTACTGACACTCCTGCTCAAGCCTGCTGCTTCATCATGCTATAGGAATGCTATTGGTATTTTACTATGCTTTAAAGAAGATCTGGCTTTCTTTAGAATATGCACTTCTTAAAATGGATAGTATAGCTTGGTCCGCGAGATGCTGTGATTATAAGGAATCCCACTTTGCATTTTTACTGTGTTACATATTTAACCTTTCTTTTCTTTTATTTATTCATTTATTTTAATTTGTAAAACATTCTAGTTTTTTTCATTGTTTTCATACTGAAAAGCTTAGTGTGGTCTGTTGATATTAGCATAAGTGCTCTGTGTCACCACCTTGTGGTCCAATATACACTTTTTTATTTTAGAGCTCGGAGCCATTCTTTCATGTATTGGGGATTTAATTCCATTCAAAGGAATGGAAATTCCAGGATCAGACATCTTTTAAAAACTTGCTACCAGACCTCAAGGATTTTGTCTCACTCTCGCTTTAAAATGTAAATAGTGAACATGGCAAGGCAGGTTCCCTGTTCTTTAACTGGACATGCGAAAGCTGGCGCAGGAAACTGAAAAGAGATCATTTTGCAATGTGCTTGCAAGCAGTTTGGAGCTGGAGCCTCTGTGCACTTTATCTACTGTTCCCAGCATCTGGAGGAGTACATTTGGTATTTATTGCAATAATAGCCCTGTATTAAGTGTCTTTCTTGCACATGTTGACTGAGTTGTTTGTGCTGCGCTCTATTTTTAGAAATTATGCCATTCTCCAGCAGGCTAAAACTCATACTGATGTCTCTGACCCAGAAAAACCTTCCTCCTTTATCAGTCAAACTAATCCAGTCAGGCTAATAATTGATCTGATTATGAGCAAAAGGATTAAATAATATCCAGAGGACATTGCGTCTGTATGTGTGTGTGTTTGTCCATGTGTTAGGGCCCTTGGCAGTGTGTGTGGAAAACCATAACCTCTGTTTGACACTGGGCAGCAATGTGCCAAGTCAAACACGGTCACAAACGTGCTGTTACTCTCGCACTCACGTGACTAGTTTTTTAAAGAGACCCAGTTGGAAAGTTTGCGTTTTCTCTTAGGTGACGTCATTGGGTAAGGAAGGTTTCTAATCAAGCACAAAGTATTATCACACCACAGAATTTAAAATGCCTTAATGACTGTTGGATTTGTTCCAAAACAGATTTGTACCAACATTGTTTGAAAGGAATATTCCTTTCCAGTGCCTGAATGAGTGCATTTTAGCTGAAACAAAGCAAAGAAATTCTCAGATTTGTTCAAACATTCAGTTGCTTGAGCCTGACACAGAGCTAGACTTCAGTATTAGCATCAGTGTTTCACTATCATTATTCCTAACTATTCACATATAAAAATCAACAACTGATCCTAGTTAAGCACTCTGAGACCTTCCATTCAAAGTAGCAGCACCATACTGATATGAAGTTTCTCTTGTGAAGGCTGAAGCTGAAATACAATACCAAGCATTTGTAGTGTGGATGTGTTTTTATAGCTCTCAGACCGAAGTGTAAAGCAGTATTAACTGGAAGAGCTGCAAGTGTGTAAAAATACTCCTTGGGTACATAGTGGATGTAACACTAGAGCTGATAGCTCAATGGAATAAAGTGGAGGGAGAGCATATAATTTATCAAACTCAACCAAAGCTTACCATAGAGTATACGTTTTGGACCGAAGAGAGGAGAAATGAGAGTTTGGTTTATGGATAAACAGAAGGAAAATGTTCCCTCCTTTTCTCCAGGGGCCCTAACCTTCAGTTTACATTCCTCTAAATGGTTTCCGTTTCTCCACTTGCTGACATGCAGGTACGAGGCAGAGAATGCTTTCTTCTTCAACCTACACCTGTCGGACTTCAACATCATAGACACTCTTGGAGTCGGGGGATTTGGACGCGTGGAATTGGTATGACCATTCTTAATCGATAAATCTGTACGAGACAATATTGAACAGAAGCTTTTAGGTGTGTTTATTTTCTAATTGTGTGTGACTGGTGCAAAATGAGAGGGTTTGAGGGAAGAATTGGGTAGACCCTGTTCACACCTGCCATTAACATGCATCTTGGGTGATCCAAGCACAGGCGGACAGCTCTAAGTACATCAGTTCACACCTGGCATTAGAATGCAAGTACACGCGCATCTCGAGTGACCACTTGTGATTGGATCTCGCTTCCCTATATGCAAATAAACAAGTACATAAATTCTGCTTGCAAAGACCAAATGTGTTGTTTTTAACTGGCGGGAGGCAGCAATGCATTTCCCTTGCGTAGTCTGCTGGAAATTAAAAGATGAAGAAGAAATCGAACTTTACAGAAGAAGAAATGAAAACAAATAAGTGTGCTTCAGCCCACATTTGCGTACACACTAAAAGAACATGTGCAACCCAGAACTCCTCCAAGTGTGGTCTGAGCGATCAGATCTCAGTGCATCTCAGGTGCATTTACAGTGATCTGGTCACCTAAAGACGCATGTTAATGTCAGGTGTGAATAGGGCCCTGACGTTTGATGGCAACTCGTACTTTGACATTCTTTAGTTTAAATGTCTTTTGTTATGTCTCCATCAAACCTTTCCCCTGTTTTGTAATTCCAGGTGCAGCTGAAGAGTGATGAGTACAAGACATTTGCCATGAAGATCCTGAAGAAGCGGCACATTGTGGACACCAGACAACAGGAGCACATCCGCTCAGAGAAACTTATCATGCAGGAAGCTCACTCAGACTTTATTGTTAGGTACTCAGCAGTACTAACACACTGATCAATTTTACTAGCTCTACAATTCCAGCAATCCCACATTGCATTAAAAATATGTTAAACTGATGGGTATGGCATTTATGTAGTGTGAGGTTAAGATTTGGCTAATTTAGCGGTAAAATAAAACACATAATTGCCTTCTTCATCCTGACCACAAACCAAATGAAATGATCTGTCATAGTAAATATAAAGTACTCAACACCTCCATGCTGCTTTCTTTGCTGTTCTCTGTTTTATCTATTGCACATTTTGGCTTTTTTGAATGTATTTTGAATTTCATTTTGTTGTTTCTGGTTATTTTTTGTGTCAGTTGATATTAAAAGTTTATTTAATATTTCCTCAGACTGTACAGGACGTTTAAGGACAGTAAATACCTGTATATGCTGATGGAGGCGTGTCTAGGAGGAGAGCTGTGGACTATCCTCAGAGACAGGTCAGCACTATACGTATGCCAAGACACACTTTGCTTCTTTAGTTACTGTTTGCTCACTTACATCATGCATTTAACCTGACAACTACCCAAATAAACCTCCCTGGATTCAGTTCTTACACTGCTTTTGTTCCTGGCTTAATGCAGGGGTTCATTTGATGATTCCACTACTCGATTCTACACAGCATGTGTGGTGGAGGCTTTCGCCTACCTGCATTCCAAAGGCATCATTTACAGAGACCTCAAACCAGAGAACCTGATATTGGACCACAGGGGCTACGCCAAACTGGTAAACTATCCATCCTGTCTATAGTGGTGCTGGGAAGTTGGTAAACCCTTTAGAATGTTTTACGTTTTGGCATAAATATGACCTATTTGGGACTAGTACAGAGAAGATTAGCATGGCCCCTGCGTAAGGGTGACATGCAAAAGACGAGAAGCGCCCCTCCCCCCCCAGTTTGGGGCAGTTGGGTGGCCTAGTGGTTAGGGCTTTGCCCCTGTGATCAGATGGTCATGGGTTCGAATTCCTGGACTGCTCGTGTCATCACTGAGGTTCCCTTGAGCAAGGTACCGTCCCCACACACACTGCTCCCCGGGCACCCCTCGTTGGTGGCAGCCCACTGCTTCACTTGGTGAATGGGTTAAATGCAGAGGAAGAATTTCACACCATGTGCTGTGCTGTGCTGTGGTGTGTTCACGCGTGACTATAAGGGTCCACTTTACTTTACTTTAAAACATTGTCAGATTTTCACACAAAAACAACCCATTAAACAAAAATATTATACTCGGTCGTTTATTAAGAAAAAAAACTTCCAACATTGCATATATGTGAGTGGTAAAAAGATCAACCTGTAGGATAAGCAGTTAATTGGAAGCTGAAATTAGAGTCAGGTGTTTTTAATAAATGAGATGACTATCAGGTTTGAGTGGGCTCCCTATTTTATTTAAAGAACACATCATTCATAGTCTGATCTTTACAACACGTTTGTAGAAGTGTATAATGGCATGAACAAAGGAGATATCTGAGTCAAGTCACGTAGGTTTTATTGTCATTTCAGCCATATACACACAGTACAGTGTAAGAAAAAACACAAGAGCAGCAATACAACTGGACAAGACAACATTTAGTACAATCGACAATAGCTACAGACAATAGCTATCAACTCTTTTCTACCTCAGCGTTTTTGCACATACAACCCTTGCTGCTAGAATACAGTAACTCAATACTGCATTCAGTCTGTACTATTGTTAATTTGTACTGTATGTTGTCTGTCTTGTCTTGTCTAATTGTACTGTTGCGCTTGTGTCCTGTCTGCACTTGTGATGTTGCTCTG
>JBBPCZ010000156.1:15907692-15929077 GCA_037974445.1 Brycinus macrolepidotus | reverse complement strand
CTCTTTTCTCTTCTTCTCTTCTCTTCTCTTCTCTTCTCTTCTCTCCTCTCCTCTCCTCCCCTCTCCTCTCCTCTCCTCTCCTCTCCTCCTCTTTCCTTTTCTGTCCTCTCCTCTTCTCCTTCAAGATTTGTTCTAGTCAATGTCTAGTCAAGTAACCTATATCTTCTCAATCTTCTCTTCTCCTGGGACCATTCCCATGTAAATCTTTTCTTCTAAGGCACTTATCTCCTAGATTCTTCTTTTCCTTTAGCCTTTTCCTCACCTTTTCGTCTAAACCTCTTCTGTATTCCCCCACCTCTTGAAGATCCCTTCTCATGTAGATCTTTCTTCTTTTAGTATCATCTGATGCTTCTTCTCAATCCTCATTTCTCTTGTAGAACCCTTCTTTTCCCAGTTTGTTCATCTAAACCTCTTGGTCAATCTCCACTAGATCTACAAAGATTACACGAAATGCTTTAATCACACAATTCAGCATCATGATTATCATTCAAATCTCTCTCTCTGTCTCAGGTGGTGAGGGAGAGGCGTGCTTGAGGTCATCAGACTGTGCGGAGGGCTTGTGCTGTGCTCGGCACTTCTGGTCTCGGATCTGTAAGCCGGTGCTGACTGAGGGTCAGGTGTGCACGCGGCACCGCCGTAAAGGCACCCACGGCCTGGAGATCTTCCAGCGCTGCGACTGTGGTCAGGGCCTGGTGTGCCGAGCCCAGAGAGACAGAGCAGGAGCAGCAGAGGGCCAGCAGGAGCAGCACAGTAACACTAACAGCAGAGCCGCCAGAAACCTTCACACATGCCAGCCACGCTGAGCCAGCAACGACCCGCTGAGGACAACTCACTCTCCACTCACACACACACTAACGCTTACACACACATGATGCATTATGCATGTGCATGCATGGACTCAGCCACACACTGAAGGGATATTGGAAATCCGACTCCCCGGAAGGATGCTCCATTAAAAGGATTGATCATATTTCCCAAACGGATGCAGAAAAAGGCACTCCATGTGGAAGTTCTAATCGGAGACTTTGCCACTGAAGACAGAATTGTTTTTTTTTTTTCCTTCTTCAGGGTCATCAAAAAAGGCAGAGTGTTGCTTCCCTTTATAAGGGAGCTGTTAACTCTTCTTGCAGTAAATTACTGTATTGTAAATACTTATTTGGAAGTGGCACTTAACTGAGCTTATTGATTCTGTAAAAGTAGTATTGTAAGATCAGGTGCTGCATGACTCTATGCTAATACTGTAAATGTGCAAATGATATGATTTATATTGTTATTTACAACGTGACACAAATACTCTATTTTTATTTCAAACTAAATTGTTAAAATATTTCTTTTATTAAAATATTATAGTTTGACCCGTCTATCCATTCTCAAGTTATCTTTTTCCCAAGCTTTGTTTGTGTTTTGTTTTGGGTTTGTTTTTTCACATATGCTCATTTTGCTATCACTGGTGGCGAAAGGGAAAATATGTTTATAATGGGGAAAAAATGAATGTCCTCATCAAGGACACTGTAACATTTTTCGAAACTGTCTGGATGTCGCACACTAGTAAGGCGAAGGCATGAGTTAGGCAAACGTGTTTCATCTCTCATATCACATCCAACCATTAGAATAAAGGTCCTTAAGTTATTCTCAGCTTGGGTGCACGGTTCTAGGAAAAACCCTTTACTTGGTATAGAGCCTTTACATTATATTCAGGTTCTTTAAACTTCAAAACATGTCATTACACAAACAGTTCTTTGAAGAACCACTCATTGGTTCTTTTGGGAACCAAAAGTGGTTCTTCTATGGTATCGCTGTGAAGAACCCTTTTGGCACCTTGTTATTTAGAGTGCAGTACAGTAGTTCTCATTCCTGGTCCTGGTGTAGTGCATAGACGTTATGAACACAATCTGCTCCAGGTTCAGCAGAGCTGGTTAGGAACCCAACCTTTCAAAAGATCACCCTGCCAAATAGCCTCGAGCCAGATGTGATCTGGATCTGGATGAGATTACATGTACGAGGACAAAATCTGCTGCAAAGAAGGGTGCGCCCCATTTAAAACCTGAACCCATATTCCTTTGGTCCATGTCCTTTTAACATTCAGCATACAAACAATACAGATACAAACAAAACAAGCTAGAAAGCAACTGCTTCCTTTGCAAGAGGTAACATTTATTGCCATCAGACGAGAAGACCATCATCTTCTATCGAAAGCGCTAGGTGTGGGAGGAAAATACAACAGTTTCATGATTTTGGGCCATGATACAATATTATCGCCATTTTTCAACTTGAAAACAGACGGCATGTTACACATAGGAGTCTCTGCAGCCGTATTGGTACTTCTCTCCAATTTCTTGTGGACTTCAATTGTAATATCAGAGTAGACATATGCACCAAAATCAAAATAAGGTAAATAAGCATTTTAAATAGTATTGAATACATTTCAACACTTCGTGCAAAATACTGAGCTGAAAAATATCACAATACTACACTGTATTGATCTTTTCTCCCACCTCTAATAAGCGCTACCTTCCCAAGGCTTTAGTTTTGTTTAGAAATTTCACACCTAGTTTGCTCCCACTCGACATTCCAAACCACATTTGGTCCAAAAGTTCTCAGGGGCGTCCACAGACGTTCTCATTTCAAAGTCAAATGTGGCCCCACAAGATCATCTGCCAATCATTTCCATAAAGTCCTGGATGCACATTTCATAGACTGAGCATTATACAGTTTTTAGCATTGTAAATTTGGTACCAGTATGATTTGTCAGTTTGTCCATCTACACCACCAAGCTGTGATGGCCTTATGGCACTGATACAAAGTGTCTGGTCTGCCTTCAGCATTAAGTGTCACACCTTGAATTGGTAAATAGTACTTACATCCCACCATGTACTATAAATACTTCACAAGATTGCCAAACACACCAGTGGGTTGAATGTGTAAATGGCTCATAATGCACAGATTTCAGCGCTCAAATAAGAGAAATACCTCAAATTGCTAATCACATGCTCCCACACAGCTATTACTCTGAGAGCCGTATGCCTTTTGACCCGTGGAGGAAGTTATGATGGCAGATAAACAGGTTGACTGTTCTGATGATGATATGTAATTCTCCGGGCAGCCGTGTCCCTGTCTGAAGAAAAAGAAAAAGACAGAAAAAAAAGAAACCACATGAAAGCCCAAACCGGGCAAAACAGCAGGAAACTACAAAGCTAACAGGAGGATAGCAAATAAAAAGAGTCCAGAGGAAGTAACAGGGTTTCAGCTGCAAAGGCCTTCTCTTCCCCAGCCTTTGGTGTATCTGGCTAACTTCTAATTAGTCCTGCAGCCAGGCCTGGATTGCAGGTTAATCATAGAGATATCTTATCCTCTAATTACTTTATCATACCCCGTTGCTGACACGCAGGTAGCATGTTCAGCAGGGAGAGCGCACAGGAGTGGTGCTTAAAGAGTTTACGCTAAGTTTTGAGCCGGAAGGGCAAATAACAGTGCCAGCAATGACTGTATGCAACAGGGCTCGGATCAGAAGAATAATTACCTAATTATTGCCTTACCATGTCTCGTTTAATGTAAGCCTAACTAGGAACCAAAATGTCTGCATTTCCATGTTGGCATGATATTCAAGGTTGCCTTTTTAACTTCAGAGCTGGAACTGGGCTTATAGTAAATATTCAGCGCAATGAGCATCCACATTTGATTCTGTGCAGCCTATCAATCTTATCAGCTAATGTTCATGTTGTAGCCAGCTGCCAAAAGCTCCTGAAAGCACAGCGAGGAACAGTCTGCAACTTGCAAAAAAAAAAAAAAAAAAAGCTCATCTTTACTGTACTGCACCACTGCATCTCAGCGAAATGCCAAGCCAAGATGTTTTGTTGGGCAAGGGACAAAAGGGGATGAAAAAAATCAGAGTAGAGTTTTCCATACCCTCATACTCACATTGTAAGTCTCTCTCTCTCTCTCTCTCTCTCTCTCTCTCTCTCTCTCTCTCTCTCTCTCCCTCTCTCTCTCTATGTCTGGTGACAGACTGTGGCTTAAAATTACAGACATGCAGATCTGTGTTTAATGATGTCGGGCGTCACAGATTCGAGGGCTCGCTAAAATGGACTATTTTAACTGTGTGCGCACAGACTAGAGGAGGAGACGAGCGTCTCAGCGACGCACACACACACACACACACACACACACACACGCAAATTATGATCAGACGTCCACTTTCAGCATTTGTATGGGGCCTGTGCTTCTGAGCACATTTCCCTGTAGACTTTCTCATGAAGCACAACTACACACCTCAAATCACAGCCAAACCAGCAAAGTACTCAGAGACATGTCCAAACAAAACCAATGAAAAGCATTCTCTTTCATTTCACCTTAGCTGGCCAACTCTAACGTGTGTGCATATGTACATGTTTTCATACATTTTTAAGACAAAAATGCCCTGACAAAAAAACTGGATAAATTAGAGTAACTCACAATGTCCAACAAGATGGCCCTGACCACAAGGCGCTGTTTATTTTTTAAAACAATGGGCAAACACATTTTTTATTAGTTTCTGAGGATAAAGTTAGGATTAAGCCTGGGATGACTGTCCGCTGTCAGATACTGTGAGGACAATAGTGAGCATTGCTGGCTGTCTGTCTCCTACAGGCAGTGGGCTGTGCCCCGTGTCGCTGGCTCTAGCCGGTCCTTCTCCGTCTTTTTTTGACTAAAGGAGGCTAACGGAGAGAGTGAACTAGGAGAAAAACAAAAGTAAGAAAGAAAGAAACACAAAAAAACGGCACTCTAAAGAGGGCACACACAAAGAATAGCCTTACGGCTACCACAGCGCCCAGCAGCAACATTGAGTATTTAAGGTTGTTATGAATGAACAGGGAACTCCAACACATTATCATAAACTACAGCACGAAATAGTCATTTCATGGAGTTTTTACCTTTAGTAATATAACTAAGAACATGTACTAACCATGTTCTTACATGTGTTTTATTTTAATGTTTACTGCACATTCACTTTTTAACCCACCAAGTGGCAAGCTAATAGTGACTTACTTTCACTTAAACATTGATATTTGTAAGTAAGACAATATATTATTTACTTTTATCCCTTCAATTTTACAGTATTAGACTCCTGCCAGCTACACTTATAGAGAGCTGTTCATTTCACTCAGGCATATTAAGTATGTGCCGACAGAAGCTGACAGAAGGCAGTCATCAGTCTGACATAGTTGGCACTAGTTTGTAGTGTGTCCTCGGCCTTAGTATAAGAGTTAGACTTTTTCCACATTAATATTAATAAATACATATATAAAATACATATGGAAAATATGCGGGTCCTAACATTGGATGAAAATAATATGTGTGCATGCATAAAGAAACACTGAATCCAAATGCAGGACACACTCACTTTGACACAGAAAGGCGCAATACAGCCTAGAAATGCAGCATAAGGTGCAATGTGTGCCCTTTTTAACTGAACACTCTGCTGCAGAGCTGCTCTTGCTTGGCAGCTACACAGGTGTAAATGGCAGATGCTAATTAGCTTGGACAGATGTGGACAGTAAGCTGCCTGAAGCTGAGAGGGTAACACACAGCAAACAGCTGTGTGTGATGCGTTCGTGTTGAACGAGTGGGCAGAGAGTGGGTACTCAGAGAGGCAGCTAAGTAAACACACATGGCAGAAGTGATGAGCCAAATGAGTGGAGACACACACCAGATCACCAATGAGACTCGTCAGGCTGTCATAGAGAACAGCAAAGTCTTTCATTCTGCTTTACGATCAACATATATTAACATAATGTATTTTAATGCTGTATTTTAGCAGAACTGGCGCTCTCAAGAAAACTGTTTTTCTCAAAATTGGGTATATTATTATCATATTAAGTTTTCCATTTGAGTAAAAAAGTTTACGACCATAATACTGTGCGGTACTGCCGAGACACACACACACACACACACACACACACAGTTACAAACAGAGTATTGTGACTGATGTAACAGCGGCAGCAGTGCGAGGCTAGCGGCAGAGGGCTTTGGGGTTTGGGACAGTCTGGAAACTGTGTTTACGCTGAACTGCTCATTACTGGCCTGACCACAGACCTCTGCTGGCCACAGGCATGTGTGTATGTGTGTAAGTGTGTTTGTGGTGACAGCGAGGAGGGGGGTAGGTTTTGGGATTTGTTGTCGAATACAGCAGCTCGACTCTAACTGCGCTGAAGGGCTGATGTGAAAAGAAGAGTCACAGGGAACGGGGAATTACACCAAAATTTCTAAAATTCTGTATAATTAATCACTACCCGTGTGGTTTGATGTGAAATGCAGTGCGTTATAGAAACTTACTGAGTCAGAATTGTTTACAGCAGTGGGGATAGGAACCAGATGCTCAAAGAGTTTAATGTCTAAAAGTTGAATTACAGAAAGTTATTACATGTTTATGAAATTTTTAATTTAAAACAAATCTACTTGCAATATATGCAGGGTGTTGTAAAGCAAAATAGTATCCAGAGCTATTTTTTCACAATTACCACTACTTCTCCATTTCACCACTTACAGGTCAAAACCTCATCTCCATTTTTGTCTTTTTTTTTTTGTTTTGTTTGTACATAATTCATAAATACTAGATGGCCTTTATAATAATCAAATTATAATACACAGACAAATAGAAATGATCTAAGATCACTTGAAAAAAAATGGTCATTTTATCCATGGCAATGGCAATATAATTGTTGGAGACGTCACAACCCCTGCTTCCTATCACCACCACTGTAAAAAAAATCAGAGTTATTTAATTAATCAAGAATGAACAGTTTCACATCAAACCACTCTGAATGACTTTGTGTGCATCTCAGCAACTGAATTATGCAGTCATTTTAAATTGTGGTATTCCCTTTTACTACAACAACAGAGAAGTAGTTCTATGATGGTACCAAAGGAGTCCTTTGGAGCAATGCCATTAAATAACCACCTTTGGAGCAATTTTCAGTTGAGGGTTGGATTCTGCTACAGGGATCTGTTGCACATGGCTGATAATCGTGGACAGTAATTTCAATGGTTTTCTCTGTACTTACGAAAAAGAACAAAAAACACAAAACACAAAAGGCGCTTATAACAAAAGCCAGTGGGCAATTGCTTCTGCACTGAGTAAACAAGTTTGGAAAAAATCTCTAAAAACTGTGTGAAACATGTACAAAAAAAATCTCTAAAAACTGTGTGAAGTGATAATATGCAACAGCTAGATGTTAGATATAGAAATGCCGTGTTTCTTTAAAAGAAACACAGCCTTCACTGAAAACACCCACCAAAAGTTTTCATCCACTGAAAGGTTCTTTATGGCACCACTGATGGTTTATCTATGGCATCTTTCCAAAGAACACTATAATTTAAGAGTATTTTAATTATGGTATCATTACATGAGGCATGTACAATATATGAATTTAATGATCAACACTAGAACAAAACAAAACATTGTCAACGCATATTTCAATAGGTTATTAGACATTTACACAATGCATTAGTTGTTTGACTTGCCTGGCTGCTTAACCTGCTGTTCTGATTGGTCTTAACACACAAACAAACCCAAAGCACACTCCCTATTTTCAGAGAAGAAACAAGGTCTTGTTCTCTGTGGGAGTTAAGTATTCTTCACTTCAAAAGGCCTCTCATCTGGCACCCAGCGTCCTATCAGCCCTGTGCTGCTTATCCAAATACAGCACCCAGGAAGGGTGTCACTCAGGCAGTCCTGGCATGGCTTCCTTCGCTCCTCTAACACAATGTGCTCCATTCATCTTTGTATCACTATCTCCATGACAATCAGAAGTAGGTAAGCAAGGCAGTTGCGCAAACAGGTGAGAAATTCTTCTCACCTGTCGGAATCCATAATTATATAATTTAGCCTTTAATGCCACACTGCACTGCTCCTTACCTTTCAAAACAACCAGCTTAAAGGCTGTGTTCAGCGCTGCACTGTAAACATATCGTGAACCCAGGACCTTCAGGCCAATAGAAAGCCACATTTTTATGAGTGAACTGGAAGAGATGGCTTTGAAGTGCCTGGTTATCGTAAGTGGTTATTAACCGCTGTCCCACCCCTTCCCATCCCAGCCGCCCCACAACGCTGGGCTGTCGTCATGGCGGTATGTGTGTCTATGGGCCTCTGTGATGTTGAGCGTCTCATGTGGCAGCCAGGAGGCAGGCAGTCATCCATCAGACGAGCAGGACGCTCTCTGGCTTCTTCTGCCCCAGCACCACAAGCTGCTTCTCAAGCCTTTCCCCAGGGACTACCTCTTTTGATCCCTCCTGGTGTCCCGACAGTCTGACGTATTCATTTGGGTTTCCCACCGTCTGACGCTCACATACAAATACAGAGACACGCATTCTTAGCCTCATACACCATCACGGTAGGAACACGGTCCAGAGAAAAAACAAACTCTACTTAGTCACATAATATTTTCTTAGAATTTAATGATTTAAAATTAGGTGCATGTTGACCTGCCCATGCGTCGTCCACATATGCATTCCAAGCATTCCTTTAAAGCTACTGTACTGTTGCAAGGTAGGACAAACTTAAACTGTAGCCCACAACTCAAAATACTTGTTGTAAGAGTGGGTTATTTTTTTTTAACTATCTATGTTGTATATGTCTAAAAGTTTACACTGTTAGGATAACACCTAATTCATAGGCAAAGCCAAACGTTCACCTGCTCCAAATATTTTAATATTAACGTTTGTCATGTTCCTCAACCCATTCTTGAACAGTTTTTGCAGTGTGGCAGGGTACATTATGTTGCTGAAAGAGGCCACTGCCATTAGAGAATACTGATGCCATGAAGGGTTGCACTTCATCTGCAACAATGTTAAGGTAGGTGGTACGCGTCAAAGTAACATTCACATGAATGCCCAGAACCAAAGCCTCACAACAGAACAGCATACAACCTCTTGGATTAGCAGTTAATCTGAAAGTGAAATTAGGTGTTTTCGAGTAACAGGATGACAATCAGGTGGGAGAGGGCACCCTATTTTATTTAAAGAAAAGTGATCTATGAAAGTCTGATCTTCACATGTTTGTGGTAGAGTACTATGGAACAAACAAAGGAGATTTCTGGGGACCTCAGAAAAAAGAATTCTTGATACTCATCAAGCTGGAAAACATTACAAAACCATCACTAAAGAGTTTGGACTGATTGTGTACAAATGGAAGAAATTTAAAACCATTGTTACCCTCCCAGGGTTTAACAAAAATCACTACAAGAAAAAGCTGCTGCTCTCCAAAAAGAACACTAGGAACACTGCTGCCCGTGTATAGTTTGTTAAAGATCATGTGTACAAGCCAGAAGGCTATTGGAAAAAATTTTTGTGGTCGGATGAGACTAAAATAGAACTTTTTGGAATAAATGATAAGCATTATGTTTAGAGAAAGGAAAATACTGCATTCCAGCATAATAACCTTATCCCATCTGTGAAACATGATGGTGGTAGTATCATGGTTTGGGCCTGTTTTGCTGTATCTGGGCCAGGACTTGTATAATATAGAATTACACAAGTGAATTCTAAAGAAAAATGTCAGTACTCCTGTCCATGAACTGAATCTCAAGAGAAAGTGGGCCATGCAGTTGCTCTTCCAAATAATGACTAAAGAAGAAAGGGCAAGACAATGTTCAGACTTTAGAATAGAAATGTTGTGAAAGGACCTGAAGCGAGCAGTTCATGTGAAGAAAGCCACCAACATCCCAAAGCTGAAGCTGTTCTGTACGGAGAAATGGGCTAAAATTCCTCCAAGCTAATGTGCAGGACCGACCAACCATTACTGGAGACATGTAGTTGCAGTAATTGCCGCACAAGGGTTTCACACCAGATATTGAAAGCAAACATATACTTTTCACGTACTTTTGTCGCTCACAGATATATAATACTGGATTGTTTCAACATGCAGCAGACTGGGATTCAATTTCTGTCTCAGCAGGCACACCATGCTACACCAGCAAGAGTCTTTGGATTTAACTGTAAGATGTTCTGGATAAGAGTGTCTGCCAAATGCACGGATGTAAATGTAATACACTGTTCTTGTTTTACAGGTTTTTTTTTATTAGGTTGTCAGCATTCTGTATTAGGTTGACTTATTAAGTTGTCATGAAGTCTAACCTCTTTACAGACGCACCCTTATTCTTATTAATATTATTTAAAAATGTGTGCAAGTGAAATGTAACTGTGCTGTTTCAGTGCAATAAATTGAGCATATCTTCACATTGTTCACACTGTGTGCCGTGCCGTGGTGTGTTCACGCGTGACTATAAGGGGCCACTTTACTTTACTTTACATCAGCTGAGTAGCACAGTCACTAAACTGGGTAGATCCATGATTTGCATTGCTTCTTCTACTTTCATTGAAAATAAACATATTAAGTTGAATTGAAACACACTCAGCAGAAGGGTGCAGGGAAACACTCTTGCAGCCACAAAAACATGGTCAGGTGGTTAACCAAGCAGTATGAGAAAGATACACCCACAAGGGAAGGTACGCCAAGAAAAAGACAACACAAAGAGAGTCAGTAAAACAAGAAAAGCGATTTGCAAACAGATGATGCCAGGAGCCAGTTGGAAAGATGCTGAATTTTACTCAAGAAAGTTGCATTGACCAAACACTTTGCAAGTAAATTGGATCAACTCGCTGCATTTCACAGAAACACACAACTCACTCAGTTTCACGCATTGAAGTAACATCAACAAAATAAAACTTATTAAAACTTAACAACAGAGTGATGTTTTGCTTTTTGAGTCCACCGCACTGTTTGCCTGACTGTTCATGACTATTGCTTTCCCACCTGCTCTCCTCAGGTGACTCCAGGCTCTGACTTCTTACTGTGTTTGCTCCACTACTTAATGCACAGCTGGGCACTTTCAATCCCTTAAACAATCTGCTCATTGTTTACCCAAATAACAACACAATATGCTGCGTCTGGAGCTGCTGCCAGACTAAACAGAACAAATAAACAGCCCTGGGGGGCAGGGGGTCCTGGCAGGCCGGAGAGAGGGCCTGCTCTGCATTAGTCCACGTTCTCATTTGTTTTGGCTGGGCCAACAGCCGCAACGGCAGTTAGTGTTAAATAGCTCACTTCGGCTTGAAAAGCCACAAAATGCAGAACAATTTTACAGGTATCACTTTCTCTCTGTGTGTGTGGGGTATATGTGTGAGTAAGTGTGTGCAATAATAAGTGTGTGGGTGAGTAAGTGTGAGTGTATATAATTTAATTAAAGGTTTGTTATGATTAAAAGAAGTTTTCTTAATGCCTAAGTTTAACCATTATATTCCAATTGCACCCACCACCTTACCCCCACCCCCAGCGTCCCGTAGGTGGATCCAGATTTTTTTTTTACAGGCATGGAGAAGTTGCTGTTTTTGTTTTGTATGCAAAATATTTTAGATGTATGTAATTGGAACATCAGAGAAATAAATAATTACTTGATCCAGAATATACTCAAAAACGATGGAATCGCTTGCCAGCTTTAACAGTGGTCTAAATACACACTCTATGATAAAGGTTCCTGAAACTGGATCTATAGGTGATTACCTTGAGTCAGTCCTTCATATTATGTATCCTCACATACTTTAGCTGAGCTTTGAATACAGACTTAAAAATAAAGGTGTCAGTTGGTTCTTTGGTGCTGTGTCACAGAGGAACTTTGTGGGGCGGCCGATGGTCTGGTGGTTAGGGAGTTGCCCCAGCAATCGGAAGGTTGTGAGTTTGAATCCCAGGACTACCAGTGGCACCCCTGAGGTACCCTTGAGCTAGGTACCATGCTCACACACTGCTCCTTGTGTGTTGGGTGGGTGAATGCGTTAAATGCAGAGATAGAATTTCACACTGTGTGGTGTGCTGTGTTCATGCATGACTATAAGTGGCCAATTTACTTTAACTACATTTGGTTGCCTAAAGAGCCCAGTGTTTCTAAAGGATGGGTTGTTTTCATAAATGTGATGGTGTCAGTGTGAAGAACCTTAACAGTAAAGTTCTGTACCAATTCAGGGTATTCTTAGAGCCATATGTCCAAACCAAGAGCCATTTAAGCACCTTTATTTTAAAGACTGTGCCTAATGTAAAACACTAATCTGCAGTGATTAGGGTTTGGTTATGTTTAGAAATAAAGTCAGAAATTTAGGGTTCCATGATCAGATCTGTTCATACAATGCACTCTACAGGAGGCACAGCCAGTGTCCCGAGAGCACGCAGGAGGCAAAGGATGCACTCATGCTTTGAAGTGCAGACAGGAAAAGTCTGAATTAGATGTGGGCAGACTCTCGTTGATTCACCCGAATTCATAAGACTTTCATTTTGTTTTCTTTTTCTGTATTAAATAAAAGCCAGACAGACAATTGTGGCAGGCATGTCAGCATTCCCTACAGGAACACATATTTCAGTGCAGTGATCTTGTCCTTTTTTGTGTTATGTTTCCGTGAGCTCTGTAGTATTTCTGGCCAAAGTCAGATGACAAAATGCTGCTCATGAAAAAAATGATGACAGATGTTTTGTTATTCTTTGATCCGATTGTGCCTTCACCTTACCTTATTTGTTAATATGAATAGGATCAGTACTAATCTGGTACTAAAGCAATGCACAAGCTTCAAAGTGATGACCACTCTATTCATATCAAAGGGAAAATGTTAAGGCCTTCTAGGACTTGAAAGAAGGCCTTATGATTTCTGTGACATTTAAAACATGTCTGTAATTTTCAGTTAATTTTAATTTATTAGAATCATCATGTCTATTGTATTGAAACTCAGCAAGTACTGTAGTAAAATTAGTTACTGTATAAAGTTTCATTTGGAAGTAATAGGGTTACCTTTTTGGAAGGCCTGATGGAAAATTACCCAGTCAAGACTGTAGTATCTGGGACTTCAGGAGCTGGACGGAAGGCCAAACACCTGATTGACAGCTAACATCATTAGAGGTAAAAGAGGAATCAGTCAATTATGTTTTGATAAGTGGTGGGACTCATTTTGTCAGAAAAAATATCACTCTAGCAATGACAAGGCCCAATGTTGGCCCTATGTCCCAACACGGGGGTCTTGTTTTTCCCCTGACTGGCCATCTCAGATTTTTTTGGGATTCTAAATAAAAACTCACAGTAAAACGTAACCGCAATCAAGTGTGCACACTAAAACTAAAGGCTCATAGAACCGAAAGACCCAAAATATAGAGCTTAAAATCCAAGTAGAGCTTCCAAAGAAGCCCAATGCCTGAATATAGTCTAATGCTTAAGTAGAGCTTCCAAAGAAGGTTGAATTCAATCCCAGCTCAAGGGGGCTGCCTGATTGGCATTTATAGAGGTCTACTTCCGAAATTCCAGCTAGAGCTTAACGAAACACGAACCCAAAAAATAGAGCTTCCAAAGAAGCCCAAACAGAGCTTACAAAAAGATAAGCCCGAAAAATCTGTCCTACGCATCGGTTGTCTGAGCAAAATGGCTGAGCTCTGCCTCAAGAATCCCAACCCAACAGATGTAAAGAGCACTATAAATTAAAACAGTACTCAGCTAAAAGAGTGCTCTGCAAGCCAATTAGGGATTATAAGGATCTTTACAGCTGACTTGAATCTCAGCAAACCCGAAGAGAACATCTCAGTGGAACCTCCTCCACAGGAACAGCATACAGTTAAGCTGACCAAAAGCATAAACAGTACCAACTGAGAGTGAACACAGAATTGTGGCAGGTATTCTAGCAGCAGAGTAATTTACTGTACAAAAATTCCAATTAAAATAAGTGACAGGGTAAAAAATAAAAGATATAAATGAGGGAATGGTGTGGTGTGAGTTTCTTTATAGGGGGTGGCAGATCACATGTGATTTTTTTGTTTATGGGGGAACCGTTTAAGTGTGTATATGTGAGTGTGTGTTTAGGGAAAGGACCAGTTCAGTTGAGGAGTGTGTCTGTGTGTGGTATGTGCAGTTCTGATTTAGTTCTGATTTAAGAGTCTGATGACATGGGGGATAAAATCGTTTCCCGTCCTTGCAGTGAAGGCCTGTATGCTATGGAACTTTTGCCAGACAGCAGGAAGGAGGAGAAAGTTTGGAAATGGTGAATGGGGTCATCCACAATGCTGGTGGCTTTGCGGATGCAGTGTGTGGTGTACATGTCCGTGACAGAGGGGAGAGATACCCCAGTGATCTTTTCAGCTGTCCTCACTATCCACTGTCATGCCAAAGACCGTGACACAGCTGCTCAGGCTGCTCTCTATAGTCCCTTTCTAGAACATGGTGAGGATGAGGGGTGAGTGCTCTTCAGTTTCTGCAGGAAGTAGAGATGCAACTGGGCTTTCTTGGCAATAAGGCTGATGTTAAGGGTCTATGTGAGGTTCTCTGCAATATGAACACCAAGGCACTCTGGGCAGTTTCCGCAGAGGAGCTGTCAATGTTCAGCAAAGAGTGATCACAGTGTGCTCTCCTGACCTCAACAGCCATCTCTTTTGTTTTGTCCACATTACGAGACATTAATACATTTTCTGAGCATGTGTGCTCTTCGCCGCTCTCGTGCCATTAGTTTGGTCCTTGCTGTTCTCAGGGCCTTACCTGATTTGAAGGAAGTGTCTCAGGTTCTTAGCAGTGAACATATATAGTTAACCATATGTTTCCAATAGAATATGGAACATCTAATACAAGCTTCAAAATGTCTGTGTTTAATCAAGAACATCTAAAAACGTTCACATGCATTGATGTTCACATGCTGAGAGCTTTCATACTTGTAGAATTCCACGGGAGTGCTAACAGAAATTAGCATTATTGTTAAGGTGTTTCTTCCTCATTTCTGTTGATTTATGGCCTGAACTAAAAGCCTAGCTCTAATAGTCACAGTTTGCCACTGCTTCATACAGAGCAAACTTCTGAAATTGCCTGAAGGTGCCTTTTTTTAGATAGATCTTAATTGGGAAAAAAAAAATCCTGCAGTCTCCTCATCTCTTTGATAGCTCAGTCTTTTATGACATCCTTAACAGCTCAGCTTGCTTGACCGGCCCTCTTAGTTCATCCAGAGGAAGATGACTGACGCTGTCTGATTCAAGCAGCAGCAGCAGGGAAAAAATCAAAGGAGGAGAGGCTTTGATCTCAGCAAGGAACTGATGGCATTTGTCTCTCTTTCTTATGCTCTACCCTGCTGGGGAGAGGTGTGGGGTTAAATCAAAGCTGTTAATCTACAGCGAGGCCATCACAGACTCAATCACCCTGTTACAACGTTTGCTTATTCTCACCTGCTCCTGGAGGGCAGAGCCACAGGGCTAGCAGCTACTGTCACGGACAATTAGGCCCAAACACCAAGGGCTTAGCTTCAAGTCCAAAGACAAAAAGGACAAAAGGCTGCTAGGAGCTCATAAAACACTCATGTTTAGTTCCAAAGAAGGCATTTAACAGAAAGAAAACCCTGCTGTCAACAGCTATCATTCCTCAGCTTGAAGTGATTAAGTCCAAGACAGATAAAGAGAGGGGGACTCGGGCAATCAATCATGGGAAAAGAGGCACTCTCTATTTAGGAAAACAATAGGGGATGTTTCCATATATAAGGAAATAAAACATGGGAGATAGGTTGATGGGTGTTGTATGACACAAAATAACAGGATTAAATGCCAGAATGGAGCTTACCCTACCATACACTCATAAATAAATGTGTCTAAAAGGGTTCTTTGGAGAGATGCCACAGAAGAAAACATTTGGTTCCCTATTGAACTTTTCCATGGATAATTGTTTAAAGAACTATTGGGAGTGCAGAACAAGCAAAATGGTTGGCCAGTAAAATGGGATACATTTACTAGATAAGATTACTTTAATGTAAAAAGAAGTCTAAAAATAAGGTTAAATTAATTATTTCAAATAGATTTCTGAGTATTTCCCTTGCCAAGACATATTTTTAGATGTACCAATTTAGTACCATAGATCCAAGTCAAGAACCCTTCCAGAACCATTATTGCTAAGACTGTAGGTCACCACAAGCTCATCAAGACTAAATTTAAATGTGAAAAACACTGAAAACCATCCACATAGCTCAACCTGATTGACCTAGAATTTCAAACTGCTTGGAGGTCTTGTCAGTCTGAGGTCGGGTGTCTGCTTGTCCTCTCGTGTTGAGGTTTCTCATGTCCCCTCGTGTTGAGGGGTGTGTGTGGCCTGCGTGTGTTCTGTCTGTGTGGGTGGGAAAAAGTGTGGCTCCCAATCTTCACACTTTAGAACATAAATCATATCAGCTACACAAGTCACAGCATGCTAACAATTAGTATGCGAATGGTTGGAGTCGACCTCTGGCTTTGTCCCAGAAGAGTCACCTAAACAGGGGCAGTAGCCATAGCACATTCTGAAGGACATCACATACAGCTACCTGAAAAGATCCAGAACGTTTTGATATGTGCTTCACTCTGTAAATTAGTCCAGGACTGGTAGGAGTACTGCTCTGTGGGGACAAGCAAAAGCTCCCATAATATACCAGAGACCACAGCTAAGAACCTACTGCCGTGCAAATTATCATCAAAGAAGAAAATTGCTTAACCTAAGGTGATATTTTGATATTTTATTTAAAAATTGGTCACTATTCATAAAAGTTGTACTAAGGGCTAAATAGCATTGTTGGCTCTACCAAGTTGCTCAGTGTGTTTTTTTTTTTTTTTGCCATAACTGGAATTTTAGTCTCCTTTTAGGCTGAGTTACATTAATTCAGCTGTTCCTCATTGACGTGGTGCCCCTGAGGAAGTGTATTCACAGCATTCTGCTGTCCGTGATTATCATGCCACAGCAGAGTCATTGTGAGAGCAAGTGGAGATCTTTGCTGTAATTTGCATTCCTTCCTGATAAAGCAGTGATCAGTGCACAACATGAAGCTAGCCTCAAAGGAAGTGACCTCAGGGGCTGATGGCATCCTCTGATTAAAGAGAAGCTTCTGGCATAATGTTTTAATTTACATGTGTCCCCTTTTTACGCCACCGTCTCCTCTCCTCCTCTTCCATCACCCTTTTCTTCCCTTCTTTTTCTCAGTCCATCACCCAAACATCTCTGGAACCCATCTCTTTTTGTGCTGTCCATCTGCCCACATGTTCCAGTCCTTCCGTTTGGATCCCTCTGCGCTCCATCTCCAGGCTTTCACTTTGTACTTCTCCTGGCATCCTTATCATTTATCAATTATGTCTCTGTGATGAAAGGAACTGCCTTCATTTCCACTGGAATGTGCCCCCTCCTAGTGTCCATATGGAAGCACTCGCCAGAAAGATTGGTTCTGTTCTTTGCGCTTCCCTTGAGCATCAGCACTCATCACTCCATTCATGAGCAAACAAGAGCAAGGTCAGAATATACAGCGTGAGCTCCTTGAGTACCAACAGAACACTGGAGTGTGAGAATACACAAGGTCCGTTTGAAATCAGCCCAACCATTAATAAGCAATCCAATAAACATGCCTCAAACAAGCCTTGAGACATCTAAACTTATGTTTAAATCTTTCACAGCAGACTGACTTGGAACTTAAAGCTGCTTGGAAGACTTGTCAGCAGAATGCAGCTATGTGAGAATGCACAAGGTTCATTTGAAATGACCCCAAGCTTAAATAAGTAAACCAATAAGCAAGCCCTGAAACAAGCCATTACATTTAAACTATTGAGACACGATTATTCCTAACCTTACAGCGGCTGAATCGCTGAAATGCAGACGTGTGGCCACCCGACAATGGCTGTGTAGTTAGAGGATAATTGCAAATATGCCACTACTGGTACCTCTGCTGCCAATAACTCAGTCTGGGTATATATGTTGGATACATTTTTCTGAACGAAGTGGTTTTTCTGCTACTTACTCGTGGGCCGCAAGCATCCCTGACATTTTAATAAGAACCATACATATAAAGCATGTTATGCTTCATTTTCTTTGGGTTACGGACAAAAGAGTTTTCTGCATTGTCAGACAGACATCTTAATTCTCCTGGCAAGCAGACTACAGCGTAATCACTGGAAATAATGGATTTATAAAAAAAAAAAGGGGGGGGGGCGTAATTGCTGGTATTGCATATCATAACGAGTAAATGACAAATCTATGTAAATAAATTTCATAACCAAGGGCCAGGAAGTCTACCAACGCAATCCAAAAATAGCAATTAAACAGATTATTGTAACCCCAAATAAGCACACGTAGCACATAGTAACCTGAGGGAGATCCTCAGTTCATCTGTGTGTCATGATGGCATCTCTGACTGTAGGTCGGACTACAGGTGTTAGCCATCTACACAAACATGTTTACACAGAAAAGTGAGAGCATTCCTGCCGTTCTCCTGACTGGACCCTCTCCAGCACGCTCCAGCTGCCCCACTTCACCACTCGATTGTCCAGGGCTAAATAGCAGGGCAGCATTTTTTTATTGAGCACTTAGTTGTTAGTTATCCAAGAAAGCCACAAAGTGGTTTCTGAAACAGTCACTAAGGCGAACACTTGAGCTTTGTCTCGCTCTGCATGTGATTTACGATCTAGTTGCTGCACGTAAAATTCACTGCTCTGCTCTCCCACAATGTGTGTTGTGAAAACTCGCATTTTAAGAACTGCTAAGTCAATGTTTAGGTCTGGGCTTCGAATCAGCATTAAAAAAAAAAAAGAAAAAGAAAAAGAAAAAAAATCAAATATGACCTGCACTTTCTCTTTCTCACCACCTCACGCACTTGCTTTCACACCAATTACTGTGTTTGTAGGTCATTTAGAGCATGCTGACACAGGGCTGACTCGCACCTCTTCTCAGAACCGTGTTCTGATTCTTATTTACGACTGCAATGAAATGCATCTCATGTAATGATTGACTAGAGCTGTTAAAGCACATCATAAAATGTTAGAAATGTCACATTAATAATGATAAATAAATTAGTATCTGACTTTCTCATATATATATATATATATAGATACACATGCACACACAACACTCACACACTCTCTCTCAGTCACACACACACACACACACACACACACACACACGCACACACACACATCGTAAGCAGACGCTATAGTCCCAGGGTGCATGTCTTTCATCTTGCCCTGATGTCTTTTATCATACACCTTTTGTTTTGCTTTGTACATAATTATGTGCTTACTGCTAAATTTTGCTGAATAAGAGTAAGAATGGGAAAACAATAAATCAAATCTACTTCTGATCCAAATTCCCACATAACCCAGCATTGTGTTTTCCGCTGTTGTTTTGGATCTTTGCGTACTAAGGATTTTATTGATGTTTGGCCAAAAATCAAATTAGAGTTGTGTCTCCAGCCCGCTGCTGTGGGAAGATAAAGAGGGTATGCATGTGTTATTAAATTTTCTCTAAGCCTGTAAAGCAATTTGCTTTTATTCTCTCCCTCCTCACTTTGTCATTTAAAATGTCTGCTTCTGCATCTCTGTATCTCTCTTTCTTTCTCTTTGCTGCCTTTCTTCCTTGTCTTTTTTGTGTGAATGCATACATGTTCATACTTCTTTTATGTAGTCTGATCTTAAATATTACCCCGATATTAACCTCAGCAATTGAAAAGAAATGTTTTTATCATTTCGGTTTTTTAAAAATGAAATACAAAGATTATAAAAAGCACTTTAGAAAACCAGGACCATAAATATCTCAGGATGTGTCAATGTCTAGCTCCCCATAACATCTAATATGAACCCTGGGTCTACTTCCTCTATGGGAAAAATGAATGCTGTTTTTGGTTAACCAAACCAAAACCAATATGTTTTGTCTCTTTTCTCCCCAACACAACTGTTTTACTCATTATAGTCATTAATTAGTTGATGTATGAATATTGCTCCACAGATGCCATGTAAGCTAACATTCCTGGCAACCTCACCAAATAACCTCAGACAAACCAACAACTTCATCAAGCATGGTTGGTCACATGAACTTGGCAATATTAGGTTACTATTTGAGTGCCTGGTGATGTTATTGAAAAGTTTTGATTTGAGTCTTAACTTAGTATTTGGATTTCTTGTATTTATTTTGATGCACCATAAAAGTGGAAGTTCTTTCTCTGGATTTCATGCAAGTCATGACATTGTTGACCTAAAAATGGATGAAAACGCACTCATACACGAATTCACACACACACACACACACACACACACACACATTAATACACACTTCTGCCTCTTGCTCTGCGAATTGGGTCTGAGGAATGTGTTCACTTCCTGGCATTACACTCTCTTTTATCGTGGAGAGGATGCTGGAAGATGTTAGCTGGATGGGAGCTGTTTGAAGCCTCCAGTCAGGAAAAAAGAAGCCTTTTGTGCTCTGCCTTATCACAGAGGATATGAAGCAATGCTGAATGGCAGCCATTTAGCCAAATAGTTTCCTTCAACGGGCACTGAACGTGACCTGCGGCTGCCCTATGAACAGGCCACGCCACTGTCCACTGTCTGAGAGAGAGAGAGAGAGAGAGAGAGAGAAAGAGAGAGAGACAGAGAGAGAGAGAAAGAGACAGACTGACTCATAACACTTGGCTGTGTAAATTTGGACCTTACCAACTGATTTGTAATCTAAAGGTGCAGGTGGGTGTCTGGATGGTTTAGTTGAGTTCAGCACGACTGAGAGTGAGAGACAGTAATGATGGAGTGAGGAAATCTCCACAGGCTGTTTGGGGAAGTACTGTGCTAATTGTGAATAGTGATAGTGGCAGGCAGTTTGCTGTGAGTGGTGATGAATATCACTGTGGATGAGACAGATGTTTCAGCCTCTTCTGCTGCATACTGAAGAGAAACTACGACCAGCTTACATACTCCACAGTCTCTGAAGCCTGACAGAGACTCTGTATTGAGAGCCACTCTTTTACTGGGCTGTTAATCATTAAACATCTGTGTTTGTGCCTCCTGCTTCTGTTACTCTGGGTGAATAATCGAGAAGTATATTGGGCTCCTGACCGTTTCCACTGAAGGATTAAAAGTTCCAGAAGTTTAATCTACTGTATTATGAGATCTACTAAAACTTGTCCTTTCAACAAAACACATTATGACAGCGATGGCTCGGCCAAACCCACAAAACAATGGAATTCAAATGAACTCCACATCCACTTAAAATAATCTCAGCTGGTCCCAAAGCACTTTTTAAACCGATGACAAATGCTGTAAAGTAGCCAGTGTAACAGATACTGTTAAAACATGAGCCTACAAAAAACTCAACTGGCATATTGTTGCTGTCACATCACCTTGATCGATAGAAATAGTCCAATATTTTGAGAAAAAAATGCATTACATAAACATACTTGAGACAGGGAGAGAGAGAGAGAGAGAGAGAGAGAAAGAGAGAGATAATCAGTTTATTAACAGGTGCATCACACTGTTCTCATGTATTATCTCTACAGCTATATGTTCTCTCAGTCTCTTCCTCTTCTTTCTATACACAAACACACACACACACACATACAGCAAAGACAGGTATACATATATACA
>JBBPCZ010000156.1:15890164-15906180 GCA_037974445.1 Brycinus macrolepidotus | reverse complement strand
CATCTCATGAAAAATGGGAGCAAAAACAAAAGTGTTGCGTTTATATTTTTGTTGAGTGTACATACACACCCACCCACCCACACACACACACACACACACAAACACACACACACACAATGTGATTCACCATTGGAGACTTTGCTGGATGAGATTGTTTGCATGCTATCCCGTTCTTGATGCGGTATAATTAAAGTGTGTGTATTAAAGGCCTGGGCTGTCTCCTCTGCAGTAGTAGCACATCCTCGTATGACTGAGATGTAGTTATTACAGTGGTTTAGGCCCCGCTAGCTCAGGCCAGTAATACGCTGTAATGACAGAGGCTGCCAGTTATTTAAAGTTTTCATTTAGATCCTGCCCTTTTGACCCAGTGAGGTGACACATGCTCCAGTCAGCGCCCAAGCCTGTGGGGCAGTGTGTCGGCATGGCGACGCAGAGACAGATACTCCGAGTGAGGCCACAGACTTACGCTTCCTGTCCTGCCCCACTTCCTGCTTGATCATTGAATAGGATTGATTTCAATACCAAGGGAAACATTACTGCCTTACAGCCTGAGAGATGAGCACTAAACACGCCTCTGTAAGACCTATACTAGGCGAAGGATGTACTAATAATACAACCACTACTACTGCTACTACTACTACCACTACTACTAATGATAATAATAATAATAAACAAAACAACACTACTACTGCTACTACTACTACTAATAATAATAATAAAAATAATAATAATAATAATAAAGTGTTTCTGTGTTTTTACAATCATAATTCATTTCACATGACAGTTTTCCACTCCTTTTTCTTGATTACATTATAAGGCCTATAAAATGATCTCTGTTCCAATTGAATGCCCTGTATTGAGCTACATTTACATCTGGTCTGATACATTCCTTATAACTTTGAAGGGAATGGATGGAGTTAAACCACTGAATAAGCAGAAATACAAAAAAAAAATCATGGTTTCAAGACATCACAAAAACTATGGATTCACATCTGGCTATTTTCACAGCTAATTTTCCATATACATGCACTGGTGAGTGAATGGTTCTGAAACTTTGTCTACAGACTGCATAAAACTTTTTCATTTAAAAACGGGAGATAAATTCAGTTTTTCATGACATTAACCTTTAAGTGTTACAGATTAAGTGGTCCATGTTTTATGCATGTGTCTTTCATTTTTATCTCACCACATCAGCATTGCTGTGGTTCACATTTAATCAAGATAGCAGAACCACAAACAACAGTATTGTCTTCTTCTGAACTAATAAACACCAAATTGAGAATGACATTAGCACTTGTCAGAGGGCCTAATTATATCTCATTAAGCTGAGGTGGCACAAACAATAAATTACATTATTTTACTGCAAAGCACTGTGATTTATTTCACCGCTACGCAAGGGGAAACTCTATATCCCTGTATTTTACATTATAATGTCGACAACCTAAACGAGACTGTGTTTTAATTTGAATAGATAGTGCACCCCGAGGACTAGATTTTATTGTCTCAGCGGAAAATTTATCAAAACCAAACCTGTCCCCAAAGGCAACTGCAAGGTTTCTCAGCTCAGCATTTATAATCCACCCGTTTAACTCTCTTTCTCTCAGAGCCTAATGAGTTGGTCTTCACTTTCTCACACATTTAATGCGTTTTCCATTGTTGTGTGTGTGTGTGTGCGTGTGTGTGTGTGTGTGTGTGTGTGTGTGTGTGCGCGTACGTGTGAGAAGAGTGCTTTCGCCATTTACAGTCTCTCGCTGGTGGTCCGTTCCTCAGCTAACCATAAAACCTGCTCCTTGTCCAACTAACTCAAATTGGCATGAACTCTGATGACTTTCTGCTTTGGACCTTTTAAAATAAAATCTATTACAGCCACTTAGACCATCTCTCTTTTATTGTGCTGACAACAGTATACGGGTTCCATATGATTTGAGTTAGCGTATGTTGTGCTACTGCTAGCTTTGCAGAAGTGGTGGAGTGCAAAAGTGGTGGAATCTGACCTGAGTTTTTTTTTTTCTTCTTCTTTTTCTTTGATAGTTATAAAATTAGGCATAGATTGCTTGAAGACCTGCCTTGCCAGAGCACACTGAGGATGCGGACACACACTGTAAATTGTTTGATCATGTCTTCTCTTTGAACACATGTTCATGCTACAGAAACCTAGAACTTTAATCATGCACTGACAACAGCACTGCGTGTGAATGCCTGCAATAATGCATGATCTGTGCAATTCAGCAAAAATGAGAGGAAAGGGAAATGTAAAAACCTCAAAGTAAAAAAAAAAATGAAAGAGTGAAGAGAGCAAGCTGGTAAAGTTAAAAGACATTTCATCAGACTGATAATGGCAGAGTGTGCAGGCAGACTCTTCACAGGACAAACCAAGGAGAGTTAATGATAATGTGTATCACATGTCTCCCCTGCTCTCGCTCTCTTTCTACTACAAAGAGACCTGACTAAAGGCATAAACGGATTCTTAATTGTCAGCAGTCATGAGAATGCTGGGTAATGGAGTTTGTGACCTGGTTGTAGTTCCCTTATCAGGACAGAGCAGAACCGCCTGAAGCATGGGAACATCTGTCTAATCAGCCAGAATCATCACTACTATTGGCAAACTGCCTGCCACTATCATTCACAATTAACACGGTGCAGACCTTCCTAAACAGCCTCTAGTGCATTCTTCCACTCACTCCATTGCTTTCAATGCTCTAAACCTCACTAACACTCTTGTTTAAAGACCACCCAACATACAGAACATACAGACATTCCACCCAACATACAGAAAATGTGGGATAAAATAATGCAGTTCAATTCAACTGAGCTTTCTGTGTTCCGCCCACAAACACATTCTTTCTTTCTAATTTGGACAAGCTTTAGAGAATGCTGGCTTTACAGAGAAATTCCAATCAACCTAATGAGGAGCGGTAGAACACAACTCAAAATTTCTGCATTTAGAGTCTGTTACAGATTCTAAACATTAAGTATTGTATATGTATGTGAGGCCACACTGGATAGATTGAGTGTAATCTGTTATCATGGTAAGAAAACACATTAAATGGTGGATCTCGAGGGAAGTACTATTTCAGCCACTTAAACTTGCTTATTTTAAAACCAAAAAACACCCCTTTCCCTAACTACAAGGCCTGCAGAGTGAAACTTAGTTGCAGAACCATTAAAACAATTAAAGCCAATGAAAATCTCCAGTTCAGCTGGGGGACTACCGAAGCTCACTAATCAATTAAATGTCTTTACTGTGGTGCACAAATGAATATTTATGCACTTGTTCACAGTTTATGTTGCTGCACTGTGTGAATTTTAATGAATACCAGTTGTAATATTTCTTACTGCCAATTTGCAAAGCTAGGATTTGATCTTCTAGGATTTGAGATATTAGCCTGCCAAGTTGCTCAGCAAACTCTGCAGGGTCTAAACAAACAACACTCATGTTCTTCATGAAAATGTTTGATGGGACATATTACATAATAGCTATGACCTATGTTACATATAGTGCTGAATGGAAGTTTTCGTTCACCAGGACTGCAGACAGTGTCTTTTGTCTGTTAGCGAGAGAGAGATCAGCACCTTCACTTGTTTTAGGTAAGTTATGCATTTTTTAAAGAATCAATTAATTTTTCTGCAATCAAATCCATGAAGTTTGTTGGTATGGATGTGTGGTGCCCTTGCCTACAGCTGAGTTGTCTAGTGGCTTAGGAACAGGTTTGGTTCTAACACAGCTTTTAGTCCAGGGGAAATTGAGGAATGTGGAACAAATTTAGGAGAAGTTCAGTTCTACCCAGTTCTTCTCTCCTCGGGGCTGATTGGTTTTATATGGAAACAGTGTGGAGGTGGGGATTGTTCCCCTGGTAGCCACATGAGAGGGGGATTATGAGAATCAGAGCTGTCGATGTGTGTGATCTGACCATGTCTCTAGCACACTTTTGATGTGTACATCTTTTCTATTTTTGGTCTCTCACTCATCTCAAAAGTCTCCTAAATCAGAGAGATACCACACACAAGTGACATACGCATGCACGCACACACAAACACTCACACATACACACACATACACACACACACACACACACACACACACACACACAAATATAAAAAAGCATTTCCATACAGTGTGTGTGTGTGAAATAAGCTCCAAAACAGATTTTTTAAATTTATCTCATTAGGTTGTCACGTGAATAAAATAAATCAACTTAATTTTCCAAGTAAAAAGTACACATCCTCTATAGAGAACACATGTCTGCAAATTTTAATGCACATTTACTGTCCATGTGCTCAATTTAACGCACTGGAAAAAATGGGAACATATAGAAACTGAGTGGTAAAATGATCAAAAAGTGTCATATTGAAGCTTCTTCTTTGTAGAAGATGTGTACTTATTTTCACTTAGAAAATCAACAAAACATGTAAAGTGACTGGAGGTGTTCAAACTTTTGAATACCACTGTACAGACCCTTAAATAGAGGAGTAATGGTGAGGTGCCCACAAACCTCTGATGTGCAGTGTACTATGCACATGCATGGACGTACACACATACACACACACACACACACACACACACACAGAAACTCACAGAGAGCCCTTCTCCAGACGTCTTCATAAAGCTATTTTTACAGACTGAGGGATGATTTAGCAGATCCTCAGAAGGGTCGTAAATGGTTGGGCTGGTGGCAGTGGTAGTGCAGACTCAGCGCTGGGGGACTGATGAGACTGGAGCGAGAAAGCACAGAGAAACCCGACCCTCTTGTGTATGTGTGTGTGTGTGTGTGTGTGTGTGTGTGTGTGTGTGTGGCATTAGTAGAAGCCCACACAGACCCACCGGCACCATCAGCACCAGGGGAAGGAAGCAGAGCGGAAAAGAGGGGCAAGGAGAAACAGAGCAGAGTGGAGTGACATTCAAACAGATCAGAGATCTGAGGGGACAGGGTGAGGGAAAATTAATGCTAGAACTACTGCCACCCTACCTATCATATAACTGGCCTTCACTCTGTGTGAACATTTCATGACGGCTGGAGCAATAGAATTACACTTGGAAAACAACAGAATGCAAATTAAGCAAAAAGTTAAAAGCATTTTTCCTTTTCCAACAAAACTAACTTTCATGAAATGCAACATTTTGTTACAATAGTGATGATAAACCCCAACATGCATATTTGTACACAGGTCTTCGTAATGATGGTTTGATTGATGCTCTCTCCTTATTTGTCTCCTTAATGTCTCAGTTCTCCTGAGCGTCCACATTTTTCTCTCACATTTTTACCTTCCCTCACCAAAATACTGTCTGGAATCACAGACAAACAGCTGTAAGAGTGCCAGCTATGTTAGGAATCCCAGGAACACTCACATAAATGGATTCACTTTTCAAGTGTCATGTGCATTGGGAAGAGAGTACATTTTCAGAAAAGGATCATGGGCCTTGCTGAGCCAAAGAGAGATGCTTTCCACCACGCACACAGCTTACTCCATCATACTGTGACACTGGAGCCACAGAAATTAGTGTGTAAGTGAGCATGTATGTGTGAGTGGGTGTGGTTGTGTGCATTTGTGTGTGTCTGTGTGTGAATTAGTAGGTGAGTGTATCTGTATGCTCATGTGTGGGCTTGCATATATGTGAGAAGAATATTATCACTATCATTACAAAACTTCACAACTTGTTTTATACCATTTGAACAGCTGCCCAAAGGACCAAAATATTATCCATCCAAAAAAGGTGGTCTTGTTCCAGACCCCAGTGAATCATGGTTCAGTTGTATGCAGCGTGCGAACACTTTTCGGATGGTTCAGACTTTCAGACCAACTACAGGAAGAGGCAGGCTATCAAAGAAATAGAACCAAAAGAGAAGCAAAATGAGCCATGCTGGCACAAAAGAAATAAGTAATTGTAATTTATTCTGATGAAGAAATCAAAAGTCATTTTCATTTTCATTTTCTCCATTCAAAAAAATCAGTCAATGTCAAGTTTAGGGAGGCTCAGCCCATGTGGGTGATAATGACATGAAGTAGGTATGTGATGCAAAGTGCTTTAGCATGCTAGCTCTAAAATCTAAACTAATCAGATCATATGTATACAATGTAACAAAAACAATAAGACTTGCAGGTGCAAAAACAAACTCAGAATGTCAACAAATATGCCAACTATGCAAACTGGAAATGCTTTGGCATTGTGCCAACCCAAAATACCCTTAACAAAACCACAGAACAGGTCAGATTCTGTCTTTCTTTTTTTTATATATATATATATATATATATCACATAAACTTGTTTTGTTTTGGGGGGCATTTGGGGGGTATTGAATCTGCCTCTATCTAGGAAAATGAGTGGAGCTGGTTTAAGTATAGCTTGTCGCTAATGCCAGCTTGTCTAGCAAGTTAACAACTACACACCCTACCAGACAGGTTAGCTCGCAGAAATTTGAGCATGTATGCTTTACACTGGTGGAGGTAACAGTAGGGCATCAGTTAGCTGCAACTGAACCTGTCTTATGGTGTATAGAACTGTTATCAATGACAGCCGACAGCAACAATTTCTCAGTGATCGTAAAAGCTTTGTAAGCTCTCTTTTTCATATGGTGTAAAAATGTCATTTTATTTGTCAGTAAATGTTAGATTTTTGCAGACTTTCCCAGGCAACATGAACTCATTGACCAATCGCTGTCATCTCTTAAGTATTCCCCAGTGTTGACATGGTGACAACCAAGTTGACAGGGCTGTGTCCTAGCAACTGCATCATTTCACAAACGTCAAAAGAATCAGTTTGTCCTCTGCTTCATCACAAGTGGTGCTAGAGTCTCCAAGCAGCTCAGTTTCAAGGCACCCTTGGACTGTGATGCTATGAAAACAACGGCGTGCTTTTGGAGCTGCAGTCCATCATGTTTTTGTTAAAAGTATTCCACTGACTTACCCCGCAAGCAGGTCTCTTTAATTAGAGGGTTTTAGTGTCTTTTTTAGGGTCAAACCACTCTCCACACACCGGGGTTTTGGATTAGAGTCATTACCTCCCACTGGGCAAATCCATATTTAATGTAATCTGGATTAAATTTACTGATGATTTTTTCTGATGAACAGCGTCATAGTTTCTTCTTCAAGAAACATTTTCACCTCTTGCTAGCTAACTGCATTGCATGCCTGCGGCTGCAGTGTCCAAAGCTGATGACTTTTGTTACTGATTCCTGTTTCTTTCCTTATCTTTATTATTTGTATACCTCGATTAACATTTACATTTTAAAATTTGGAAACATTTGTCATTACTTATTATTGAATTAATTTGGATTGTTTCACTTATGTTTTTATGACCTAAGTGTCCTTACCGGCCCATCGGTGCAGTTACTCTTCACCTCTCTTACCGAACTCTGCTTCCTTTCTTCCATAGCATCCTTGTTGTTTTTTGCCTGTGGCTATCCAAAACTTAGCTGATTATATTTATGTCAATCATACCATGATCTTAATTGTTTCCTTCATTGTAGTGATGCACATAAAAGCTACACAAAATGCTCCCTTGTTGACAGTGGCACACTATCCAGAGAGGCAAAGTTAGGCCCTTCTAGCTACCATATGACAGCGATATACCATTAGCTAGCTACCTGTCACTGTCATACACTGTCACTGTTGGGCAGAAACCTTGTATGTTCAAAACATTTACTTTTCAGAAAGAGAAAAACTCTGTGTTTAAATAATTGAACACCATATTTCACAGCTGGTGTTTTTCTGGGATCAGTAAAGTACCTCAGATGGAGACACAATGATTTTGTTCAGCGAGATATGTCTGTTGATGAGAACTGGGAAACCTGAGGAAGTAAATGCATTGCATTACATAAATATGACATTTGATCAAGCACAGTTGACCAAATGCATTTTTCTTCTGTCCCCAATTTTATTGGAGACCTGGTCTTCTTTGCCTGGAGCCCCATAGTCTAGGATCACCACAGCTAATGGAGGACATTTACCCTTCTAAACTTAAGTGAAAACAGATGGACAGCACATATTATTGACATCAAGCACATCAACCTAACAATAAACAGCAAAAGGCCAACTGAACCCTTTCAGAACAGCATATCCAAAAGCACAGTCAGGTGAAAGATCATAACAACCAGAAACATACCCAGCACTAATAAACTTGCCAGACCAGCGACATGAAAATACAGCATAAAATTATAAAACACTTTTGAGAACACATGCCCCACGGTGGCAGAGTGGGTAGCACTGTTGCCTCACACCTCCAGGGTTGGGGGTTTGAATCTTGGGTGTGTGGAGTTTGCATGTTCTCCTTGTGGCACTGTGGTTTTCTTCCAGGGTCTCCGGTTTCTCCCACAGCCCAAAGACATACATGTCAGGTAAATTGGGACTTCTAAACAGACTGTAGGTGTGAGTGAATGGTGTATGTGTGTGGCCCTACTGGCTCCGGGTACCCGCGACCCTAGTAAGGATTAAGTGGTTACAGAGATTGAATGACTTTTAAGGATACTCTCCAAAATTGTCCTTATCTTATTTAAATAAAATGTATGTCCTCCTTACATTCAATTTTCAAGTCCTCTCAAATGGATTTGAAAGTAGTGCCAGAGATGTTACAGCAGGCCACATTTTGTTAGCCATTTTTATTCAACTTGGTGCCAGAAGTTTTGGATAGAAAAAAATCTGACCGATCATTTTAAAGCTAGTAGCAATTTTACGTAGCAACATTGTTTTCTCTAGCACCCTGAAATGCCATTTTTCTGTGCTGCTGACTGGATAACAGTGAGATTGGACTCTACAGCGGCAGTTCACTGAAAGACTGAATTCACAGCGCCAGGCTGCAGCACAAACAGACCTCAGCCACAACTTCTAGTTGTTGTAAATTTCAAATAGTTGTTGTGTATTTCAAACAAAACTTAGCAATATAGTATGGTTACTTTTCTTTGCTCCAGTGAGGGTGGCGCCCCAGGGCTCAAAATGGACGAAACACCCTGTTCAAGCTAGCACTTCAACATTCAAAACACAACTGCTGGTTGTACTAGCAACTGGCTCTGCTGGTCTATGCTGTTTTTCCAGCAGGGTTAGTAAACATATTATCCAGCTTACATTCATTATTTTTCAAAGTGTTTCTGGTAAAAGAGCACTCATGACTAAGTCAAAGTCTGTGCATATTACCGACTCATACATGAATTGTTCTTTAGCACTCATGAGCTGCACAGTAACATTGTGGTGAAACCTTAAATAAAAATTCATTCATTCATTTTCTGCAACCGCTTAATCCTTAGTAGGGTCGCGGGTAACCGGAGCCTATCCCAGGGATCAACGGGTGCAAGGCCCATCGCAGGCCTAAAATAAATATGAAAATCAATTGTTTACAAATGCATTCTGATCCATAGAATGGCCCTGACTTTTCATTAACCATCATTGTTGTGACAATTTGTTTCTTTTATTAAATGAAATTATACTTATTAATAATATATAATATATATTATTATCAATGGTATTAACAGTGAAGAATTTACATACATTATATCATTCAGGATAGTCATCCGCTAACAAACATAAGTAATTATTGAATTTTATGCAGAGTTTCATGTGATGTATAGACAGTGATCTTGAATGTTATTAAGAAATCAGTAATGAATGCAATATGGATATCTTTTGAATGTCATCCTGAGAGTAATATATGTTCACTGAAAAGAAGGAGTGCATATTTAGGTATTCATGATCATATCATCTCTTTGTGTCTGTGTTAGTTTCTACCGGGAACTTCAGTTTCCTCCCACAGTCCAAAGACATGCATGTCAGGCGCATTGGAGATGCTGCATTGCCCCTAGGTGTGAGTGTGTGCATGAGTGTGTTTATCTGTGTGCTTGCCCTGCAATGGACTGGCGACCTGTCCAGGGTTAGGATTAGCAGGTCAGAAAATAAATGGTGTTTTCGAATCACTCCCTTATACACTAGTTACCCATTAATGTATTTAAGAAAACTTTAAAACAGAATTGTAATGGAATTGTAATTTAAGAAACGTAATTGGATTGTAACGTTAACGCACTGCTCGTGAATATGCAAAGCATTACCAAAGAATGACACAGAAAAGTGCTTATAACCAAAAAGTAGAATTATTCTGTTTTTTAATAATGGCAGCTGTTTTAATGGCAGCAGTGTTGTCCTTAGTATCAATATTGTCTTATGTTCCTGTATTTAATGCAGTTCATTTACATAGCAGTGAGTGTGTGCATATTACCGACTCATACATGAATTGTTCTTTAGCACTCATGAGCTGCACAGTAACATTGTGGTGAATGTGTGTCTCTATATGGCATGCAATTGCAAATTAGATAGTCTCCTTTGATGTTCCCATGTTTGTGTGTGTGTTTGTGTGTGTGTGTGTGTGTGAGAGAGAGAGAGAGAGAGAAAGAGAGAAAGAAACAGGTTACATATAATGAGAGGGTCTGCTTGGGTGGAGTGTATTAGGCGTGGTGGGGGTCCATGATTACAAACACACTACCATGCGTGACTCTGTACTGTGCAGAAGAAAAAGGCCACAGCAGAGAAGTGGGCGGGGCAGGTACGTAGTGGACATAGTGAGCAATCAAGTGGGCTAGAGTTGGGTTTGGTAGTGTACCAGTTAAGAGGAATTTGGAACAGAAGAGTGTGGTATATTATTGGACAAATAAGTGGCTCTCCTGAGGTTTTTTAGCTGTGTGTGTGTGTGTGTGAGAGAGAGAGAGAGAGAGAGAGAGAGAGAGAGAGTGTGTGTGTGCGCGCATGTGCGTGTGTGCGAGGGGGGTTAATGAGCAGGTCTGTCTGTTTTTCTCTTTCTTTCGTCTCCTTGTCTCTCCACTGTGGCGTCAGCCCCTCTTTCTCTCCCCCCTGCTCTCTCTCCCACCACTCCTCAGAGGCACCACGACAACCCACTGCAAAATAGAGTAATTACACACAATCAACTGCTTTAAACAGAGAGCGGGGGAGATAGAGAAATGGACATGAATGAGAGAACAAGCGACAAATGCAGGTAAAGCCATACACAACATCAAAGCTGTTCTAAAAGCAGGTACTGAGAGGGGGAGAGAGAGAGAGAGAGAGAGAGACAGAGAAAGAGTGATAGATTGAGAGGTTACTGTAGTCGGTAGGTCACGCCACATAGCACTTCAAAGCCTCTGGTCAGGACAAGAGAGAGAGAGTACGAGACAGAAAGAATGAGGAGCAGGAAGAAGGGTAGAGACAGATGAATGAAGACAGAAAGAGAGAGAGAGACACCAGTCTACAGGTAACGCCACACACAGCACATCAAAGCCTCAAAATTACAGCCTCATTGCAAGTGACGCCACAGTGTGGCCACAGCTTCAGACAGCTCCTGCTAGCAGGAAAAAAAACACACCGACTTACAGCTACAGAGCAACAAACACACCTACAGTCACTCATACAGGGGCTGAATGACAACAACACTGAGACTAAAGTCACAAACCCATAAAGAAGAAAACATTTATATTCAAAACAATGGTATGCACATATTTTAGTTTATAGTAAGATGCCTAATAATAAAAATAATAATAATAATAATAATCATCATCATCATAATAATAATAATAATCAACATCATCATCATAATCATTACACCAGATGAGTTGAACATTGATGAGTTGAACAAGATATAGTCGTTATTTCATTACCACTATACAGCAAATATTACATTAACATTATACAGCTGACATTTCTGATTCTGTCGTAACTTCTAACCATCTCTGAAGATTTGGGCATGTTCCCTGTAGAGCTGAAAGAACAGCTCAAAGAAAAACAGTCCACATATTAAAACCACAGGTCAAGGGTTGTCTACAGTCTGGGGATGGGTCAGACAGGGGTCAAAGGTCCCTGGAGCACTGGGATCAGTAAAAGATTAAAACTGCTCTCTGCAGTGCAAAGACAATATAGTATGTAATATCGTAATTATTCTCTCTCTTTCTCTCTATCTCTCTCTCTCTCTCTCTCTCTCTCTCTCTCTCTCTCTCTCTCTAACACACACACGCACACACATTTTCTCTCTCAACTATCTGCCAATCTCTCTCTTTCTCTCCCTCTCTCTCTCTCTCTCTCCCTCAACTCTGTCTCTGTCTCTCTGTCAATTTCTCCCTCTCTCTCTCACTCTCACTCACGCACACACACACACACACACACACACATATTCTCTCTCTCAACTATCTGCCAAACTCTCTCTTTCTCTCTCTCTCTTTCCCTCAACTCTTTCTCTGTCTCTCTGTCAATTTCCCTCTCTCTGTCTCTCTGTCAATTTCTCTCTCTCTGTCTCTCTTCCTCGTTCTCTTCTTTCTCTCTCTCCCCCTTTCTCACTCTCTGTCTCTCTCTCTCCCTCAACTCTATATCTTTCAGTCATTTTCTCTCTCTCTCTCTCTGTCTCAGTACTGTAGTGTTCAGAGGGTGATGGCTTTGCTGACTCACAGTGAGGTGTGTGTGTGTGCACGCGTGTGTGTACGTGTGTATATGGAATCTTCCCACAGTCTCAGCCTCTGGCTCTCTGACACTCTGGCTTAGAGGAGCTGGGGTAGACTTGGAAAGATAGAGAAAGCTGATTTTCCATAATCGTATGACAGCACTGCCCAGCGATAAAGTACACACCCAAAGTACACATGCCATTATTGATACAGAATAAGAAAAAAGAGCATGGAAAACCCTCTCATAAAACAGAAGAATTAAGAGAGAATGCCAGGCCCTCAATATTACAATGGACAGTTCTTGTAAGACTGCAGCTAAATCTTTATTCCTCTCTCTATCATGTGATAATAGGACCTGTCGAGTCTACGGCTCCATAAAAAAGGCTCCACTTTTCACCCACCACAAATTGGCCTCACACTGCGTCATGATTTAGTGGCTCCGTTAAAATAATCAGAAACAGATCTCTCTCTCTCTCTCTCTCTTTCTCTCTCTCTCTCTCTCTCTCTCTCTCTCTCTCACTCTCTCTCCCTCTCTTTCTCTCTCTCTCTTCCTCTCTCTCTCTCTCTAACTCTCTCCCTGTATGTAGATGAAGATGGACAGATCAAAAATAAGTAAAAGCTGGAAACTGTGACAGTGGAAAAAGTCCTTGGTCATGAAGTAATAAAAAAGCAATAATTTAATGATAAGGCAGCTAATTAGCGGTTAAGATTAAATTTGTAGGTTTTCCATCTTTCATATTTACATTTTGGAAGAGCACAGACTGTTAGTCAGATTAGTTTCATAATAAGCTTAATGACTCAGAAGTTATTAGGCTGATTTCCCATTGCGTTGTCACTGAAGCTTAATTATTTGTCCCAAGCTGTAGCAATGCCAGCAAAATCTGTCGATTTAGCCAAGCGCCTTCATCAGTGATTACAGTCCTAAAAAATCCAAAAATCCAAGAAATGATTCATGAAAATTGAACGCTGATTAAAAACTGGGTGCCAATGTGATATTGAGAGATTCCACCCAGAGCATACTGGTGGAGAGAAAGCTGTGATTGATTTTGTGAGGGAGTCAGTTCAAAAGAGGGACTGAGTCTCCAGCAATTGTCAACCTGTCAGCATACAGACACAGAGCAATCGCATAGCAACACTCATCCATTTACTCCAGCAATCAGCCACATATCCCCCTCCCCCCAAACACATTCTTCCCAACGCTCAACAAGCGCATACCCACAAACACACGCACATGCAGGGGGTGAGAGACAGACTGACTGACAGCTAGAGACAGACACAGAAGCACGCAGCTATGCAGAGCAGCTTCCCCAGGTCATGAACCTTCATTAGAAAGTGAGAGTGCAAGGGGTGGAAGGGAGAGAGAGAGAGATGGGGGGAGAGAAAGAGAGAAAGAGGTGGATGCTGATGATGAGATGAATAGAGAGGAAAGAGTTCAGAGTTAAAAAGAGAAGCCTATTGTCATGTGGAGTCCAGCTGTGCACTATTCATATGCTACAGATGAGTGCAGTAGTTCCTGCATTAAATATGCATTACAGCCTAAAACAGCTCACGCATCTTACAGAGCAGACAGCACTGCAACATTTAGCTCATGAAGGCCTGAGTCGCTAAGTTAATTCATATGTGTGAGAGCACAGACTGGAGTTTGACTGCACTGAGCCATCACAACCCACTGTGAACACACTCGTCACCCACTGCAGATGAGACTCTTTAACCCTTTAAAGTCTCAGGCTCAAGATGTCATAGGGTTTATTTAGTAACCATGTGGAAAGTGAATTTTCCCCATTTGTTCTTTACACTACCTGTCAAGAGTAACTGCTATTTTTCAAATAATATGAAAAAATGTTTCACTATTAACTTATTGTTTTATACTATATATATATATATATATAGTTGTTTTTTTAGTGATAATATCATTAAAAGGACATAGTACACAGTGTGAAATGTGTGGAGTGTGGCATTGTCCCCAAAGTACTGTTATAAATATTGTCATCAGGGGTGGCAAAAGTAGAGTGAAAAGAGGTGTAGGGTAATTACACATAATGGAAAGTACTTAGAAGTACTTCATAGGTAAGTTGCGCCCAGTTTCGTTTTAATGATATACATTTGTTCAGATGTTTTAATTAAAATAAATGTGGGAGCTTATTTGACTGACAAGTCACAAGAAGAAGAAAATCACCTGGTCTTTGAGATTTATACGGAGTATTTTGCAGGTCTAAATGAAAATGTACGGATTAGGAGCATTTTTTTTCTCTAGGATATGTAAATGAGTAATAGTACAATATTCAGTTTCACTAACACTTGAATACAGTTATTTAAAAAAAAAACAGAAAAAATGCTGATCTGTTTTTTTTTTTTGTGTGTGTGTTTAAAAAAATAAAAAACACTTTGGAAAGATGAGTCTCCAAACGTTTGATGGGCAGCATATAAATCCTACCTCTTACCAAACCACACAGAGCACTAAGGGCCAACAATGTGGAGAAGAGCAAATCAAGCCGCAAGCAAGAAAAAAAGTGCTCCTTATTGTTTGAGGAGAGAAGACATAATGTCTGTGGTTAGTGGGCCATGGGCAGAACCCTGCTGAGGTGCACAGATTCACCTAAAGATTCACATCGGCGTAGCGAAGACAGCTGCTGCCGCCAGGACCCGCAGCTGGGAAAGACACACACTGCTGGCATGTTCCTCCGCGTGTACGATACACACAGTACAGTTCCTCTGCTCTCCTAACCAACTGTAACCTTTTCATTTATAATGCCCAAATTCTATGTTACATAAGAAGGACCATCTTTGAAAATCACTCAGACATGTACGGCAGTAAAGTTGTATACAATTACACATGATTGTGTGTGTGTGCGGTGTTTTTGACATTTCCATAAATCAGCCTAACTGTACCACTGTGGTTTCAGAGCGGTCTCGGATGAGACGCTGTTAATGCCACATACACTCATCTCCAGAGGGTGCTACATTACCCTTCCAGTAAAATATACACACACACATCACAGACTCCCCTACACTGACACAAACACTTTTTTTTCCCTTTGCATTGTACAGTAGACAGTAAATATTCTGCCCCCAGTCAACCCTAAAGTCCTAATGGAAGACCCCCTTCTCCCTCTAGTGGTCAGCTAAAAAAAGTACAAAAAGGATACCACACTCACAGCAGGCCAAGAGACTCTGGGGCACTAATAGGCTTTAGAACTGTTTAATATATTGAGTATTCTTTGAACAGAAAAAAGGTATCATTCCACATCCTAGGTATCCATGTTTGAGGTGTTTTCTGGTTTTACTGGCCCACTACCGAACACGCGTCAATGTCCACCAGTCTACCTGATACAACAGCGTATGCCTCTCTTCTAGGTAAGCCTTCATGTTCTTAAACTAGAACAACTGTGTTTCCTTTCTTCTGGTCATTAGAGATAATTAGGTACACAATGCATGAGTCTGCAGAGACATTTTGTCCCTAAGAAACTTTCAACCCAAGATATATCATTATCATAATAAAGTTCTTTTCCCTTATTACCTCTTACTGATGAGCCATTGCTTTTATTGTCTCATTTATATTCCTTCTTGTTGAAAAAACGATTACAATTGGCTATATATATATATATATATATATATA
>JBBPCZ010000156.1:15866128-15886652 GCA_037974445.1 Brycinus macrolepidotus | reverse complement strand
TGTGTGTGTGTGTGTGTGTGTGTGTGTGTGTGTGTGTGTGTGTGTGTGTGTGTGTGTGTGTGTGTGTGTGTGGGTGGGTGAGTAAGTGTGAGTGTCTGTTTAATTGGCATTAGTATTCCCAGTAAAATGCTGTATACATAAAAGATCCCAAACTGTTCTTTTCTTGCTGATAAGGTTCTAGGAAAAATCTCTTGCATTGTTATAGAACCTTTACATTGTGTGAAGGAAAAGGTTCCACAATTTGTTTACAAAAAAAATGGTTCTTTAGAGAATCATCCATTGAAGGTTTCATTTATGGAGCCAAATACAGTTTAGCCTCTTCACTTTTGAGAGTTTAGGCATGTAGTTACGTATGATGAAGGTATGATGAAGGTCATTTGAGGTAACTGGTGGCCTGGTGGTTAGGGAGTTGCCCCTGCAATCGGAAGGCTGTGGGTTCGAATCCCAGGACTGCCAGTAGCACCACTGAGGTACCCTTGAGCAAGGCACCGTCCCCAAACACTTCTTCCCAGACGCTGCGTTCCTGGCTACCTGCTGCTTCACTTGGGTGAATGGGTGAAATGCAGATTTCATGTATTTTTGAAGGCAGCCCCTTAACTAGTCCAAATGAAAATCAATCCAAATGTTAAAAAAACAAAGACATATTTATGTTGACATGTTTTTGGACACAATGAGTTAACTTCTCGAATCCCTCTGCGGTTGCATAATGGTAGAGGTGAGAAGGCATTAAGTAAATGATGTGCAATATGTGAGCAATCAAGCGCTGGGTGATAAGAGCAGGTTTGGGTAAACACACCATTAGCAGGAGCATGCCTCTCTGTGTGGGCCTCCCAGCCCAGCACCAGCTTTATTGCTCAACACGGCAAAACAGCACAAATGGCCTGGCCACTGTCAAACAAGTGCTTAGGCGCTCACTCAAAAAGTCAGTGGAAACTGAATAACAAAACAAACGCAGTGGTGACTGTGTGGAGCACAGGCGTTACACATTACCCTGCTTTTCCAGGAGGAAGAGTGAGCTTAAGCTCCAGACAGGTTAAATCATCAGCACTCCAGTAATGTGTGAGCTAACACTGAGCAACAGTGGTGTGGAGTTTACAGCACCTCTTTTATTTTCTGCATCGTTCAGGAGTCATCCGGTAGCAGGAATAAGAATGTGAGCATGATTGATTTTCATGAAAAAAAAGGTATTTGGGAAACTGACAGGCCAGTCATAACATGACCATTTCACTGCTACACTTTCTGTACAGTGTAACCTTATGCAATTAGGAGGGCTCTCTTTTGACAAATCACCATGCTCATTCCTAAACAACTGCCATTTTATTTTCTATTTACCGTAATGGACAGCTGATCTTTATATTGTGAGAAATTGTTAAATGTTGAATGTAGAAATGTCGAAAAATTGCATGGGAAAAAATATTTAATATTCTTTCATTCTTCTATTAAGTTAAAAAACTTTTACCTTCTTCTGAAAAATTACCGTGTTGCAAGGTTTTGTGCCAACAGTGATGATCTGCAAGGTCTGTCCTTTAGTTTTATAAAAGAACCTGTCCAAGTTCGTAATTGTGTCTTAAAGTCCCATCTAGGAACTGCTGCTGTTGTCAGTACAGCAGCAATGGAGGTTTTTAACCTAGAACAACATCCTCATTAAAATATATTTAAGGTGTTTGCCATGCTCTTTGTCAACAAACTCCACGCTAGTCTTGGGGTGGCCCTGATGCTGCTTCTGCAGTTCTGCTGTGGTAAATTAACTAAGCAGACATGGTTAAACTGAGGAATAAATAAATAAATAAATTTGAGTAAACAAGACAGTAGGCACTGGAATAAAACATGGAAAGTTATTTGCATTCACTGATAAGTCGTTTCTCAACAAGATAAACATGATCCCAAATACAGATTATAGGGTACATTTTTACAGCTTATTAGCTCTGGGAAAAGAATAAATGGCAACTATTCGCTGATAGCTGGTGGGGCCTGGTGGTCCCTGTGAGAAGTCTCTATGCCCATTAAGCCTGACAAAAACCAAGAAACCTCTCATCTGACTCAGAGCCTGCAGACCCATTTCCATATTTTTTCACTTTCTCATCTCATTTCTCTCTCTCTCTCTCTCTCTCTCTCTCTGTCTCGTTTAGCTACAGAAATGGCAGCTCTAAAAAAAAAGCCCTCTTTCTGTCCAGCTCCTCTTTACAGCACTAACAGTAAATTCGTGGAACAGTAGCATGAAGTCAGTCACTTTTCCTGTTAAACCCTTTCATTCCTCACACTTATTTTTTAATAATTTAAGCAGAAGCAGTAAGCCTGACCCTCCCTCTCTCTTTTTCCCCTCCTCCCTCCTCACACCCTCCCTTTTCTTTTCTCCTCCTGGGACCACACAGGCACTGGACCACATCAGAGCAGTGTGGTGACGAAGTGTTCATTCACACTCGGTGTGTAAAGCGTAGAGAGGGCCGTGTGTGTGCCTCAGCTCGGTGCACTGGGGCTTAATGGCAGCCAGACACAGTAGGCCTGGAATAGCACTCACACACATCATCCCGGACCTGGCCACAGACGCCAGCTTCTGCCGGACTGCACCCACCCACACACAACACACACACACACATACACAGAGGCCTTATAGTGCAGACAGAGATTTAGCAGACAGAGAATTTACGGGGATTGAGAGTGTTTCACGTCTGTGCACTTTGCACTATGGTAAATATGTGTAGTATATGTAAATGTGCATATCTATCTATCTATCTATCTATCTATCTATTGTGAGACAATATTTGAGTTTACAGTTACATGTATTTTTTCATGGATTTTAATTTAATCAACAAATATAACTATATCAGTGCCTCTACACAAGCGTTCATTCTAATAGTGATCTAGATCTGTGCACCTAGATGTCAAAGTGCGACAGGTCTTACTATTTCACTATAACTGTTTTGGGCCAGTCTGTGTTTTGACACTACTTGGCATTTAGTGTGACTCAACACCATGACTCATCTCCACTTAAAAGAGCTAAGCTTTGAATTAATCCCTTACAGCATTAAAAAAATCAGATAACTGTGGCATTTTCTTATTCATATGTAGTGTGAAGGAATAGTAGTGCGTTGTCCATACATAAATACACATGAAAATACAAACCTTGAAACTGAACACCCGCTCATTAAACGGGCCAGACTGTGAACTATCTATTTTTCAACACACCCAGCAGTTCAGAAATAATAAAACCCTTCGGGTGGGATGACTCCATGAATAGCTACTCTGGATTATTTTGTGTGTGTGTGCGTGTGTGTGTGCGTGTGTGTTTGCATGCTTGTCTGCCTGTCAGTTAAAACGTAATTTGGGCACGAGTACATCTCAAAAATAACCATGTGCAGGTCAGAAATTATAAGTGCTCAAAACCAACAATGTATATTTTACGCAGCCAGAAATGGGTTTTTAAAATTGCCTTGAAAAAAAAAAAAAAAAAAACATCAAATGGAGCACTAAAAATAATCACAGTGGATGGTGGAGGTGCACGAACGTCAAAACAAAAACATCTCTCTCAAATTGCTAACCTGACCTGGTGCCCTCGCTAGGAGGCAATGACCATTACAGACATCTTCTGGTGGCTTAAACCGCAGCAGTAATGACTGACGTCCACTCAGGTGTGCCATTAATCAAAGTAACACAAAGCAAAGCAAAACAAGACAAAAACACTACATGAAAAACAGCAAAACAAAAGAAAACAAAACAAAGAATTTGATGTGAAAAGAGGTCTAAACACTTTATAATATCACACCCAAAGTCACAAAAGATTGTGCATTTCTGTGAGATGTGGCAAGGGGGTCAGCAGGGGGCAGTAGATATGTGTTAGCCGTGTATATATATCGAATCACATCGCTAAGCCTGGTTTAAGAGCTTGGCTTTACATGAGTATTCTCTGTACTCAGGGGCCAAGGCCAAAGCCGCGCCTAAATCCTATATGGGACAAAAGAATCATTCTCCACTCATAAATAATCAGTTGTACAGCTCTGAGAAACAGTAAACACTGGAAACATCACCAACTAACTAAAAGGGAAGTCACACTAGAGATTTGCATCAAAGCAGCATAAAAGGTCATTCCCCTGATACAATGCACATTGACTGATCACTTCATGTGGACCTCATTAGACATCAGAGAAGCCATACATTTTTCTTGCATTTAATTTTAGTTTTTGTATGACATTTCTGAGGTTTTATATACGAAAAACAGTGAAAATTACTTTTTACAGGATTATTTTTAACTTTTCTTTAAAGAGGTCATTTTTGTTACTGTGCTTTATATAAATGACCTCTGATCTGATGGGTCACTCAGAACTGAGCATCATTCAAATTTTCAAAACAGAGGCACACTCCTTATAATTTCAGAGTGAATGTATAGTGTAAACTGCTGAATACTGAATTTACAGATAAACATAAATACATTGCTTGTTTTGTGATTAAAACATTAAAACAATGGATTTAAAATGAGCTGCAAAGGTTTTCACATAGAAACCACATGGACAGGGGAGTGAACGATATTTTGAAACATCAACAGTGTTTACATACTTTTTTGCTTCTAAAATGTGGTTTTCCATGATATAGAGCCTTTGATGCATTAGCTCCTTCGTTTATCATGGATCCGTGACAGTAGTCATGATTATTATCATTACTATCATTCAAAAATGTTAAGTCCTTCAGTTTACATCCCTGCACATCTGCAGCAGGCAGATCTGCACAAATATCCTCAGCTGGCTGATGGGGGAGGGCTGCCTGACAGATGAAAACAAATGGGACATGTGAGAAAGAGGCTGACAGCTCCTGTCTGTCCTGGGGCGAGAGAGCGCGTTCGTCTGAAACTAAAACTGCCTTTTTTTCTTCTTGCAGTGCAGTTGTCCCACAGTGAGAAAATTAGTTTTCGACATTTCAGCCGCACAATTATCCCCCACCACCTCACAAGCTGCATTTATGTCTGTCTGTCTGTCATGAGGCCTTAGCAAAGGATATCATTTAGACACGACAACACGTCCACGCCCATCCACGCACCACCAACACACAGGCACACACGCACGGTACAAACACGTTCACACTTCTGCAAAGGGTGCGCACAGGCACATGGATACATACACACACACACACACACACACACACACACACACACACACACACACACACACACACACACACACCTGAGTGTGTCTTCAGACCCAGCACTTTGACACTTGGAGGCTAATCATATAATCTTGGGTAATTATAATAATAAGTCATCTCATTCAGCTTAATGGTAGTTCTGCAAGCTGCTGTTTAAGCTATAGTCTGCACTTGAGACCACTCAGTCAAGGCTCATCTAGCCCTGATCAAAAGACCTGAGCTATGAACCCATCGCTCCAGGAGCGCATTACAGCAGCAAGCAAACCACACACAGTCTGAGCGTGTAAAACAGCCGCTTCCTCAAGCGGCTGTTATCAGGCCCGCTGATGGATGCGCAGCACTAGTCTGAAAATAAATGAGTCATGATCACATTCTCGGGCAAACTTTCATTACATTTCTGGTGTGCGTGTGTTATTGGCACCAAAGGAAAAATGCTACCTGAGCTTGATGGGAGACACACCCCCTAATTGGTGCTTGGCCCCCTGTCCTCACTGCATCAGCAGGAAAGAGAGGAAGAGGAGCTGGATCCTCAGAGGCCGCTGGAATGTGATGTCGCAATTCTGCGAGACGCACAGTCACCAACACAAACACAGCACGCAGGAAAACACAGCCAGGTGTATACACACAGAGACGTACAATCTGCTTGTTTACACACAAACAGCTAACAAGGACTGAGACAGAACGTTGGGCAAGAGCCAAGTGGGATCAGTCACAAACACCAAGAGTTAGTGTACGATTGACTCAAACCAGCTCTGAGGAAGAGAGGCACTACAGGACCTGTGTGCAAATATGTACTGAAAGTCATCACTTGTGAAGTGTCACCTATTTTGTCAGAGAATAAACTACTCTCAGACTGGCAACGTTCATCAGTCCTAACTAGGGGTGGCAGGATAGCACTTTTTCATGTCTGATACTGATACCACAGCCTCAAGTATCTGCCGATATCGATAACAATCCAATACTTTCTTTTTCTTCCCTTCAACAACTAAGCTGTTAATCAATTTGACAGGATGCACTTTGAACCCGAAAGGGTTCCCTATTTTCTCTATAGTGTGCTACACCTACACCGATATAGTGCACAGGTTGCCCATTATGGAATTTGGCACGCATGGCTGAATCATCAATGGCACTTTGTTAGACACACTATACACTATTTGTGTGCAGAAGCCTGTATTTCAGTTCCTACATAGTGCACTAGAGAGTAGGGAGCTATTTGAGACGCAGCCTTGCTGTTCATCTGTGTTACTCGTGTCCCCATTTACGTGATAGTTCAGGCTTTTTCTGAAATCCAGTTTTAGCTCACCTCTAGTCCTAATGTACAAGGTTTTCCATTCGAAACTGTCTGACCTATAATCAGGCCTGGTGTCAGAAGGGTCAAGTCTTCTCCAGTTCCATCATCATGCCTTACTAAATGCTGTAGTCAGTAAATATATGCTGCAAATATAAATGTATCAATTAGATGTCAGAGAGGGCATTTTTTATCTTAACAATTTAAGATAACATGAACATGGATATTAGAGAGTGAACTCGATTTAGCCAGTATCTTTAAAAACATAACTCTGGACTATTGCATATTTGTGCTCATCATATGAATTTGTTATTTTCTATATAATTGTTTTTTTTTTTATTAGCTCTGAAGTGTTTTGACCACAAGCACATTGTTGCCTGCCTTGTCTTCACCATTTTTTTGCTTGCATGCATCACTTTGCACTGCTCACGCACAAAAAACACAAGCACAAATCATAAAGGCGGTATGACTTGCTTCTGGTGCCAGGCTAGAGGTCCACTCTAGATATCATTTTGTAAACAGCTGAATAAATGAAGTGGATTTTTACATGTAATGCTGTTTAGCGGTTTTAAGTCCCAGTCCTGGTTACCCACTGCCAAGTATATTTTCATTTATTGTTTCCGTTACTTTGCCCTTAGCACACCTAATACAGCTCATGGAGGGCCTGATAATTACCTTATGAGCTGTATCAGGTGTGCTAGGGCAGTGGGTCCCCAGGAGTGGGATTAAAAACCACTCTACACTCTTCTTCTGATGAATAGTCTATAGCCACTTATGAAGGCAAAGCACTATCAGCCCTTAGTAATGTTTCAATTCCTGCCCAACAATAAACAAGGCTGTCTGTATGTAAAGACAAACAAGGCACAAACATAAGGTATGAAACAGAAACCTCTCCTCTTCCTCCTAAAAGAGAAGAATGCCACCTAGTGGCTGATCACTTTGGTTGTCTGCAAAAAAAAAAAAAAACAAAACTAGAGAAGTGTAGCAAGACATTTTTTGTATTAAATGATAATAATCTATTGATCACATAATTAACTGACTATAGCAGTCCATCTTTAAATGACAGTATAAAATCAGGTTGTTCTGCACACACGGAACTGAGACAGGTTAGGAAAGCTGACAAAAACAGTTTGTTCCTCGGCTGCCAAAAGCTTTCCGGCACATCACAAATAGCTTTTCTTTTTCCCCGGGGTTATGAGGTGGCATATAATATGCACTTTTCGCATATGTGATTTTGAAGACCATCAGCGGTAATGGAGAAGTAAATGTAGCCTTTAGTCCCATAGAGAGCTAGACAGAAGCAATTTTGCTGATGAGTTATTCCTGTGAAAAACTCTCTGTCTTCATCAGGAACAGTTTAATGTCCTTCTGCCACTCCATTTTCCCACGGCTGCCACCACAGTTTGGATGGGCAAACATTCATATCTGAAAGAGCAATCTACTTTTGGTGGACAGAAGAAGATTGCGCTGATAAATAATGACATACTGCTTGAGCGAGTCGTCTGCAAGACTGGAATATGATAAATAGTAACCTTGCATGGAACAAACAAGCTTTCTATAGTGTACCCTGTCAAGAACATGATACACTCAATTATAAATCTTAACCAAAAATAATGTATTGCCAATTTATTAACAAATACGTGTTCATTACATAGTTACTGGTCTAATAATACTACTACTAATAAAACTGACTTCAAATTCTTTGATCATTTCAGAGAAGAAAACATGATAAATGAGTATACAAGATAAATTACTTTGATTTAATTAATTATCAACAAAGAATCAAAAATGCTCTGTATGCAACATATGCAATCGAAGTTATGAAAATACATGTTTATATCGCATATATATCTCTCTATTGTTCTTTTTTCCCAAAATATCAGGGCTATCACAGCCATTTATACTCTCAGGGTGTAAAAAAAACATCCATCCAAAACACATCAGGAACAATTATATTGTGAGAACGTCAGTGTGTGCTGTTCATTTACAGAATTGTAAAAAGGTTTCAAATGATCAGTTATCTGTATGACTGGACCCAAATTGTATACAAACTCTCCATACACAGACATAAAAAAAAACACGGCCTGAAAACGGTTTTAGTCAGCTACATGTTCTTAACATCTGTTGCTTACAAAAAAAAAATGAAGCATATCTTGAAACATAATGCCAACTATCCACTGCACTTTCTGTGTTGCTCACATTGCTTTCAGCCAATGCATCCCTTAAGAAGTGACAGCAATAACAATTTACCTGACACTAAAATATCCAGTGTAATCAATACAATCACTTTGCTTAAAAAAAAATTAATTAAACAAACAAAAAAAAAAATCCAGAAGTATAGCCACAATTCTTGGTCGGCCTTGGTTGGTGACTGGTGCATATAAATAGGAAACAGGGGAAACATATATTTTTTGCACTTCGAAAACCAAAAAAAAAAAAAACCCAAAAAACAAAAACAAAACAATGGAAACACAATCAAAGATTAAAATAAGACATCAGAGTTTTGTCATTGGTATATGAAGGTTGTTCCAGGGGCCCATCCATAGCTCCTCTTCATCTGAAAGTGTGTGGTCACTCGGAGACTCAAAAGTCTCTCTGATCTCCTCTTTGTCCACAGATGACTCCAACTCCTGCCCACAGCGCCCCTGGTCTTGGTCCAAATGAGCCTTAACAATGTTGGACTTTGGCCCTATTCTGTCTGGGCCTAATATACTCGACCCTAAGGATGCACTGGATGACCTCGTGTTGAGGTTGCTGTCAGCCACAGATGAAAGCACGACTGTGGATCCAACAGTAGGCCCATCTGAAGTGCTATTTAAAGGTAAATGCTCCTCATGCGTAACTCCTAGTTTTTCCAGTTTTTTAAACTGTTTGCCTAGACGCCCAGGTGAGCCTAGTTTTAAGTTATTAAGGTAAGGTGAGCGCCGGGTTCTGATGATGGTACCATTCTGTGCCAGGTACACTGAGCCATTAATGTTGCTGTGGCTGTTGACATTAGGCATGCGGTTCCGCTGGACGTCTGAGCCGCTGTCCTCTCCTGTAGTCGTAGACTCCTCCTCTCCCTCGACAACTAATTTGATCCGTTTCTTTCTGCCAGCCTGAGAATCAGAGAGATCAGAGAGATAAAGAAAGCAAGATCAAGATTTCAAAGTGCAGAAACAATACTGACCTTCAAAAAAGGAACATTAAATATGTTTAAAGAGGAGGAAGTAGCAAGGAGAAAGTGAATCTGAATCATTCATGGTATGTCCAGTTTGTACAAAAGTGAAAAGGCAAAGATGAGAGACTGCCCCTTTCGAAAAGAGAAAATTCATAAATGCACACCAGAAGAGGACAGAGATTGAAGTGTCATCACTGTCTTCATGCCCATGCAGTTGTAGAAGTTGTGGTTCACTCAAAAGTACACCCAAATGCAGGGAAGAACTGAGATGTTGGTACAGGAAAAAGGAAATCACTGCACTTCAGAGCAGAAAGATTAAATAAATTCAGTCTTACTTTTAAAATTTGTTCTCTTTCCTTTCTTAGAAAGCTGTAGAGCTTCCTGATTCTGATTCAGCATCTGAAGCTGCTGTGGCCCCTGATCCTGAGCCACTGCCAGATGTTAAGGCATCTTCATCAACCTCAGTGATGGGTGAGAGCCCTCCAAATGAACTCTCGGCGCTGCTTTCAGCGCCATATGGCGTTCCTCCATGTGCGCCTGGAGTTCCTCCACTTCCAGAAGCCGAAGCACTTGACCTTTGTGACACTGCTCCATCACTCAGCTCACCTGAAGACTCTCTACTGTCTTCTGTAGCCTCCTCCTCTTCATCCTCCTCCTCCTCTTCATCCGATCCCTCTTGCTCTTCCTCGCTCTCCTCCTCTATGGTGTCCTGGGAGGAACGTGTGATGATGGACTTGCGAGAGCGGCGGCTTCCCCCTGCCGATCTGGAGCTGGTGGAACTTCTCTCGCTGCCACTCACTGAAACAGCATCTGATCCAGCGTCCTCCGAACCGGACACTTCCTCAGACCCGCTCTGCGCAGAGCCTCTTGATTGCCTGTCACTGCTGCCCACACTTCCAGACATGGACTTCTGTGAGGACCTCAGGGAAGACCGAGCTGATGACGCTTGGGAGCCCACAGAGCTTCCTCCAGAGCCACTGGCACTCTCTGAGGCACTACCACTGGATCTAGCACTACCAGACCCCCTGCCACTAGCGTTGCTGTGTGTACTAGATCTCTCCGAAGATCCTTTACTGGCTTCAGTGCGTGAGGATTTCATGGATGAGCGAGCAGAGGACACCTCTGATCCAGATCCAGACTCTTTAGATTCTGCACTTTTATCTTCATCTTCTTCAGATTCTTCTTCAGAATCTTTTTCAGTGGCTGAGCTCCTCTCCACACTGGATTCTTCCTCAGTTCCGGATTTTTCAGTTCCTGATTCTTTTTCTGTTCCAGAGGCTTTTTCTGACCCTGACTCTTCCTCTGAGCCTGATTCCTCTTCTGAGCCTGACTCCTTCTCAGTCCCTGATGCTTTCTCTGACTCTGACTCTTTCTCGGTTCCAGACTTCTCTGTTCCTGACTTTGATTTGCTTTCTTCATCAGATTCCTCTGGTTCTTCTGGCTCTGACTCAGAGTCAACAGTGCTTTCATTAGCATCATCTCTGTCCAGATCCACCTTTAGGTAATCCTTATCATCAGTGGAGGCTGCAACGCTACTCCTTTCTGATGATTCATCCTCTTCCGAAGCCTTCTTCCGACTCTCAGCTTCGGAACCGCTAGCTTCAGGCTCACTGACACTGATGGAAACTTTGGATTTTCTCTCCTCCCTCTCAGATTCAGCTGCAGACTCATCCTTCTCACTGGCAGAGCTTCGGCTGATGCTGCTCTGGGACTTACGTCTGATTTGCAGTTTTCTGGTTATATTGATCCGTTTCAGGACTTTCCCTAGTCGAGCTCTAGCTGAGGACACAGTGCCATCAACAGAGCCAGTCGGGCTTGGTCCCCCTGTCAGACTCTCTTGACTGCCAATACGGCGTGCAGATGTCAGCTTGGCATAATCTTTGTCCTTCTTGCCCTTCCCAAACATCACCGGGAAGATCTTGGCCTTCTTCCAAGGGGAGGTACGAACCTGTTCTACTTTTTTCCCAGCAGCAAGCAGCTTGCTGAGTTTCATGACAGATTTCAGCTTCTTTGCAGCTGTGGACTCCTCTGCCTCTGCTGCTCCTTCGAATTCAGGAAGAGCTTCTGGCTCTGCTGGTTCAATCTCATCCTCTGGTGGGATGTCCCTGAATCCCACACGCCTACCACGCCCACGCCCTCGCCCTCGCCCTCTGCCCCGACCCTGTAGTGAGATATTTTCCTTTAAAATAAATGTTTCAGTCAAACTAATTTCTATGCTGAAAAAGTCACATATATAGACTTGACTTCAGTAGAATTTTGTTGCTTTTGGAAAAAAAAACTCTTCACCTCCATTTTTGTAGGTTTTTTTTTTTCATTGTGTCAAAATGTCATGATGAACAGGCCAACAGTAATACCTCCTGGGATTATTTTTAATAAGAGACTTTGTACTGATAGCGATGAAATATTAAAACACGTCTATCAACACAAACCTGTTTTGACGTAATACAGATAAAACATTTTATTCACGTGGAAATGATGTGCACATTTGAATCAAGTAAATTCAATGCAATACTTTTTTCAGGGTATATTAAAGCCCTTTGTAACAGAGACGCAGAGCTGTAATGTAATAAGGTCTGTCTAAGTCTCCTCTTTCCTCACTTTCAACACCAGGCACACACAACTACGGAAAATCAATTTGTAAAATTTTGTGTCATTGACGTTTCAATTTGCATTAGGCCATTATCTTACTTCTTTGATTTACTAGTAATAAAAATGTGCAATATTACCTCTGGGCCATATTGACCGTAGTAGTAGCCATCATCCTCCATGATGGCCTCTCCATATTCATCGTATACGGGAGATATCAACCTCCTACGGCTCCCATACGGAGGATAGGCATCATACCTTCAGGAGGGAACATCAGAGAGCAATAAGACACAGTATGGAATTTCAAAATCACTAAAGTGATTAAATTATAAACATGAAAAGGAAGGGATTTTATTTGAGTTCTGGTTTTGGGTACATGTCTCTCAGAAACAGTCTCTAGTACAAAAGTTTGCAGATGGCCACACCAAAGAGAGGAACGCACAGAAAAGAAAGTCACATAGTTACTTCCTATGCATTTGTGCTCCTTCATCCTATGTGAGGTCACCCCTGGCAACAGACAGAGCCACCGATCCAGAGCTTAAAAGCTTAAGACCCATTAAAGACGCTCCTGCTCTCTAAATAGCCATAGATCTCAGCTCGTCTGGGTCGCAGTGGAAGCTTTACAGATCTATTATTCACCAAATAGTTTTTATTTTTAGTCAAAACCAATTTAGCTTTTGTTTGAAAGCACATGATCTTGTCTCCATAATAATCCAACTACTAATCCAAGTAACACCTAACTACAAGATGAGAAACATCTATATATTTTACGGATAGCTGAGTGCTCATACTTACTGAGTAAAGAGTTTATGACAGTTCTGTAATGAATTAGCAAAACAAATGTAATTCGTTGTAGTTCTGTAACAAACGGAGCTGAAATATTGAATTTCCTGCATTACCTCCTTAGGCTTTGTTTCTTTCCACCTGTTGGCATATTCAGTATCCTCTGCACCAAATTGGAGAATCAGTACGAATGCGTAGTGGAAATATGCAAGGATCATTAATATTTCAAATGTTTCATCATTATTTAAAAGCACTTCTGGGCAGAGTTCAGATGAGAGGTTCATTGCTGATGTTCAAAGTTTTGCATCACACCAAAACTTGCTAAAAACAGATCATAATGTATACTAAAAACACCTGTGTACAAGGGTACTGAGGTTAAAGTGTATTATCTCTTGTATGGTGATGAGAGCTTAGTCTCAGAGCACCTCGGTGGCCATCAGATTCCATCTGTGCCACTTTATTGCATGAATATAGCATATGCGTGAGACTAATTACGTAGGGCTAGGTAACAGGAGAAGCCAAAAGGGGATAATGTGCAGAGTCGACGCTCATGTTATGAAATGCCTGCTAGCGAGGGAGGCTCAAATCCTAATGAATCCACCTGGCTTAGCTGAGGAATGATGAGGGATGCTGATGGTACTTTAAGCCTTTCATCTTGTCAAAGTATCCATATCTCCCTGGAGTGGCTGACACTAAACCTTAAACATGCAGTTCAGCACACAACATTTGGTCAGCATCTGTTCTCATGGTGATACTGCCCAGTCCTCTCTATTCACCATATGGGCTAGTATAAGCACCGCAGCTAGTTGAACGCTCACTCATCTCCGTCTCCCACTCTCATGCTCGGTCTGCCACCTTTTCTGTGTTTGTACATCGTGAGATGCTCTTTTGTTGTTGTGTGTTCTTGGAAAACTGTTCTCAGCTTTCAAATTGTTAGCCAAGTCAGTCTCTGTCTCTCTCTCTCTCTGAGGGATGGATATCATCATGGGCTCAGGTGCCCTGTTCGAGCCTGCGTAATTGAACACATTTGGAGGAAGAGAACAGAGCAAACATAAAGGATGAGAAATTACAGATGGGTAGAACAGAGATTGAAAAGAACAGTGGGATCCGGGGCATAATGCATAATCTCTGCTCCTACAACTTATAATTTCCTGTATTTACTGAGCCATTCCCTGAGAAGCTTTCAGGGTTGGAAAAGTCAATCGGCAAAAAAAATGAAAACTACGCACCTTCTACCATACCACAAATGTAATTTAACATGTATATAACATGTGCTTCTTTGGTTTTGCACTGGTTTTACAAAGCTTAGGCAGCTATTTACTTCTATTACTAAAGACATAAACTTTGGACACCAAATAGTCTTGATGGACTGGCTACGTTTGAGGGGGTAAACTTGAATGTTAGAGAGCCTCATTAATCCTCTTGGTTAAACTTTTTAATGAAGATCAATGCATCCTCCAGCAAAGTGGCCACGCATATGCACGAACACAAGACTGAATAGACGTAGACAAATAAAAGACCAGGTCAGTCCTAATTTCAGCCGAAGTATTCCCAAAAGTCAAAATGGGGAAAATACTGCAAGAATTCAAACAAATGGTCTACCTGAATTATAGAACCATGGTCAACCTTCAACTGTGAACTGCAACAAGCATTTTCATTTCAGCACAAAGCAGTCCAGGGACTGCTGGGTCATTACAAACCATAATTTCTGTAGCAGAACAGACATCAACAACTGTGTGAGAATGTAGGTAATTAGTTGGCAGTGCTGTCACGGCCATAGCCCCTTGCTGCCCCTCTTTGGCTTTGCAGCAGCTGGTAATGCAGAGAGCGCTGCTCAAGAGGCTACATTTGCTTAATGCACAGCAAGCCAAACTAGAATTATGAGTTAATGGACTACACTTCCATATGTGGCCTAAATTAAATTATGAGAATTTTACTGTCCCTGTGCTAAACCAATATCTCTAGTGAGCAGCTTTGATGATCACACAGCTGCACAGAATTCCTCGGAGGGTTTCTGAAGAACGGGCCATGCAGGAAATTCACTCCTTTCATAATTCTGCTTCTACGCGACGATAAGGCTGCCTACTTAATAAAGGTAATTTTCAAACCTCTCAAGAATTCTTGCTGTAACACTAGTTTTCACACAGCAAACACACACGAGACAGTGAAAACATGACACAGTAGACACACACACACAGGCACACGTCTTTACAGCAATTCTTTCACATTTCTACACTGCAATTTTCCACTGAACTCACCCTTGGTCATAGTTATAGTAGTCTTGTGCATAGTAGTCTTGTCCAGGGTCAATACCCGATTCCATGGAGAGCGCCTAGACCAAGAGCAAAAGAACAAAAACAAACTATATAAAGGGGTTTAATATGGACACTTTACATAATGACACACTACTGTTTTTCATTGCTTTTATCCAAAATGCATATAAAATATAAGACTTACGAAATTATATGCACTGCAGGGTGATATAAATAAAAAGTGGATGTGTGTATATATATATATATATATGTAAAAAGTACCTACAATACCTTTGTTTATATAATAATCTACACTGTATAATAATGATTAGCTGCATGCAATGTGAAAATATGAACTTAATTAATATACAGAAGAAGGAACTTCACAGTGGCTCATTCACAATGAGGAACACAGCATCGACAGACGTGTTACCTACCCACTGTACAACAGCCTTATGCAAACAAGAGGATGAGCAGCAGGAGGACATTGAAGCAATAGTTTACTTGCAGAAAGAGGGAAATAAAGACTCTACCTCTGGCCTGAGCAAAGATGGCCTCAGCAGCTGCTGTTGCTAGCAGAAAGACACAGGGAAGGAGAGAAGGGACAGATAAAGAGAAAAAGAGGGAAAAAGAAAAAAAAATATGACCAGATCAAGAAAGGATGTGTGAGAAGACATAAGACAACCATAAACATGGAGAACACTGTGAAAGACGAGTGAGTGGATTAACCCTTTGAAGGCTACAGTTATTGTTGTTTTTGCATATTATTTAAATGTATATGATTAATAACACACCTCTACAAAGGATTACATTTTCATTCTATATTGACAACATCAAGTCTGTATTTTTTGACTATTTGTTGTAAAGACAAATGAAACAGCGATGGCAAACACATAAATAGTGTTATTTCTTTCCACAGCTTTTTATCAAATTTGAACAGTGACAGAGTATCACTTCTTCTCATTATGAAAGCAAAGGGTTTGACTGAACCCTTAAAAACCTCACTAAGCCTAACCTGAAGCCTAAACTCTAACCTACCCAAACTCAGCTTGTTTTAATCAGTCTGAACGAAAAAGAAATATTTAATATGGGGCGACACCAGGCTTTTGTTATCACCGAAGATAACCGTGACTTCTAAGGGTTAAGATGGTTAAAAGGACGTGGGGAACAAAAAGAGTGGGTTAACCAAAGTGGGTTAAAGACTACAGCAAGGAGGTACAGTGGGATAGAGGGGAGAGCAAGTCAGGGAAAAGCTCCTGCAGGGAAATGAAGAACAGCACAGTGGAGAGGAGAATCTACTGGCTTAATAAGTTGACATTAGAAGAACACAAATGTTAAAGTTGAACGAGGAGGAAAAGGTCAAGTCTGGCTGAAGTATGCAGAGCATAAGGAACCTATTCCACCACTGAAGTAATGTCTTCATACGCCTCCTTCCCTTTACCTATCTCAGGGAAATAATGTAAGCCATGGAAGCTGCCACTTGGCAGAGATTAGATAAGGCTTTTCAATAAAAACACTGTCCTCATATCTCTACCAGAGTGTAAAAATGGAGGTAATGGCAGGATTTTTTATCTCTCCCTCCATCTCATTGAGATTCTGCTCTAATTCTCCCTCAGGCACTATTGGCAGATTAGAGTGATGAGGAACAAGAAGCTTGTCTACCTTACATGAATAAATATGAGCAGTCCACAAATAAATAAAGCATTGCACACCATTTAACAAACAGAAGAACAACATACCTCTCTGCCATATCCACGCCTGGCATGTGATGGGGAAAGAAAATAACAAAAAAAAAAAAAAAAAGATTAAAATAGGTCCTTGTATTGTGCTGTCCAGTTAAATGATTCTATTGTTGTTTTTATTACTCACTGTGCTCTTATAGTATGTGCTTATTCAGCCACAGAGGCTGTCTGAGTGAATCAGCATTTCAATTCTCACTGTTTGCCATTATCAGAGTATCAAGAAAGGAGCAGGCTATGGAAATAGAGTTGGTAAAGTGGTGCTGGAAAGCATTTACACACAGAGTGCTCCTGGAGTGAGAGTGTATGAGGTGCTGACAAGTCAGTTTACCACCAAGCAACACCCTGATGTCTGTTTATCTCTCCTTGTTTCAAATAACTTCATACACACAGGAACACATATGCACACATGCAAACACACACACACACACACACACAAACACACACACACAGCAAATGTTTTATAATATAGTTTTTTATACAAAAATAGAACATGAGGTCCAATGTGTGTCCTATATGTACTATATATGCAAATACAAGGAATGTAACAATAAAACAAATTATTTTTTTACTTGTATTGAAGTGTGAATAGCATGTTAGCCTGTGGCTATTGTGTTAGCTTGGGCTGACAAATTGGTTTGTGGCTAGACTGGGACTTTCGTTTCAAATGTTGTTGTTTAATAATATTAGTTAAACTGTGGGGGAAACCTAAGAACCCTCAGAAAAGGTGTAATTTATGAGAAAAAAGTGTCCAATTTTAGTTTAAAGTAAGATTAAAACTAAAGTTTAAAACGTTGCTAGCAATTAGCAATTATTATTCAAAAGAACCATGTTCGTATTTAGAACTTGCCAAGGACTTCAGTGATTTTTATTACATTATTACATTTTGGTTGGAAACAAAAGGGTTAAATTCATTAAAAAAAAAAAGCCCAATTTTTTCAGATTTTGTTTCCCTCAGTGGTAACAAAGTACACTGATTAGGACTTCACAAACTGGATTAAAGGCGTAATGCATAAGGCATTACCCACATACAGAGCCAGGAGGTGACAGAAAAATTAACCAAGTCATCTTTGATTTCCAGTGGGTGTGACCAATGTTGGGTAAGAAAACAACACACTGGCCCAAGGGTACTCGGCACAGTTTGGTAGGTTTCCCACTCAATCAAACCCACTAAATCTGACAATTAACAGATGAGTTGAATCAGGTCTGTTTGAGCAGGCCAGTCGCCAAACTGCGCTGGACACCAACCCTCCTGAATCAGCGTTGTCCTTCTGGAAGCCCTAAATACATCACTGACTGTGAATACAAGTGACAGCCGTGGGGTAAACAGCTCTATGCCAGGATTTTTACTGAAGGAAAGACTACAAGGTAAAATATAGTTAATATTTTATAAAATATGGAATGTCCCTCACCACCATCAAATATCCATGTATAATCTAGAATGGCCACAAAATGCTAATCTGAAGGCCTTCCTCTAATTGTCATGGTTCATCACTGACAAACTGAAAGTGAAAACATTAATATCTTTAAGTAAGGCCCATTTTCAGCCACTCGGCTATTTTTTGCTATATTTAAAAAATGTATCCAATCATGACACTGCAGCACTGCACTGAATAATGAATTTGTGAAATGTTACATCCTTGGTAAGTAACTATATGGAATAATCTTTTTCTGAGCCTAATTCTAAACATTAACCTCGGTTTCTGAAAAGAAATGCTGTAATGTTTAAAAAAAAAAATGAAGTAGCTTTCACAGTTCTCCAACAAAGACAGCACATTCTTTGTCCTGAAAATGTATGAAAACAAACACATTCTCTTCACAAATGGAAGAAAATGTTCAAGCTCATAACCCTAACTGTTTTAAGACTGGGCATAATTCTTCCTACAGAATGTTCAAACAGATCCGCCTGAAGCGCTCAGAATGGGGAATACACTCTTCTACAGAGAAACAAATGAAGAACTAATGGTGGTACTGACCTGCATTCACTCAGAGCCTAAGCAAGATGAATGGGAGTGTGTGTTGAGTTGTTAAAAGATTTATAACCGTGCAAGTGATGTGCACTTGATGTTATGTGCACATTTACACACACACACACACACACACACAAGCATGCACACACACACACACGCACACACGCACACACACGCGCGCACACACACACAGGCCAGTGTCAGATGGATAATCTGTGTAAAGGGCAGTAGGTGTTACGAGCAGAGTGGTGCTAACTAATGCAGCGCTAAAAGGGCTCGGTATTCTCACTGTGTGGGGTCCAGCTCCTCTCCTCCGCCTCAGTCAACATTTAAACCTGCTGTCGCTCAAACGTACTGATATCTGCAAAAACCTTGAAGAAGTAGCATGAAAATAAAGCTGAAGAGGAGAAATTTCTGTACACTACTTTGACCCAGGCCAAGAATATGACAGGTTTACTTAGTTTAGCAATGTCTCTATAGGAACAAAAACATGTTTTAAAAAACGTCCTCTTAGTCTTAAACGTAGAAACTGCTGATGCTGTCTGAAAAGTTTTTGCTTACTGTAAAATCATGACGTCTAGGTTGAATAAATTGGGCCTTTTGTCTTCCGCTTGTCCCCAGGCATGTTGTTATCCTGTTTTGGCTGAGATTGCATGCTACCAATGCAGTAAACATATTCACCCAAATGTGCAGCGTGTCCACTATTTGTTTGACCCTATATTACACTGGCTAAACAAAATAGGAAACATTCCAAAAGCCCCCGGCCCCATTCAACAAACAAAACTCAATGGTTCTCTCTCTCTCTCTCTCTCTCTCTCTCTCTCTCATGCACATCAGTACAAAGGTGGTTATACAGCAGTATCCAGGGAGAAGGAAAATGAAAAGTAAGAAGCCTTATTATCACCATCATAACAAATCCTTTTATCTGGTAGGTAAGAGAAGGAAAAGAATACTTGTTTTAAAGCCATGTCCTCGCGTTAGTTGTAGAAAAAATCTTGACTCAGTTCAAAATTAGGAGAGGAAACACTGAACACTCTCTGTTGGTTACAAGCTTGTGGTTTATTCCCTTTGCAAAGAGGGCTCACATCTCACAGAATGCCTGCAGTCAGCAAGATGGAACAAAGTTGGCATCATCACTGACTCTTTTACAGTCGTTACTCCAGTACACCGTAAAAGCAACTCGTTATCTGTGAATACAGGTCCCACGAACATCTGGATGTCAGCACCTTCCCTTCTTGAAGTTACTTTAAGTGCAGCTGCCCTTACCATAAATTGTAGAACAGCTCAAATCACGTAAACAAGCATGGGGTTATACTAAAGTATCTTTAGGGGTCATACAAAGTACATCTTTGGCACTACTTGTCCATTACACTTCTTAAAAAGGGTTTTCTTTAAAGTTACTAAGAGTTTGATATTGTGTGTTAATACTGCCATAGTCCCAATGATATTTACATCAACCTGTCTATATACCTATCAGTTTAGCTCCTCCCATCCTCCCATTCACACTGCACACACACACACACACACACACACATATATATATATATATATGTATTAGGGCATTAACGACTTCAGATTTTTTCAGATCGACTTATCCGTCAATAAAGTCGAAG
>JBBPCZ010000156.1:15773076-15791524 GCA_037974445.1 Brycinus macrolepidotus | reverse complement strand
AAACTATGGTTTACTGTATTAAAGTGATTTGTAATTATTGTAAAATTAGTGTTTTAACACTAACAACACTACTGCCCTGTAGCAAACAGCTTTTAAGTATAATTTTCTCAGGTGTCTAAGACTTTTGCACAGTACTGTATGTAAATGCATTGATTTTTGTGACATCACAAGCACAGCGCATTTGAAACGGGCTGTTTTCGCGCTTAATTTCCATATATGGACCAAATGGAATGGAGAGTGAGTGGTATGTTTTGCGATTTTAACAGTGATTCCTTACTAATTCCAGGAAAAACAAAGAATATAGTATTTCATGATACGAGCATTTGAAATAAATGAGTCATTCACAGGGATGATAACTGAGCATTCTGAATCAACCGATGCCTTACGCACTCAACACAGCGCATCGCACTGACTGAGACGCAACAGGCACTTATGACTTTTCTAGGGTAAAGTTCTCAAGCTCTTTCTTAGAAATATTGCTGGAAGTAGCTTTTAACAAACCCTGCGAAATATAAACTAACTCTCCATTAGTTACACACTAAGTAACACCACACAGGTCAAGGTTTCATTTGAAAATGCAAATTGGTGTCACCTGAAGAAGATGCCGGCAGTCTTTTAATAGGAGCAATGTCATGGGAAGCACTTGTTAAGATAATTGGACCACAGGCTGAGGACAATGAGCTGAAATTTATTCTCTCTTTTTTCAGAGCGCACATGAGGAAAGTTTAATCAGGCAGAGAATGTGTACACATTCTGAACTAACTAAAGCAGTTCAGTGCCCGCACTGCCGGACATTTCTAGAGGCGAAAGAGAGGTAATATCATAAAATGAAACTCATTAAAATATGCTTCCCATTTGGAACTCGAATTCAAGAAAGGATATGGACAGATTGTAACAGAATATACATTATCTACCCAAAATATATTCACCTAATCAATATTGCAGCCCCGAGCAAAATGTACTGTATTACCCGGACACTTACGTTTGAGAGAGGTTGAAGACCTGCTGTGGATCGCCACTCTGAATGCGGTATGTAATTGGATCTAGCTCACGGTCTGTAGCCTACAGAAACACAGAAATAGAGTCAGGCAAACACGGATGGTATCTTTTTTATATCTGTAAATGAGCTAATATTCAATTCCACCCCCCTTTCCAAATGCCAGTTAATAAGATCCACATGCCCTCACACCTTTTATTCTTTCAGTTTTATATGTGAGAGGACCTAGTTTCCAAATGTACTTTTTTCAGCAATGGATTATTCAACTGTAAAAAGTGTATAACCACAGAACCTGCCATGTCCAAACCTGAAACTGCACCAGAAAAAGTCTTAGGTTTAATTTATTTTATTATAACAAGATTATTTCAAGGTTATTCCAAGTAGTTTGGGGCCATTCTGCTGTTTTGTATAACAAAAAGATAGAAATGAGAGAAAAATACAAGGTTTTAATATGATACTGATGATACATAGTCTTTCCCAGGAAACACAAATGACAACTTTGGGGGATCACAACAACAACAACAACAACAACAACAACAACAATATAAAAATACTCATAAAAACATGTATTGAAAGCAAAAAGGAGGATATTGGCTCTTTGTATTATATTGTATTTGTATTGTGTCCGACCTGCAGGTTCAGGAGAATAGCTCCTATCCTCATGGCCTCGCTGATCTCCAGGTTGTAGGTTTGCAGAGGGAAGCGTGGAGGACTCTGGTTATTAGGAGGCAGAACCTCAATATAAACAGTAGTTATGGAACTCCTGCAGTGAGAAAATGCACAGTGTGAAAGCATTTACTATGCTGCGGCACAACAGAAGAGCAATTATAAAGAATTAAAATAAACAGCTAAATGAAGACATGAATGATTCAAGCAGGGAATAAACAAGGCTACTTTTTTATTTAAAAGAAGAATGAACAGGATAAGGGAATGAATGTCTCACCTTCTTTCTGCCTGAGGTGCGTTGTCTGCTGCTCTGACGGTGAGGGCGTAGGAGCGGCCTACAATGAGAGTGACCCCCGGGGCTATGGTGATGCGGCCTGTGCGGTTACTGATGACAAAATCTCCCTGGTCACCCGCCAAGATTTCATAAGTGACCAAACCATTCAGACCTTCATCTGCATCCTGAGCAGTCAGCTGAGAAAGAGAAACAGATAAGGATGAAGTCAACAAATGCTGATAAGTTCAATCAGACTGAAACATTGTGTTAACTGTGAATTAAAGGTAGGTATTACATTCAGACATAATAAGGCATTCTCATATTAACAATATTTTTTAAGCCATTTTGTTTTTCTCAGGTTTGTGAACAGGCTGAAATGGATAAAATCCACCTGCACAATTGTAAGACTGCATTTATCAAAAAAGGCCATGTGCCAGCCCGGTGGCAGAGCTGCCTTTCAGCCCTAAACATGTGCCGACTACTTCTCGGACTGACTAAGGGACAGCTGCAGAATATCATGAAGGAGGATGGACTCTTTTATAATGGGTTCTCCAGCTGAGTCAGAGAAAGATGACTGAGGCAGGAGAATCACAAGAGAGACCATGAGAGACCAGGTGCTTTGTTTTGGTTTCACTTTCATATCAGAATAAAGTCTTACTGCTCACTCAGCCTCTTCAGTTTTTGCAAAAATAATATAAATAAGAAGAAACAGGAAAGACTTGGTAAAATATATGAACCGACATTCAGTTAGATACCTGTTTCTATACTGAAAATGTAACTACCATGTTGTTGCTAACAGACTAATTATAACTGATATACAGTTATTAAATGATGGTTTAAATGTCTTCAAGGAAAACTGATTTGCAACACCCATATCACCCAGGTCTTGCCACCGCATCTCAATGGGGATAAAGGCAGAACTTTATCCAACAACTTAATTTTGTATAATTTGAACCCTTCAGAGATGGGCCTGCTCTTGAGCTTCAGATCATTGATTTTCTGGTAAAGAGCAGAATTCAAGATTCCCTCAGTTTTGGCAAGTAGCTCATGCCCTGAAGCAGCAAAGCATTGAGATGAGGAAATGGGGGACAAGCCTTTTTGTTCCTCCTGACTAGCAGATGTTTTTTTGCCCAGTCTCTTTCTAATGGTGGTATTATGAAGACAATGCTATCTGAGGCAAGCAATGTCTGCAGTTCCTTAAATGTTCATCTGAAGTCTTTCGTGATTTCCCAGATGAGCTGTGCTCTTGGCCCACTGGACACTTCTGGGAAAATTCACATTTTCTCCAATTGCCATTAATGGCTCTCACAGATATTTGCTGGAGTCCCAGAGCCTCTGAAATGACTTTTTTGGACTGATATATTCCAATGACTTTTCTGGAATTTCTTTTCATCGCAGCATAGTGTGCTGCTTGTTGAGCTGACAAATTGCATACAGCAAAGATCTTGTTTATACTTGTAAAGTTTATTTGAATATACTGGTGGCCTGGTGGTTAGGGAGCTGGCCCTGAGATCAGAAGGGCGTGTGTTGAATCCCAGGACTGCTAGTGGCACCTTTGAGGTACCCTTGAGCAAGGTACCGTCTCCACACACTGCTCCCCGGGCGCCGTGTTCCTGGCTGCCCACTGCTTCACTTCGTGAATGGGTTAAATGCAGAGAACCATTTCTTGCTGTTCAAATAAACACTTACACTTATTTTTTCTATATATTTTTATTTCTTAGTTTTAGCCTTTAATTTTGCCTTTCATTTATTGTAACTATATTGCACTGTCTGATGGACGTTTCAGTGGTACATTTCACAGCGCGTCATACTTGTATATCTGTGTCTGTGACAAGAAGTCTTGAATCTTGAAAATGCAAGGGCACTGAGCAGCAATGTGTTAAAAATCACTATTCTACGCTGATGATGTCCCAGAAAACTCTGGGCAAAACTGATTTGCTAAAACTGATTGATGGAGCATAAGCTGCTAACTTTAAACTTGAGGAAAACAGTGTCCATGTTGTTTACAAGGAAAGGTAGAGGGAGGGAGTGTGACAATATCAAAGCTTACTTTGTTGGCAGTCTTATTAAACTCAAAGCCAGTGCTACCTGCTCTCTGGGGAGGAGATTGTTGCCACAGATTTATCCAAAACATAAGCACAAAATCAGTCGCTATACACAGCATGTCAACATCAATATGAAGAAGCACCCAGTGTGTTCTGTAATTCTCTACTATTTTGACTTTAACTGCTCTATTGTAGGATTTCGTAGACCCTTAACACTCCTAAAACTGCTTTTCTTTTGTTATTGTGTCAATCAGTAAAGGTTGACACCCCTGTCTGCACTTCATACTGAAAGTGTATTGCCTTTCTACTTCACTTCTCTCTCTGAAAATACAATATGCTTTAAGGCACAAGAATGGGACCCACTACAATAAAATCTTGGCGCTGCTCGGTAGCCAGGTTTATTGAAATGGAGATTGCATGCAAAGTATTAATGAGATTTAAAGGAAATCTTGGTTAAATCCTCAAACATGAAAAAAACGTGGTCAAATATAAATTAAAGAGAACAAAAGAAAGTTCCAGTTCCCTTTCAATAATCTTGCTTAAAAGTAAACCCATAACTTGGTAACTCTTTCTAAAATCATCTTAAAAAGGAAAAGGCTGTGCTAATGCTAATTCCATGCCCGAGCTGAGTCAGCAGGGGCTGTAAACATACCTTAAGGCTAATTAATTAAAGTCTCCCTAATATGAGAACACCTCCTCTAGCCGCTATTCTCATAATTACGCCGAGTCCCACTTGTGGTTAGAACACTGCGTGACTCCAGCACCACTGATCCGTATCATCACCGTTAAGCTGATTGTGTTGCTGTAAAATACAATGAAATGAAAAGACAGCTTGGACACACACACACACACACACACACATGCATGAATACCCCTCCCTAACCACCACCACCCACACACACACGTGCACGAATACCCCTCCCCAACCACCACCACCCAAAACACAAACGTGGGAGTGCAGCCAGGTTGACAAACACGTGACCCCGAGTTCATTCCAGGAGGGTCCAGTAGGCTTGATTTTTCCAGAGATTAAAGCTGACATTTCTCTAGCAGATTCCACTTTCATTTCTAATCCAGCAGCGAGAGGGAAAACACAAGCAGGGAGAACAGCAGGTCATCAGCCCTGCACTAAAACAAGCTAAACACGGCGAGACCAGACAGTGAGGGAGAATAACAGAAAGCTTGGAACGAACACAAGCACAATAAAACCCTCATTCCATACAAACTATTACTTAGGCTTCTGAAGCTCACAGAGTTCCACATGCAAAAAAATGCCATAGAAGTTCTTTCTAGCTGTAGACAACCAATAGAGTCAATATATATATATTAGGTGTGTAACGATAGTCAACTCCTGATTCAGTTCGATAAATAATTCAGGGCTCACAGTTCGATACAACCATGATATACTAAGTTTAGAATGAAAAATGAAAAAAAAAAAGAAGACTATTCAGCTGTGGCACAAATTACTATTAAGTGATGTATGACATGAATATGCTGGACTGGGTAATTGATTGGCATTGGTTTAACACTATAAACAATACAGTTAAATCGAATGTCATGATAAACAGTATGCCTACTCTCCATGATGCACTGTGACATGTCCATAATGCATATCGTCACATTTTTTGCATTGCAATATCTCGATATTTTGATGCATTATTACACCTTGATACACAATACATTGTTAAAATGATCAGAATTATCACTGTTAAAATAACCAAAATTATCATAAACTCTGTTTGCTGTGTAATGTCAGATGTTAAATGCATATTAGAAGAGAAAAAAAGTTCAAGTAAAATGTAAAACTGTTCATTTGGGTCTTAATTTCAGGGAAAGGCTTGCTTGGCCTCTCAAGTCTTACTGATCCTACTTAAATATTTATAGCATTATTATGTGCCATCACATGTCTCCAATATATCCTGTTATCTGTTTGAGTCTTTAGGCTTATTAATGTATATTAACGGTCTTCGTAATTTCTCTGATTATATTTTTGTAGTCATCATCTTTTCCAAACATAATTGTTTTATCAATGTGTGTGTTACTGGTTTTATATATATATAGAAGAACAGAAGTGGTACTGTCTTCTTCCCCCCAGTTGTATTGATGTTTTCACTGTCACCTCTGTCAGCATCTGCTGGTAACATCACTGCTGTTAACTTCCACTCAGTATACACCGATCAGCCACAAAATTAAAATCACTGACAGGTGAAGTGAATAACATTGATTATCTCATTACACCGGCATGTGTTGAGGGGTGGGATATATTAGACAGCAAGTGAACAGTCAGTTCTTCAAGCTGAAAGCAGAAAAATGGGCAAGTGTTAGGATCTGAGACACTTTGACAAAAGACTGTGATAGGTAGACAGCGGGGTCAGACCATCTCCAACACACCAAAATAGGCAGGTGAGCATGAGAACACGGAGAAACGGAATGAGACAGGGCAGTCTGATAAATCACGTTTTCTTTTACATCATGTGGACATCCAAGTGCATGTGTCTCTGTTACCTAGGGAAGAAATGGTACCAGAATGTGCAATGGGAAGCCAGCAGAAGCAGCGTGCTGCTCTGAACAATGTTCTGCTGGGAAACCTTGGGTCCTGGCATTCATGTGGATGTTACTCTGATGGGCACCACCTACCTAAACATTGTCACAGTCGAAGTACACTTCCTCATGGGATTTCCTAATGACAGTGGACTCTTTCAGTAGGATAATGAATACTGTCACACTGCAAAAATTGTTCAGGAATGTTTTGAGGAACATGACAAAAAATTCAAGCTGTCCACTTGGCCTACAAATTCCACAGATCTTAATCTGATCAAGCATCTGTAGGAGAGGCTAGACAAACTAGTTCAACCCATGGAGGCCCCGACTTGCAACTTACAGGGCTTAAAGGATGTGCTGCTAAAGTCGTGGTGCTACAGTACAACTTCAAAGGTCTTGTGGAATCAATGCCTTGATGGATCGGACCTGTTTTGGCAGCACAAGAGGGAACCACACAATATTAGGCAGGTGGTTTTAATGTTATGGCCGATCAGCATAGGTGGTGGGCTTAATATAAGACCTTTCTGCCAGGTGAAACCTTGAAAGGAGTAAACTCCAGGCAACTGCTTCCCCAATGCATTCCAGCCTCATCATCTCGACAAGCCACAACACCATGAGAAGTATTTACACTGCATGTGGCAAAAAATCTTGTCCGGCCTTAGTTACTGCCAGACTGTCTACTTGCAGGAAGAAGTCCTACACACTTCTACACATGCAGAAGTTGAGGAACTTCAGAAGACTGAGTAAGATGGCAGGAGCTCATACTCTGCCTTTGATCATCCTGATGAGACTTCAGCCATACTGCTTACAGTCATTCGTCCCATTAAAATGAGAGAAGTGTCAAGGCAGGGGCTAAGAACTGCTCCTCATCCGCTTCACAACAGTTACACAGCACTTCCCTTTCAGTGGGACAGCTCTAATTTTGCTTAATACTTTTATAAATATTCTCATTAGCATTTACTTTAATTCATTATACATGTGTGGGACAAAGGGTGATTATTTTTGTACTATTTATACAGGTTTTGGTTGCTGACAATTTGCATAATTTGAGGAGTTAAGAGGAACTTTATTTCCAGCACTTTTACACCACATGAAAAACAAATGTGAAACTCATTATTGAAGGACAGAATTCATAAGGTTACATGACAACCTACAGACAGCAAAAAACATGTACCATGATATGGACATTATGGACATTCATGACAAATGAAGCCTGGTGGAATAATGTTTTATGAATGCTTGCAGCTTTATGTCGATTTTATAAAAGGCTTATTTAAGCAGACATAGAAATGCTTATGTGGGTACGTGTGTCCGTTATGTCGTGATGTCCACTTGCAGTCACATCCTTGCATGTGTGTTTCTGTGTTTGTTCCTCCTGTTTACTGGATATGGATATTCCAGTTTTTGATTTATTCTTCCTGTTTATTTTCTTGTTATAAGTTCTGCATTTATTTAATTATGTTGCGATCTGCTGAAACTTGCTGGGTGTTTTGTTCAAGCTGGGATTTTACAATAGCTATTACAGCCATAGACTAGGTAAAACACTGGTTTGCAAGTTAGCAGCCATGCCACTGCACTTTTCCTTACACTTTCACAGCAAAGAAAGAAGAACATCAGGTTATCATTCAAATAAAACCATGTACACATAAAATTAATTAAGTGTGTGTGAGAGAAAGAGAAAGTGGCTGGTGTATGTGTTTGCATGTCTGTGCACATCGCTCCATCATCAGTTGTGCCTCACAGCATCACAGCACGGTAGAAAACTGAAAGAAAAGAAAGTGTGAACTGAAAGTGATGGGAGATAGAGCAGTGCCTGGAAGGGGGTTGTCTGCAGCAGGCTAAAACAATGTGGTATATCTTATTATACTGTATGTGGTGTGAAGTGTGAAGGAGGGGGAGAAGAAAAAAGTAAGTAAAGACGTTAGCCGATGGTAATAGCTTCTCTGTGTGCTTCATTCAGTTTACGACAAAAACACAGCATATTGGCAACGAGGGTGGCTCTCCTAAATCTTACACCACCTCCTCTCTTCCTACAAACATCAGGGGGCTGACAATTGGTTTTAAAGCCTGGCTGCGAATTTTTGACACTTATTTAATTGTCATGTCTGAGAAGGAGTTGGCGGACAATGCGCGTCTTGCTCATCCACTCTATTGGCGTGGAGGCACAGTAGATTTTTCATAGCCTTGAAACAGGCACTGAAGGAATTTTTCTATCCTAAAGTTAACATTGTGGCCAAAAGAAACAAGTTTTGTCAACGTAGACAGAATGCTGGTGAGTCAACTGTACATTTTGCAGCTACCCTGCATTTGCTAGCAGCTGCTTGTGGGTTTGGGGATGTGAGCAATGACATTTTCAGAGACCACTTGGTGGGGAAACAAACAGTACTAGGATAAGAGAGTGTTTGCTTCTAAAGACTAGTCTTACATTAAGGAAAGCTGTTGTAATTGCTAGAAAAACTGAGAATGTGCTTCCTGAAGCACAATCAGTGGCAAACAAGGGACCAGTAGTTGGGCACATGAAGGCAACTAGGAACCAGGAAAGGAACCAGGAAATGTTACCATTGTGGTTCATCTACACACTTAGCAAACAGAGCTAAAAGCACTGCTAGGTCATTTACGTGCAACCAGAGGTTGCATTCACCACTGAGGTGACCTCTTCTACAGTCATTGAGCTCCTGTCTACTGTTTTCAGGCCTGAAGGATACCCACTGGAATTGGCAACTGCCAATGGCTCAGGTCTGGTCTCAGCTGAATTCAAAATGTTCCCTGCCAGTCGAGACATCAAACAGTGCCGCAGTTCAGTCTACAAGCCACAATGAAATGAAGAGGTCAAACAGTGGAACCGAGTTTTCAAAGACTTTCAGCCTGGAAGCACTGACTCATTGACTTTCTGGTTTCATACCGTGCTGCTCCCTATACAGTCACACAGGCTTCCGTGGCTGAATTTACAGTCATTCTCTGAACACCAAGCTGAACATCTGATGCCTTCCCTTATGCACTTCACAAGTAGACAATGCAGGACTTAGAGGCACTGTCCGAACAGAAAAAATCAACTCAAAGCAATACACAGACAAAAGTTGTAGTGTACAGACTCCGACTCCACCAGCTAGTGGTTTGTGTGCATTATAAAACCAGGTATCGTCAAGAAAGTTTACAGAACCATTCCAGATAATTGCATGGTCCTGCAACCTTTCACCACTCTAATGTTAAAGTCTGGAACGCCAGACATCCTGCCCCTGCCCAGTTGTGGCTTTGACTCCTTATCATCCTGAGGGTGCCCATTTGCCATTACAGGGTAAACTGCCAGCAGATAATTGTTTATTGAATGACATAAGGAGCATGAGAGACATTCTTTAGAAAAAAGGGGAGAAAAGTGCAAAAACAAAATCAATGTCCTCTTTTCATAATGCACTTAATTCCTGCTATTTACTGTACTGATATTTGTTCTTTAGAAAGAAAGGATATGCTGTATATTTTACTATACTGAAATTGTGTCAATATTCAGGATATTTGAGCTGGAGTATGAACCATTTGCATGTTTGGGATGGAGGTGTTAAGCAGGTTAAAAATACAATAATATGGCCGACAGATGTTAAAACAGGTTAAAAGACAAGAATACCACCTCTTAATAAAACGCAGATTGGAATCATCTAACGTGACTTTTTCAGATTTGGTTTCTCAGAGATGGCTGTCTTTAAAATACCATTACTCGGTTTCTATGGTCAAAAAGTAACATATTTGTACGAGATTTTTCAAGAAACATAAAAATTCCTTTTGGGATGGAGCATGAATCATTTCTGTGAAAAAGTATTACTCACCTGTATTACAGTCTCTCCAGGCAGCATGTTGGTGAACACCTCCACATTATAGGACACCTGAGAGAAGGTAGGTGTGTTGTCGTTAGCATCGATAACTGCGATGTTCACAGTCACCGGCATGCTCCGCTGTACACCATCAGAGGCCACCATCTGTAGGAGCAGCAGGAAATGATATAAGTGAAGTCAACTACTGTACAGAGATTACTGCTGAACATGACTCATGTACTTGGAAAGCAAATGCCACATTAATACACAATATTTTATCTCCCTTTTTAGACCCCAAACCAGAGGAGCTGAAACACTAAAGTGATTTGTATGCAGCTGAAAATAACAGGGGAACAATGAACAACATTGCTCCTTCCAGAAGATAAACATGTCTCTTACCAGTGCATTAGAAATATGTTCCTTTTGTTATTTTAAGCATGTGTTTGACCACTGCCTTCCATTCCTGTTCGTTTTTTGTCTGCACCTCAAACAAAATCAGTCCAGAAGAGTTGATCTAAAAGCTCAAAGTGCCATTGATAGTACCAAGCATTTTCTCCAGAGATCTCACAGGTGTCAGCGCAGGTCAGAGCTCAGCTTTGCAGAAAGAAATATGCCAGTGAACTCCAGACAGTAAAGGCAGCTTCAGTATGTAGCAGAAGCTCTATGGCAGCAGCTCGGCATGGCGCAGCCAGCAGGCTTTTCTACATGAGTGAGCTGGGGGCTCTCTAGGCAAGCGGGACGCATGAACGTCTTATGAATACATGCTCCACGCTGGAGGATTTTTTTAACCTCAGAGTTAGTGGGGTTCCTGTGTGAGTGGTTTTTCATTCCATGAGAAGAAAGGCTAAGTAACACTGACTTCTTTCGACCTCTAAGAGCACAGCTTTACCACCACTGCCTATTCATTTATCCAGGTAGAGATTGAAAAGCTGGTTGAATTGATGGAAAAGAGCAGTTCTGCTTCATAAGTGGCTCCTGCGGCGCGTTTGAGACAGATGTCTACTCCAAAACCTTGAAAGTTTGATTCGGCTTTGAACTTTGAATACAACCATTTCTCTCTCTAAGAGCTGCGCTCATTTAATCATATCTGTCATTTAATCATCACTGAGGAAGTGAAAGCCAACAACTGAACAATTCCTAGACAATGAGAATGCCATCCAAACTGCAGGTGGTCCAAAAGCTCTGAATACTGTATTTTAACCTTAAGAAATGGAACGTTATTTTTTTTGCTTTTGTCACACTATTCATTTTTAATTTATGCGTTCGTTTTTTATATTTATTATTTTTCAGTATTTACTCATCATTTATTATGAAATAACAATTATTTAATGAATAATTTTTACTTGTTTTGATTACATAGTTCATTGTACAACTCCTTACAGTGCATTGAAAAAGAGTATTTGCCTAATATTTTATTTTTTTTTACACCAGATGGATGCAAAATGTAATATAAAACAAGAAGAACGCTAAGAAACACAAAATACAGTTTTTAAACGACAATATCATTTACTAAAGGGAAAGAAAAAGGTTCAGAACAACTGCATCACCCACACAAAAATGAACTGTCCCTTAAACTTAACTAGTTAATACTCAACTAGTGACACTTTTAAAAGCAAAACTGCAACCAAACGCTCCTATAACTGGAGATTAGTCTTTTGAATCGCTGTAGAGAAACTCTATCTGACTCTTCTGTACAGAATTGCATTGATTCAGCCTCACTGGGCAGCATGAACCACCTGTTTAAGGTTCAGCAATAGCATCTCTTGTGCTTCAGATCTTCTCTTGCTACGTAACTGGGTTTGAGCTTTAACCCTTCATCAGGGGAATTTTTAAACAGTTCTATCCATCACTGTGTAAGTTTGCTTGCTTTTGTGACAGTGTTCCACACTAAAATATATTACTCTGTATTGTATTTTATACTTGTACTTGCCCTACTCACGCTCGCTTGATTTTTCAAGACACAGGACAAGCCTGTCTGACTGCAGAACTGCAGAACCACAGTTCCACAACAGCGGTTTCAGGCCAGTGGTGAATTTGTCTCTTTAATGTTTGATTTGATCTATTTTTTTGGACAAAGGTTGTAATTATCTAAATATCTTCTTGTCAGTAAGACAATGTTAGCCTTGATGCTAGCGTCGTTTGACTTGAACTGCGGACTCATTGACAGGATGATTACATTTATCGTACTACAGCAGAAGCCGGGGTCGCCATCGTTACAATGCCACAGTACTAATGAGTGGATAAGAGAGAAGATAAATACTCAGTAATGATAGTTTCAAGTCTGTAGCAAAAATAACATCTTGGCAGTGTCATTTGCCAGTATTGCTCTGACATGTCAAGTATGTCTAATAGTTGCACAAAATAACAAGATTAGTTACACAGCGCTGCACGACATACATCAAAGTATGCATTTCTTCACTGAATATGTTGTGTTCTCAAGTGTACTACATAGTGTTCACTATGTCCACTATGGTTGTATTCAGACAGTTGAATTTTGACTGATCTAGTAGTCAAGTGGATCCACATTTGTCAGTTTTACTGACATACTCATCTAGGCAATGTGGTACAAATCAAGTGAAATCAGGGTGAGAAGGTAGGAAAGGAACCTTCATTCAACAATTTTTTCACAGTTCGTGTTTGCTGTAATTTGTTTAGCAAATGACAGTAAAATGTAAAAAAAAAATACAAAAGCTCTAAGTGTAAAAAATTTGTTATACAGCGTTACATGACATACATCAAGTATGCATTTCTTCACTGAATATGTTGTGCTCTCTATGTTGTACTACATAGTGTTCATTATGTCCACCAAGGCTACATTCGAACTTTTGAATAAAATTTCCTTTCTTGTCCACGCTCCTTGATTTTGACTGATCTGGTAATCAAATGGATCCATGTCCGTCAGCTCTACTGATATATTTAGCCAAGCCATGAGCTACAGATCAAGAGAAATCAGGGCGAACAAGTAGGAAAGGAACTTTCCATGTTTTGTGTCATTTGGTACAATAAAATGTAAAAAAGTATAAGTACAAAAGTGTAAATATGACGACATATCGATTGTAATCTTATATTGTTATTGATTTGAATTTTTGCGTCAGAAGTTTAAGATGCTTAGAACAGTTTAACATTCCAAATCACACCAGTGTGACAGTACGCTTCAATGGGAAATAGTCAGTGTTATCCCCCTGTGATGCTACACACTGAAAGGTTAAGTCCTAGAATGATGACTGGACATTCTCTTGCATTATTTTCCGGTTGAGAGCACAATTCATGGCTCTGTCCATTATGGAAAATTGCACAGGCCATTAAGCAGCAAAGCATCCCACACCACTACACTACCACTACTATGTTTGACTATTGGTATAATGTTCTCATTGTGGAATGCTGTAATAGTTTTACACCAGATGTAACGGGACCCCTGTCTTCCAGAAATCCCCACTTTCGACTCTTCAGTCCACTGAATATTATTCCAAAAGGTCTGGGGGTCATGAAGTTCTTTGGTAAATGTAAGATGAGTCTCTTGGGGAGCAGTGATTCTCCCTTTGCAATTTTCTTAAGGATGAATCCACAGTGGATTCATGAGTAGAATAATTCATAATGATCTTTTTTAGGCCTACAGTTCGTCAGGCCAGATGTTCGTCAGGGTTGGTGATTGAAAGTGATCTAAATATTTACTGATATTTAGATTCTGGCAGTAATTAGGCCTGGGTGTGCCTAGTTTAATTAAATTGTCAATTACATTTGGTTTACTGGTCAGCAGAGTAATTACTATTTCATGCAGGGTTAATTGATCGTGGAAAACCTTTTTTCCTTCAATAAATGAAAACAATTAATAGTGAAAAACATCTGACACTGTACATAATACATCACTCAGCAAATGTACATGGGATTTTAAAATTTCCAAGGTCAGAAAAACACAGCAAAAACGTTTTTTGGTTTTTGTTTTTGGTATAATTCACAGTAATAACTTTCCATCAAACTGAAATCAGAATAAAATAGCTCCTCCTCTGCTTACAAACACAAAAGTGGTATTGATTGGAAGTTTTAAGTTTGGAATAGGTCTGTTGAGTTGAATTCCCTCTCCTGTTTTAATGAGCTACGAGTGAGAAAAAATTCATTAACCACACTGCCTTTTTGTTATCGCTGGAGAGCAGCCCAGTAAGGGAAGGGAAGTCTAATCAAGGTAAGACACCTAAAAAAAAAAAAAAAAGCGTTCCTCTCCACATTCCTCTCAGCATGCGTGTGGCACTTCTCACCCTAAGTGGCCGAAAAAGACAGAGAGAGAAAGAAAACAAAACGTAGGAAGAATGAAATGGGGCAAACAAAACAAAGCCAAGCAAACAGATCTGAAACAATCTCTCCTGTTTTGCTGGAGGCAGAGCCGGCTGGTATTGACACGTCTCTGCGGGTGAACAGAAGAAAGCCCTGAGAAGAGAGGGTTCAGGATAAAGAGAGGGATAGAGGGAAGAGTGATTCAGTAAACTCCACTCTAATACGCTGGAGATCAAGAATGGTAGGCCATTATTTCAGCTGTTTTCCAAACAGAGAGAGAATATATACAGTTCAACAGTGTGCTACTTAAGAAAATTTATTTGAAACACAGGGGACAAGCGGGAAAAAAAAAAAACTTCTTCCCACAGTTTTAACGTATGCAAATAGAACAGGGGCTCATTCTGAGCTCATCTCTGGCCACTATAATTATGTCTAACTGTTGTTCTCTACTCTGAAACGCAGTCACTAAGTTCACAGCCGACACATGCTGTTTCTTCTTCTTTCTTGTTTCTGCGGAGCTCTTTCTTTACAAATCAAAGCACACCAAAATGTGATGCTGTCTCTGTTCCTTGTCGATAAGAAGCCTGTTATTAAGCCCATCAAGGGCATTAACGCATATGATTAGGATTCAAACCCTCAACATCAAGCATTAAAGTGTCCTGGAGAGTCTTGCTTCCAAACAAACACATTAATAATGATTCAAAACATGCTTAATGATGGGATCATGACCCTCACAACTGTTTCAGAGAGGAAGATCTAGGGCCTGTGCTTTGACTGTCCACTGTTTCTGGCAGAGCAGTGTCGCAACGGAGATCAGAGCGGCTTGAAGCTAAAGCCTTGCTCGCCAGATAAGATCAGCAGAGAGTCCTCTTAAGCAGCCAGCCATGCAATGAGCACCAGCAGGAACACACACCGTCTCATCCCTTCTTAAACCCCTTGTTTTGTTTTTTCATGCGAATGATCTCATGCTGTATTGTGATGTCAGGTGCCGAAATATTGATATACTAGAAGCCCCCGTGCTTCTAAGGTGGCAATATTTGAGTAAACATACTTGTTATTTCTTTGCCATTACAAATATAGACAAGACAAACCTCACAGGAAAACAATGCATTCACACAATAGTGTGTCACACGATAGTGTCAAGCAGATTCTTACAATGTCTTTATAGAATGTTTTACTATAAAAGGAAGAAAATAAGATACTAGAAAACAGATACTGGGAGTGAGAGAATGAAAGTGACTGCAGTTATTTCATGGTATGTTTTATGACATGGATTTAATCGCATTGTGGATACCATCATGAACCCAAAAATACTGAACCACAAATAGGTCAAATTAGTTTAGCTTAATAGTCCTAAGCAGTTATTTCACTGTGCAGTATAGCTATATAAATATAAATGTATATATATATATATATATATATACACATATATATACATATATATATATATATATATAGAAACACATTTATTATTTTAAGTATTAGTAGTAGTAGTATGCGTCATAGGATTTAAATGATTTTAAGTTTCATGGTTCTTTTTCGGAAACTAGCAAAGCTCTGTAATGTCTTCTTCATCGTCTTTTACTTTCGGCTGCTCCCGATTACGGGTCGCCACCGCAGATCACCAACTGCCTGCAAGTCCTTCCTGACCACATCCATAAACCTCCTACTAGGCCTTCCTCTTGTCCTCTTCCCTGCCGCTCCATCCTCAGCATCCTTCTCCCATCATACTTACTGTAATGTAATGTACGTAACATGTGTATTTGTAGGTATGTACACGTACCGTGAAGGTGTAACTCATTTGTGTCTCTCTGTCCACAGGCTTCAGCAGGGTGAGGTAACGTGTGATTCCAGAAGGAGTAATGGAGAATACAGACGTGTAGTCACCCAGTGTGATCTTCACCTGTGGGTCTTTACTCTTTAAAGTAGAAAAATAAGGCCTGAAGACTATTTAAAGTTACAAATAAACACACACACACACACACACACACACACACACATACTCATGCACATGCAAAGAGAACACACTCACGTAGCTGTGAAAACAATCCAGCTAGAGCACAGTGTAATGCACATAATTCCCCCAGTTTTGATCATTCTAAGCTACTTCTGCACATTTCTGAAAAAAAAAAACTGGTAACAAATCGAATAGAAGCAAACAAATTTCAGAGGTAACAAACAGGAACGCACAATGATATTGGAATCATATAATATTGGCACATAAGGCATCAGACAGATTAGATATTTAATGTATTGTGGAAGAGCAGAATGTTTAGGTGGTACTGTGCTATTGACCTAAACTGCAAATGGATTCTGTTAAAATTTCTTTATCTAATGAATGCATTTATATCACATGAACAGATAATTAAACGGAAAAGATCTGACATCAACATCAGTCAAGAATTCTCCTATCGGTGATCCTGAACTATGGAGATGGTGTTGGTTGGTGTAAATTTAATGTACACTATATGGGCAAAAGTATTGGGACACCTGACCATTTCACCAACAGGGACTTAATGACATCGCATTCAAATACATAAACTTTATATGGAGCTGGTCGCCCCTTTGCAGCTATAACAGCTTCCACAGATTTTGGAGTGTTTCTGTGGGAATTTGTGCCAATTCATTCTGTAGAGCATTTATGAGGTCAGGCACTGATGTTGGACGAGAAGGCCTGGCTCGCAATCTCCGTTCCAGTTTATCCCAAAGGTGTTGGATGGGGTTGAGGTCAGGGCTCTGTGAGGGCCAGTCAAGCTCTTCCACATCGAACTCATCCAACCATGTCTTTATGGACCTTGCTTTGTGCACTGGGGCACAGTCATGCTGGAATAGAAAAGAGCCTAGCCCAAAGCCTGAAAAAACAGGCATGTCCCAATACTTTTGCCCATATAGTGTATCATCAGTATGATCACTGTCCAATAAACATCTGCATTAGTTTTTTTTTTCCTTTCATTACTTAGTCTAACTCATCAGTAACAGAGAGAGAGAGAGAGAGAGAGACAGAGAGAGAGAGACAGAGAGAGAGAGAGAAATATTGCAGGAAATAAGAGACCACTACAGGGTTTAGTGTGCTCATACACACAAATGACACACAAACTGAATTCTTTCATTTTCTCTCGCCTAGGGCCTGACTAATGCATCTGTTGGCTTATAATATTCACTAATATGGATATTAGCAAAACGGCACCAATAATGCGCCAGTAATAACCAGTTACTCATTTTACTCTAATGAGAAGCAAAACATTTACTTCTCAGTGTTTAGTGGTGTCATACTCCAGCCCGTCTTTATGGAAACTACGGCCATATCAGCCAGTAAAGCATAATTTATCTAAACTACTTGCACCTGTTTTAAAAGTCAAGTATTTGATCCTGTTTAATTATATTGACTATTATTATCAGACTGTTTTGCTCCTAGTGTATTGGTCACACAATTTAATGTCAGTTGAGCCCTGCAGTCTGCCTAGCAGGAAGCAGAATGAAATCTTATTTCCAGGTGTCATGTTAAAGGTGAATATTATGACTCTGCCCTCATGGAAACACGACTCAATCTGTATGACTAAGCTATTCGAGTGTCCTCTCATTAAGGGGAAAGAAAAGGGACATTAAACACAGGATACAGAGTGATTAAAAGCAGTCTCTGGAGGGAGGACATTACTGAAGCATGTTTCAGTTCCACCTCAAACCAAACAAAGCAAATAAAAGAGAGAGAGCTAGAGAGAGAGAGAGAGAGAGAGAGAGAGAGAGACAGAGAGAGAGAGAGAGACAGAGAGAAAGAGAGAAAGAGAGAGAGAGAGAGAGAGAGAGAGAGAGAGAAAGAGAGAGAGAGAGAGAAAGAGAGAAAGAGAGAAAGAGA
>JBBPCZ010000156.1:15754602-15772976 GCA_037974445.1 Brycinus macrolepidotus | reverse complement strand
ACACACACACACGCACACACACACACACACACACACACACACACACACACACACACACACACACACACACACACTTTGATTAAAACACAGCACATTTGCTTTTAATCCATCTGGGCAGGCTGCTGAAATGTGCACCCACAGAAACACAGAGAACTTTCTGAAAGTACCAGGAAGAACGTGTGGATGTTCACAACTTTTCAGCAGCGCCTTCTTCTCTCTGCTCTACCGATATCAGCTGCATCAAAACAAATCAGTCGAAAGTGAACGAGGTCTCACCTCAGGCCTGAAAACGTAATGCGTGTGGTTTAACTGGCTTTATTCTGGTTCAGTTCATTTTAACATTGAGTAAAACAAGAGAACAGTTAAGATTCTATCATTCCAATAAGAAAACAAATTATATACTATCAAATTTAAATAAATTAATTTATAACAATAATTCACTGATTTTATATATACATATATATATATATATTTTTTTTTTTGTGTGTATATATATATATATATATATATATATATATATGTGTGTGTGTGTGTGTGTGTTTGTGTGTGTATACACACAACACACATACACACACAACCATTTTGACTATAAATTGAAGCATTCATTTTTTAAACAGGTGTGTTTAAATGAAAAAACAAAACTGAACAATGGCAAACCACTGACAGCAAACATTCCAAAATACTTTTGGAAAAATATTAACAAAAATAAACACCATCATGCAAACTGCCAACTAATCACACTCACATCAAGGTCATAATCAGTCTATAGTTTTTCAGCCAGGATTTGAGTTTAGTGGAGCTCTTACGAGGGCCCCTAGCTGTGAGTGAAGTCCATAACTGTGTTTTCTTTCTTCTCCTTCAGATGAAACCGTTTGTAAACTGAGGTTTCAGCTCAGCGACAAAGATACTCTTTCCCTCCTCTTTGAAAAACAATGGACAATGAAACCCAACTATTCAGCCGCCACAAAGACGGCATGCTTCTCATTAACGAGCAAATCAACAGCAGGCCTCCTCCTGATTGCTCTTTTTCCTTTCAAACCAGTGATGTTAGTACCTCAATGGCTCTGGTTTATTGACAAACGACCTCTATATATAATGCCGCGCATCACACTTACTGTCACCCAGCCATATTTCACAGCCTGCTCTTACTTTCTTCCTTTCGTCGTGCGGTTCTATGCGAGCCCAGTCTTTATTTCGTGTTTAAGGGCTCCTACACTTGACGCCACGAAGTGTGATGTCTCGCATAACGAAGAAGAGAAAGTCCCGTGGAGTTGTGCCTAAGACTAAGTGTTGTTAAGCCGAAGTCAATGGCAGATGATGAGTAATTACTGGAGTTCTCGATCCAAGGAGAGAAAGCGAGGCTGAGCCTTGGGTGCTTGTGTCATAACTGTTGTTTCATAACTATCTCTATGGGCAAACCGGGGTGGGCACGTTCGCAGTGCCGCAGTACAGCCATGAGTTTCATCATTATAAAGCACCCCACCCAGCTCATAGACCCCTGAGGTTAGGTGCCATTTTGCGAAATGTGGAGTGTTACATGTTCAAATAAGAAGCTTGCTGTTTTTATCTATGGGAAAAGTGAATGTTTTCTAAAGCTGCTATCCCAACAAACTATGTGCAAAGGTGGTCCGCAAGCTGTTATGCTGGTGTTGTCCCATGTACACGTCACCCCCCATCCTGCCCCCACCCCTCGTAGTCACTGAATCCTCTGTATTGCAAGGTTATAAAACAGAAATAGCAAATTGTATTTACATTTCTACATAATTTAAAAAGTAGATAATGAAAGATATTCTGTGAGCTAGTTAGAAGAACACAGGTTTGGTTCCAGATTTCTGCTCAGTGCCTCCAATCATTGTGTGTTTTTATGAAATTCCATAAGAAACATACCTGATTTAATCTAATGAAGTGAAAAGAGCCAGTCCTGGTATGTAAGGGAGCTACAGGAAAGAGGTCTGGAGGCTTCCATGAGGAAGGAGGTCTGGAAACACTTTGCCATATATAAAATCACTATTTATTGTATTTAAGTTTGTATTTATTGTAATATTAGTGTTTTAACACTAACTTACCAGTAGTAAACAGCTATAATTTTATCAGGTGCCTAAAACTTTTGCACAGTATAGTAAAGTATAGTACAGTATAGTTTTATGCACCAGGTTGCAAATTCATATTCACAATGTGAGAGTTTATCAGAGGCAGATGTCTGGTTCCTGTTGTCACCACTGTATTTGATTCTGACTGTACCTTCTCTAGAACAGTGGTTTTCCACCTGTGGGCCTCATTTTGTATTGCAAAGCGTAGTTACAATATGTTGAGCTTTAACCATACATTATTATAATCATTACAGATATTGTTATTTATTGTTATAATAATTAGCAAATAATTTCACATATGTAGTTTGTGCTTGTTGATTGGTCTACTTAATGGCCTCATAGTTCAAACGACACTGAGATATTCCAGGGAGAACATTGTGTTATGAGTTTTAGGTTAACCACAGAGCCCGATGGGACAATTTGAAAAATTCTGCATTCATTTTTCCCCCTGAAAAAGCCTCAGTGATTAGTTTGGGTGCTAATGGCTGGGCATCCTCCGAAGTCCATACTTACGTAGGACATTTACATGCATTTTCCGGTCGGAAAACAATAGGGGCGTCTCGTGTCCTCTGCGTCGAGCAATGATGGTGTGTAACCTAATGCGAGTTTTGAATTGAACTTGCTGGAATCAGACATATTGCACTGATATAACATTCAACCAAGCACAAAATACTTTTGGCAGCAGTGCCGAGGTTTCGACGCGTTTTCATTCTCATTTCACCCTCCCTCTCTCTCTCTCTTTCTGTCTTCCTCCATCTCTTCCTCTCTTTCACTCCCCCTCTTTCTGCATTCCCTTTTCCTTACGCTTCAGAGAGAGAGAGAGAGAGAGAGAGAGAGCAAGAGAGAGAGAGAGAATGGGAGATAGACTCCCAGAGACTCGCGATGCAAGCTTCTTGCCCAGAGTGTTTTTCAGCTCATTTTCAAATGGTAATTTGCCTTATCCAAAGCAAACTCATCGAGTGTAAGTAAGTGATTATTTGCATGGCTGGCAATCATTCGGCATGCCTGCGGTCTTTCTCCAAATGCTCAGCTATGTCCAGTCTTTGAAAGGAGGAAAAAAAAAAAAAAGCGCTGCGAGCAACCGCAGGCGGAAATGTGAGGTGGGTTTAAATGCTCCACTCTTTGAAGTCTGTGTTGATTGTCCACATGCATAAAACACAAACTTTTATATTCGACTTACTACCTTCGACCCCGCTGAATTTATTTCTCTTTCCTGATGCAAGGGAAAGAAAAACGACGAGGAGGAACAGTGATATTCAAATGTTAAGCTGAAAGCAGCTTATCAAAACAGCATAATGGGGCTGTAGATCATCTCAAAAGCATCTCCATTTTATTTTACTTCATTTTACTTTATTTTATTTTTTTTTACATATCATATTTGATATCATTTGAAAACAGTGTTAGAAAATGATTAAATTTTAACCTTAGTGTTGCTTCTCCACTGATTGAAAGTCCTTTTCTAGGTTTAGGACTAATCTTTGGGAAACCAGAACCTAAAGCTCTTAAAAACAAATGTTCCTTTTGATATTAAAACGTTACGATCAGTTTCATTTGAGGGCTCTAAGTGAAGTCCGACTGGGGGCCCTACTCATTCCAGTCATACTGTTTTGCAAATAATAGAAATAATGGAAATGAATAAATACTTGTGTTTTTAATGATAGGATATGATAAAAAAATTACAATATGCAGGGGAAACCAAATCTTACACACCACAATTATCTCTATAAATACATAATAACAAAAGAAATGCAAATCTGTGTTTACATTATGACAGTAGTCAAACATCCAGTTTTTCATTCATTTGAGGACAAGAGCTGCCTTTTACTCGGTATGAATGTAGACCATTGAATAGACCAATATTCATGTTGAATACACCAATAGACATGCTCCAAATGACCATTTTGTGATATTAATTTGGTGTGTAATGTGGCAGTCTGGAGCGTTCCATCAAAAGTTATGTCCCAACTTTTGCCGTCGGCCGCAGTGGCACAATAAACCAGATGTTGTTGTTTTTTTTTTTTAACACAGAGCTGGACGCTGGTACGCTCGTAGTTAAAGCCCACACATCCCCATTCAAGTACAACAGAACTAAACTTCAATTAAAATTGACATCAAAACAATTTCAGGATCAAACAGGCTATCATCGTCATCATCATCATCACCCTGCACACAGGGAAGCAATGCTGTCACCATGGCAACGTGTACGTAACTGCATGCCTAATGATGTTTTTAAACTCATCAGTGATATCTTCAAAAGATATTTAGATAATAATAATAATAATAATCATAATCATAATAATAATAATACTTTCCACCTTTGCACTTCACATGTTACTTTTTTATGATGGACATGCAGCTACATGAAAAAGCTCATCCGTTCTACACTTATACTTGAAAACTGTCTCAGAGTTTCTGTATTTTCGTAGATTGACTGTATATTTATATTGAACTACTGCTGATTATTTGCACATATAAAACACACAATTACATTCCAATATTCTGTTTGTTCTCCACATGAGTGCTGATGCAAGATTTGGACATGTTTTGGACATCTTGGTAATAAACTGCACATCTTTACTTCTAGTTTAGAGTTTATATTTATATTTATATTTATATTGATTTAAATGTGTATTCTGTGAGTCTTTTTGTAAAATCTGGAGCCACACCGTCTCGCCTCACTGTAAACGTGTATATAGCTGAGATGACAAAGCTTACTTTGACTTTTGGCACTGCTTTTTTTTTTTTTTTTAAGAGGGTAGAAAAGTTTTGATGGATCACAGTGAAAGTTCCAGGTATCATTAAAAAGACACAACATTTAATGACATGCAATAGTGGAGAGAGCTTTAACCCAACTAAATATTCATTCACTCTCCTGCTGCTCTTCAAAGATTTATGTCGGAACGGAATTTGCATCGATGGGCGATATAATCGATGGGCGGCTTAAACTGAATTAAAGCAACACCACAATTAGCTTTGGTGTTCTGCGTGTCACAAAGGGTCTTTCCAGCAGAAGAAAACAGCGACGTCGCTCAGCCCTGACGCCGCCATTTATCAATCAGCATCGGCCACATTGACAAGTGCTAATTTAATAGAGACTGCCCCGGCTGGCAGGAAGCCACACTGACACACAATACAAACTCATTTATCACTACAGAGGCTGCACGGCAGAGCGCTCCTCTCTCTCTCCCTCCGGCCCATTCACTCGCCCCTGCGGGTCCGGACCCCAGGGTCACCCCGACCAGCCGGGGCCTGCTGACACCGAGACGCTTGCAGGTGCTGCTTTTTACCGTGCGTTTCAAAGGCACCCTTTATCTACAGCATCTGCGGCGCGGGAGCGGTCGTTCATTATGGCATCACAAAAAGGGGTAAGGGGCGCTTAAACTTGTGCCTGTCAGAGAGACTGACTGGGCTTATAGAGCCGATTAGGTTCTCTCTCTCTCTCTCTCTCTCTCTCTCTCTCTCTCTATGTGCTTTCTCTGACTGTCTCATTCAGTCTGTCTCTCTCTCTCCTCTCTCTCTCTCCTCTCTCACTCTCTCTTTCCCTCTCTTGCCCCCCTCTCTCTCACTCTCTCTCTCTGTCTCTCTCTTTCGTTCTCTCTCTATCTCACTCATTCAGTCTCTCTCTCCTCTCCCTCTGTTTCTCTCTCTTTCCTCCCCCCTCTCTCTCACTCTCTTGCTCTCTCTCACTTACTGTATCTAGCTTCCCCGCCCTCCCTCACTCTCTCTCTGACACACTCTTTTCCCTGTATCTCTCTCTTGTCTCTCTTTTACTTTCTTTCTTTCTTTCAAACAGCATCTCAATAAATAGTAAACACTGGCAAAGATCCTATTCAACCTAATGAGAGGTTGTATAATCCTATGAAAAACTGTCACTAGAGTGGGATATAATCGTGCCACATTCCACTGCAGTTATTTTTTTACGGTTGACTTTGGGCTTTTTATTTGATATTAAAAGTTATGAAAAAGGTGCTAATACTTTTCTGTACATTTAATACTCACTTATGGTGCATATTTGGACCTTAAGGACAAATGTAGTACCAAAAACATCAGGTGCAGCTCCAACCTCCCAACCGTTACCTGTGAAAACCAGTTCAAAGCACCACATATTTCAACGACAGAGAGAGAAGGACGGAGAGAGAGTGAGAGAGAGATAGAGACATAGGGGAGAGAGCGAGAGCGAGAGAGAGAAAGAGAGAGAGAGAGACATAGGGGAGAGAGCGAGAGCGAGAAAGAGAGAGAGAGAGATAAACAGAGAGGAAGAGAGAAAGGGACAGAGAGTGAAAGAGAGATAGAGAGAGAGATAGAGGGAGAGAGAGAGAGAGAGAGAGAGAGAGAGAGATAGAAAAAATCCTTTGTTAACATAATCACCGCACATATGAACAGCAGCTGCCGCCGAAATCACAGAGAACAGGAAACAAGCGCTCTGAGTGTGTGTGGCTTTGAGTTTGACACATCTATCTCTCTCGGAAAAAGGGAGGAAAAAAGAGAGTGAGAGAAATTCGGCTGGACGTAAACAGAGGGTCATGAGGAACGCGCTGCGAGATTGTCAGGAGAGACGGGGGAGCACCTTTGATCATGGACACTCTGTGAGTGAGGAAGTCAAAGGAATCTCTTCTGTAGCCAGAGGCGTTTCAGAGCGGAGACGGCAGAACCCCCGCCTGAGCAAAGAAAGAAAGGAGAACACAGGCCTGATTTCCCCAACCTTCAGCCTTCAGCGCCGATACCTTCACTTAGCAGCAGACATCAAGCAGCAGCCTCACAGTAAACCAACGAGGGAGGCAGGAACACGCCTGCCACCGACGGGACGTCCTGTTTCTGAAGAGAATTCCCTCAGCGTGGAAGGAACAGAGGTGCAAAAGGTACCACCACGAATGAGGTGGATCATTTTACAGACAAGAAAGAAGAACCTCCAGGGCTGTGAGAGGAAAGGAGGTGGCAAATAACGATGAGAGAGAGAGAGAGAGAGAGAGAGAGAGAGACAGAGAGAGAGAGAGTGAGAGAGAGAGAGAGAGAGGGAGAGAGAGAGAGACAGAGAGAGAGAGAGAAACAGAGAGACAGAGAGACAGAGAGAGAGAGAGAGAGACAGAGGGAGAGAGAGAGGGAGAGGGACAGAGAGAGAGAGAGAGAGAGAGAGAGAGGTGGAGAGAGAGACAGTACAAAGTAAAAAAGAGAGAAGAAGAGACAGAAACAGTGAGAAACAGACAGCAAGAGAGAAAAAGAGAATAGAATAAACCACCGCACACAACAGTTCACATCAGTGTGATACCTACTGGTATAGCCCCTGGCTGAAGCTGCAATAAACATATTCAAACATTTTGAAATCACTGATTGCAACTGCAGTTACATAAATGACTGCAGTAATGGAGTCCTTTAGCCCGGAAACCGAAACAACAAAACACACTGTGCGTCTGGTATTATGTTTGTGCAAATATGTGCCCACCTCTTCAATGTCATTGTCGAGGGCGATGATGGCCAGTGGGGTAGAGAGGTTGGCTCTGCCCGAGATGGTTGCACCCACACCAGCTGACTCACTGATGAAGCCCTGGTAGGATGGCTGCTGGAAATACGGGGCCTGGTTGTTTTCATCCAAAATATCTATCCGCAGGTCAGCAAATGCAGGGAGAGGGTGACCATTATCTTGTTCGGCCTGCTCACAAACACACCCACATAAACAAAGCAAACAAACAAACAGGGTAAATACACTGCGACCGTGGGGTTAGAGAAGCTGGCCATCCCCATATGAAACCGCAGGCTCACTGGCCGGCCCAGGAAGAGGCATTTCAGCACTGTGGGCAGCAGCTCTGTGGAGCTGCCTGAGGATTAGCTCAGTCTTTATTTACACATCGCACATAATCAGGGGACAGCACACTTAGAGTAACATCAGATTCTTTCAATCAGTCCAAATCAATCTAAACCCCTCATGGCCTATTCTGAAATTGTTTTATGATGTCGCAGTTATCATATTTATATATATTCACCAATTCACCCCTTCCCAATGAAGTTATAAGGTGTGTTTCAGCCTGGCCGAATTTACTAATAAGTAACTTTAATAGAGGTGGAAAAGTGTCATGTAAAAATGTGCTGTTCAAATAGCATAAAGTGAAAAAAGGAAAAAATAAATAAATAAAGGGTCTTTTAACACATCTGTAACATATTTGACGGGTTTTTTTAATGGAATATTCCATTCAGGCAGAAAAATAGAGATGATAGTTAACAAAACATTGGAACACAATGTTTATTTCTGGCCAGAGCTCTATTCAGTAAAGAAACAGAGGTAAACAGCGAGAGAACTGAAAGAGCTAATATTTACCTCATGCCTGTTGCAGCTTTCAAAGGACTCAATAAATAATTTTATATACAGATGTAGATATAGCTGACACATCCCTGCATGTATGGCTATGAAATCTCTATTTTGTGTCAGACAGAAGACTGCAAAGCCATGGCACATTTCCCTGAGCTGCATAATTCAGGTTTCCGACTGTTCAATACTTTATTTTCTGGAGCATGTTTCCAAAACGCCTCTGACGCACTGAGTGAAAACAAAACCTCGTTTCCAGTCTGCTTCGGCTTTACCGGAACACTCAGCATTTAACACAGATTCGTATGAAGAGCAAGCACGACTATTTTACAGGGTAAACAGAGGCAGTTAACATTTCTAAATGATGTGATAATCCTGGCTGCTTGCTGAACAATAATCTGCTTTATGCTTCTCTCTTCCTTTCTCTCCTTCTCTCTCTTTCCTTGCTTAATTGAATTAGGGGCTGTATTTCACTTAATTGAAAATGCACAGTGAACGGTTTCTCACTCGCATGAGTGTGTGAGTGTGTGTGTGTGCGCAAGTGTGTGTGTGTGTGTATGTGTGTGTGTGCGCGCCTGTAAGCACATTGCTTTTCCCCGTTCCTGGCTCAGGCAACCACTGAAAGACCGTTTTTATTTTCCTCTAAGTATCTTATAGCAGGGGCTAATATTGATCTGAGCTCAACGTCTATGAAAATATAGACACAGCCCTGCCCACACACACTTATGCATCAAAGCATTTCAGCTCTGACTGTGTTTGCTGGCAAGTCCTGATATGATGAGGTAAGCTCTCAGTTGTGTCCATAAGGGCACTTGTGATAAGCTTTCAGAAGTTGAGAATAAAGCAATCAACCAGTGGCGTTATGCAATTTAGTGCTCAAAATGCCTATCCTTTACGCCTAAACCCTTAACAGTGGCAAATGAGTGCACCTCAAAGCCTAGTCGTTTTCTTTATAAAATACGAATATGTGATATAATAGCAGAATTTCCAATAAATAATTAAATTTATTATAATTATTAATAAGAATAACATTCACAATAAGCTATTCTTATTCCAAACAGTGCTCATTGTTAACACTAAGCTATGGTTGCCAAGCGACATAACCATCATAATGATCAAGTATGTGTGTTTATATACCTTTAATTATATGATATCTCCAAAAAAAAAATTCACAAAACTACTTCACAAACATCCACAGGAACGGACTTGAGCTTTTTTATGGCTTTCTACTAACATAATATCAGCCTAATAAACTTAATAAAATCAATCATTTTGCTGCTCTCTGGCTTCCTTCATTCCATTCTTTCTGCGGAGCAGTTTATGAATGCTGTCAGCCCAATCATTCATAATGAGAGTCCACTCTGAATGGTGAAATGCAACTCTACTACAAAGTGCTATAATTTATGTAATCTGCTGTAATTATCCCGGGCTTGAGTCTAATTGGCAAGGTTTAGTGGAAATGCAATCTGATTACATTTCTCCTTTACAGCACGGAGGGAGTTTCTAGTACCCCTTAGTTTTGCTGTAATGCAAATATATCACTTTAGGCAATTAAACTACATCACATGATACTGACAGTTAATAGGAGGCTGCATTATACTATTAACAGTAGTTAAATCATTAAACTGCTTAATATCCAGGGCTCATACATGTCTCAAAACAATTAGGCAGTAATGTCCTGACCATTATGGCCAGGTGGTGAGGGCAGAGCGTGGGTGAGTGATTAGTGCGGTGGTGCTGACCTTAATGATGAGCGTAAAGCTCTGATACAGGTCTCTGCTGACAGGTTTCAGCAGACGCAGCTCCCCTGTGCTCCTGTTCAGAGAAAAGAACTCTGGGTACGCTGCTGGCTGACCTGAGGACAAGAGGAAAAGCATATGTGAACAAAATACAGACCATTCTCTTATTCAAATAAAACAAAAATATTTCTAATTATATCTAAGACGTACATGTTATCAGGTTCGTTATCATGATACATACCAACCAGAATGAAGTAGAGGATGCCGGGTCGGTCCGAAGGAGGCTGGATGTTTCTGTCCTGGTCCACTGCTCGGATGGGTGGGGTCACATTTAGGGGATTCACTTTACTCTAAAATAAACACACACACTGGGGTCACTAACAGTCTTAAAGGGGAATTTCACTTTTTTTTATATTCTGCATAACTAAATCAATAAAATATAATCAAAGTCAAGTATCGTGTTTTGATGTGAAATACTACATACTAGAAAAACGTAGAAACTAGAACTGTTCACAGAAGTAGTGACATGAACCAGACATCTGAATCCTCCCTCACAGAGAGCCATTATATGAAATGGTTATGAACACAAATGCCTGATGTCCGAGACATTATTGTACAATAGTTTAGAGATCAGGTTTAGTCCAAAAGTTTTTTTTTTTTTTTTTTTCAAAGCCATTCATGGTAGAGGGGTACACACACGGTATAATTGTACCCACAAAAAACACAATTTTATCCCACATATAAACAAAAGTATATCGGTTACTTTTAAACATGCAGAATATATGTTCAGGTTCACTGATTGTTTCAGATGGTAAATAAACTGGCCACATTTACATTTTAGACATTGAGACCTCTGGTTGCTGTCGTCACCATTTTGAAGAAAAGTGGGATTGATTCACAAAGCCCATCAGACCACACTCATTGCATCTTAATGATGTAATTATGCTGAAATTTTGCAAAAACAGTAGAATTTCCCTTTAAGTAACATCAGATCAATGGTAATATGGTTAGTTAAAAAGGACATTTTGAGAAAGTTCCAAAGAATTGATCTATCCACATTCTTCCCACAGATCATAAGAACTGTTGTAAGGGTCAGAAAACCTTTACGGAGTTATGGTAAAAAGTCAACTCAGTTGAACGAAAAGTATAGCACATTTACACACATGCATACATTTAGAGTGCACTACTAATTGTAGTGTTATTATTTTGCATGCATGTGAAAGGTTACATTGTTCATGGATTGATCCTGATTGAGTGTAGTTGGTGTTTGATTGTTTATTTGTTGTTTGTTTGTTTTTTACTGTGCATAATCAAACCAACATTATCAGGCTGGCAAATGTTGTCATTTCCAACTGCACTCATTTTGAGTCGCTTCAGCAACATAGTGCAGCTTATGAGTGAATCACTTTCAACAAAAAAGTCAATATTACACAACAACTCTAAACCAGCACTGAAGTGAGAGGAACAGTTTCTTATTGGGTTGGAAGGTGTTTTAGCCAGTTTTCTGTAAGACTCTCAGCAGTCACTCAGAAATACATTCATGGGCAGAGCATGGGCAAGGCAGTTCCTTGGCTTTTCTGACAGATAAATTTATGAGGGCTATTTCTGATGAATGAATAAACTATTAATTATTTATAAGTGTATATGCAGAATAAGTATCTAAGTAAATATAAACCATTTATATTATTCAAAATCCCTAAAAATAAACTGCCTTGATGTAGCTGTAAAAATCCGCCTCACTTGAATGTTCCATACTGAAGATTTAACCTGTCCTGGTCTAGAACAACTCCTGTTAGGCCTGTCCCTCATTAGCTGTACATCTGCATATGCTGCATATTTGCTATTACAGATCATTCATGAGTACATGCATACACACACACACACACACACACACACAAATGCACACAAACATGCATTAATGAACAGAATTGCTAACAAGAAACATTCCCTTTGGGATTGGCTCTTATCCTGAGCTGTAGAAAAACCTTGCTCACCCAAAACACAAGTAAATAAAAATGCTAAATGATTGCCTATCAGAACTTATTAACGATGGGATGCTGTAAATTAGGCCTATTCTCACCTGGGATGTTCAAAACTACCCACAGTTCTGCCCTCCAGCATTCTTTAGAAATTGGGAGAAGAGAGGAGGCTCGTATCACAGCTCATAAAACCTGAATCCGCTCTCATTAATTACGCTTAACTATTACTATCCACAGGGAGAAAGGGGCAGTGAAGGAGATGGAAAAAAGAGCGAGAGACAAAAAGAAATGCTTTGGACCAGAAATCTAGCTTCTACTTGGCAAAATGAAAAAAGAAAAAAATAAATAAATAAAAGAAGGGACAGGCAGAAAGATGGAATCTGTCATTGTTCTCTATAGATACACCTGAGGGGTCATTTTGAGTTTAGTGTTGACTTGGGTTCTGCATTTCACAGAAGCTGCTAACACTAGTGGGGAGCTTGCAAAAGCCGAATCGATTAAAGAAGCATAAAAGTGAAATCTCACCTGAGTGTCACATCAAAGCAAATGTGTTTTATAGTCTCAAACACACTATATCCCTTTGAAATAGACCCCCAAACCCCCTAAAGTAGTTCCTTAATCACAAGCAGAAAAATCATTGTTGCACCAAGCAGAACACCCTTACACTAAATAACAGAATCCAAGCCGTCAAAAGCCTCACCTCCAAGAATTCAACTACAATAACACATAATAAAACTCCACACACAAGCACCATGCGGTGCACTCCAGGTTCCCTCCACAATTCTAATCTGTTCAGTCGTGCACATATAAAATAAAATAAAGTGACGTGTGAAAAGAAAGTACAGCCACTGATTGAAAACCCACACCAAGCAGCAAATAGCAGGGTAGAGCTCAGCTAGAAACAGACACAGCCTTTGGGAATCATGCGGCTCCCAAAATCTGCATACTTAGCCATCTGTAAACCTTTTATCATAAATTATGAAAAGCCTCAGCAAACAACAGGCACAGTGGGTGCTTATTTGCTAGGCTTTCCTATGTGTTCTCTGCTGGAAGACCTGGGCTCGGGTCTTCAGGAGACACAGCACACCTGCACTGACTCCTGCAGCTCCAGAGACCCCTCACCTAAACTGTCACTTTCATCCCCTTCTCAGCAATAGATTTCTTTTTTTGTTCTTATTGAATTTGTAAAAAGGATAGTTCCAGTTCTAAAATTCGATAAATGCTGAGTCATGTTCAAAGTCACTGGGAAATACTCCATACAGACATCATCAAATTCATAAATGAGGCCAGTTTTTAAAAACTGCTCATAGAATAATCTTTGATCGTTATGTTGCTTGGAAACCACAGTATATAGTTTTCTTTTTATTTTTATTTTTTGGATGCTTCAGCAATAATCATTGTTTCATTTTTTTTTATAGGTATTATATAATCACGAATGCAAGATGTGGAGGTGCTGAGGCTAAGGGTGAGATACACGGACTGTTTAATTAAAACTGCTAAAATTAATTTTAAAAACCCTGAATTTTAATATAATATGAGCATAGTTAAGACTTATGTGTGATTGTTGTAGAATGGAGTTTGTATTTTTATTTTATGATTTATTTATGTACGTTCAGAAACTGCAAAATTGTTAACAATTTCATCACAGCAAGCCATATGGCATCCCTCTCTGTTAGCTGCATTGGAGAGTGTCACTAAACAACAAGCAGCTTGAAGCGCCCAGAGTGAAAATGCATGCAGAGTGTGCCCCAAAGTGACCTTTTAATGTATTTAAATGTAAAATTACAATAATGTAATACTGTCCTGTCTTGAATGGGTTTTATTAGTTTATTTTTCATCTGTTATCCCTCCTGCTTGGTGTATTTTTCAGTCATCTCAGCATGTGACTGTGGACACCTGTACCGCACCTCTTATCAACAATCTGACTGGTTGCTGCTCAGCTTAATTGCATAATGTTTGTCCAGAACAAGGCAGTACTGCATCGGCAGCTTGATGTGCCAGTTATATGTGTACGTTGTTGTCTCTCATCACACTGTGCATACAACATTATGTTCTGCTTTAAAAAAAAAAAAATGATGCAATGATGCATGACTATCATTTTGTATGTCATACATATTCTGCTTAAAATTGTAGCACCCCTAACTTCAAACACTTTCCTGCATCCCTGTACACTGACACTTTATAGCTAGCCTACTTAATATAAAAAAGGAAACGCTGTAACTTTTTCAGTCCTTCTGCATTTTACTTTACACTGAAAACCAACAGTGCAAAACTACAAATTCTGTCTGTTTTCAGCCTGAACGTTTCGATAGCAAGCAGTCTGGGCCCATGTTTTATCTAAAGGCCGAAAACATGCAGAATCTTGCACTGCCGTCCTCCCTCTTCCCCCTCGGCGTCTGCACTCCATTTTCATGTCTCCATCTGGAGCAGCTTTCTCGAGGCCCACCTCCTTTCTCTCATCTCAATCCCTCTCTATCCCTCTCTCCTCCTCTTGCACTCTCTTCCTGCCCTGGCTCTCTCATCTTAAGCCAAGTGTAAGATAAAGGCAAAGGGTCAGTGGAGCAGTCTGCGAGCTACACCAATCTGCAGAGAAAATGAGGAACTGAGCGAGTGACATTCAACTAAATAAGGCAAGAGGGACCTCTTGGGTAATCCTCGCTTGCATACATATTTACAAACACACTTATTCCATCCAACATCTCAGACTTTCATGTCTAAATACAGCAATACAGAGAAGATCAGCTGTCTGCTCTCCTAAATTACTGCACAGACATAAAGTCACTTATTCAGGCCTGCACACAAGACAGACACACAGAGACTGGCTCACATTGAAGCCAAGCAAAATGCCATTAATAAGTGGCATACTCTCCAAGGGTACTGGTGCATTAATTTAATGCTACTAAAACTGCTCTCTTTCTCCCTGGTTTTACTCTTTTGTCACCAAGATACACTCCTCTTAGGGAAAGTGCAGCAGTGATAAAGAGGGCTCCGGCTCTACAGTGGGTGGGGGGTGGGAGGAGTGGGGGGTACGTATTTAAAGGGTGAGACGAAGTTAAGCAGTGCACATCCATGGTTTATCCATGAGCCCTCACTATTTCTCCCAGTCACTGACATTATCGCTGACCCATTCCCCAGACACACACCAGTACATTATTAACTGGCTGACGCAGAGTCAAGCGCATCCCTAGTGAGCTCTCAGTATGTGAAGTGCGTGAGCAGTGCTGCAGTGTGAAGGCTCTCACCGGCTCCGCCAGTTCAGGGATGACCACGCGGTAGGTGACAGGGCTGCAGTCACGGGTGTTATTGACCAGAATGCAGGGCAGGAACATGGGACCCAAGTCATCACCATCTAAGACGTCAAGAGTCAGCGTGGTCGTGGCCGTGTGACGGCTGGCCGGATACGGCGCGCGGTCCTGCAAAAAGGTCACCATAGTTACCAAAGAGTTTACTAACTGTTTGGTCAGCAAGTGAACACAGATCTCCCTTTACCCCAAACACAGTCAAGACAAGTTCAGTGCCTGAGGTTTGTGTCTTTAGTTTTGTACTGGAACTATGAAGCTAATGTAGCTTAGCTAATAAGTAAAAACTCATAGTCACCTGTGCTGAAAGGTTTATGAATCTGAATTATATGCCGGTGATCAGAAACCACACTGAAAATCTGGGATTTTTTTCTTTTGTTACTTAAACCTACAAGTAAACAACAGAAAATGTTGTTTGACTCTAAACTATTTCTAGGTCACTATTTAGACTTAAGTTTGTTTTAAACTTAAATGTCTGACATTGACCATTCTAAAAGGTCAGTCTCATTCTGCACATTCAGATGACTCTGCGGTGAATCAAACCTACTTATCAGTAGCTTCTGCACACTTTTTTGGGTACTTGGGGGCCTTAAAGGACAAGAAATTCAGAAATTCATGTAAATATTTTAAAGATTCTGATTTTCACTCAAATTGAAAGGCCTGATAATTTGCAACTAAAATGAGAAAAGAATTCAAAGGAGAAGGATTTTATTGTTTTTAGACTTCTAGTGGTGTCAGAATTCTAGCCACTATTGTACTTGCGTATGTGCTTATGGAAACTGCTTGCATTACTGTTATTTAATATGGACTACATAGTCTGTCAGGTAGATGAAAACAGTGGTAGGAACCATCTTAAAGCCTGTACTTTCTCTGCACTTCTGTCCATATGGTATCAGAATCATATAAGAAATCTATTTGAAAATACTTAAAGGCTCAGCCCAGTTTGATCAGAAAACGTGTGATAATTCTGTCCTGCAAATTGCAGGATGCTAATTACAGCTAACTTTCTTCCATTATTTCTTAGCTGCATTGGCCTTGTATCTTTAAAACTAATGAAACTTTAGACATCAAACATATCTTGACTGATCAGCTACATTTGGGAAATGAAGAAAGTTGTGATATTGAGCCAAGCCATTGCTTTAAACTAGCTTGGTGTTTAAAGACTTAATACAAAATGTGCTAAAACAGTGAAGAGAGATTGGATAAAAAGGAAAATGGACATTGACGTAGCACAGCAGGACAGTGAACTTGGCTATGAGAGGTGAAGCAGAAAAGGTCATGGACTGAGAAACAGCTGACGAGGCTATGGTCCTGTTATCCTGACCCTGAACAAGGCACCTGACCCCAGCTTGCTCTGGAGGACTGCCTCTACCATCGGTTAATGTAGGCAAGATACATCAGACAAAACAAAACAGAAGAAGAGCCGAAAGCTTTTTCAGGCATCTTTTTACAAACTGACACGATGACCCCTTTTTTCCTCTGGCTGCAAAGTACATCACAGTGCAATCCAGTACCCATTACTCTCTCCACCTGTATATGTTCAGGCTTTTAGAAATCTCTCAGCTTGCCATCACACAGAAACGCAAATAAACACATATATATATTTGCGTACAAATGCAAACACACACATGAATTCTGAAAAGAGGGTGAGGGCAGAGACACAAATGGGAGTGAAAGAGGTCTATGTTCAAGAGAGCAGTATGCTACTCTACCAACATGATGTTACTACCATATTAAAATGATGTAACATTTTTCCCCTTCTATTTCTCACGTCCTTCCAACTCGCCAGCTGTGACATCCTGAGAACATTTCATGACGAATAAGCCAGGGGGGGCTGGGTATTCACAAGACTAGCCAAGAGAAGCTCATAATCTCCGCATGAGAAAGACCAGCACTTATGTAGAAAAACGCCTTGGGTAGGCAAATATGCTTCATAAGAACAGTGTAGCGAAAAAGAGCGAAATGAGTTGGAAATCCCCTCATCAGATTATCGGATATGAATGTGTTTCAAGTATTCCAAACCAGCCTGAGGTCAAACCAAGGTAAAATACATCGGGGATTACGAGTAAAACATATAAGTCAGGAAATACAGTTAAAAGTAGCCCGTTTTAAGCGGCGAATGGAGGGCCTGGGGGTAGCCCGCAGTCATGGTGTAAAATCTTGCCAGAGCCAATCAGCAATGAGCACCACTGGGGCTCTAAAACAAAGGAGAGTCTAGGTAAAAAGGAATGTAAGGCTCTGTTACTGAATAAATATGAGCCTAGCTAGCGCTCGGCAATATACTGTCAATATCAGTGGTGTTAAACAGTGATATTAACTGTAATATTAATTATCAGTTTTAGCGATACTAATAAGGATTATATTGTTTATAACATTCTATTGTATAACATTCTATTGTATGCTTGAATTGGATTCTTTTAGAGGCCTGTAGTGCAGGAGGGCACTTGGTTCTGGGATAAGTCTAGCCTTTGTTTCCTTAGATATTCAACAGCATTCCCCTGCTCCACAGTACAATGTGGGAGAGCTTTATACCCTTACAATGCCTGGCTTTGGGCAATGGTGACTCCAGCCTCATGGACAGACTCTCCAAAGCATCATATTCAACCGGCAATACTTGCTTATAGAGACAATACAATCTGTGTATGTGCAATTGCTCATTTCATTAATTAGAAGACATGTCAGAATACGTATTACTCAATAAATATAGTAATACAGAATATAGAATGTAGAATATAGAATAAAGTCAGGTTTGTAGGACGTTTCTTTAGAATAGTGGGCTAATACTCTGGAAATGTGAGCTAATTAAGAAAACAATATATGTATTGGGGCACACCTTCAGGGTCTGGGCTAGGCCCCTTATTTCAAGTGAAGGGCAATCTTAATGCTTCAGCTTACCAAGACATTTTGGACAACGCCATGCTTCCAACTTTGTGGACACAGTTTTGGGGAAGAACCTTTTCTATTCCAGC
>JBBPCZ010000156.1:15719772-15729927 GCA_037974445.1 Brycinus macrolepidotus | reverse complement strand
TACTGATGCTCATAAGAGACCCTTTGCTAGATAACAGCAAACAACATGGCAGAACTGGGAAGATACACTGAGTTCCTCGTGTTACTCCAGAGACAGAGAGACAGAAAGAAAGAAAGAAAGAAAGAGATAGAGAGAGAGTGCCTTCAGCCCCTCCATAATTAAGATTTATATGACATGAGTAAATCAAATAAAGTCAACTTCACTGAAAAAGAGCACCAGCATTTAATCAGGTTACCCGTCATTAATTTTATCAGATTCAATTCACTCAATCTATCGCTAGAACTCGACTGGATCCAGGCACCTTCACAGAAGGCTACATACACACACCGTGGCAAACACAAAAAAAGGAGGGGACACAAAAGGACATAAGACCACAAAGTGAAGTATGAGGAGAAAAGAGCCCATAAAAGCCCCTAAAAATGGTCCTAAAAGCTCTGTAGTTTTTTTTTTTTTTTCCTTCTGGAAAAAAACTGCTGGAGCACGCCACAAATAACAAACTCATTACAGAAACAAACAGAGACCCAGCCTCAGCAAATCCCATTAAACTCAGCAGAGTGGCCTGCTAATACCTGCCCCGGACCACATCTCCCAGCATGCAAACTGCACACTGATGCTGCTCTCAGTGCCAGAAGACAGGTGCTGCTTCAACTCTGCTACCCAGGGGGACCGGAAAAGCCTCGGAGGATGGGATCACCCGAGAGAAAGAGACGTATGGGTGGAGAAGAGAAGAAAAGGTATGCAGGAAGGATTAATACAATCTTTGCATGCAGTCACCAGCACCTGTCACATACAGAAGCAGACAGCATTGTCAAACGCATGGCTGGGCACTGGAGCTGGGAGGAAGTCCTGGCAGGCGTTATCACTGTAGTGTGCAGTCTAGCATTGCCTGCACAGAGATGCTTTATGTGTTAATGGGCCCCAGCGTGCTGCCACCACAACAAAACACCATCTGTGGCCTCGGCCGGCGCTCCCCGACGCAAGCACCCGACGGACACTCGCACACATTGCCAATCATCACATACACACAGGACCCCAGCGAGAGACACAACAGGTAGTTCTGCTCTCTGATTACGATCCCCCCGCAGCAATGGCTGATAGACGAGTGAGGTTCGGGAGGCAACTGTTAAAGCAGCTCTGCCAAACACGCTCAGAACCGTTCCCAACCTGTTCAGAACGCGCTAATGCAACAGCACATCTGCCTAAACAGTCACTACTTTTCAAAGAAAGCCAAACAGAAAACTGACGTGAACCCTGCACAGCTCATTAAACACTTATTTTCTATTTGAAAATAAGTTAACAAGTCTTCTACACAGACCAAACTGAAATATGGCATTTGCCTACATATTTTAGGGCACAATCTCTAATAATACATTGTTGTTTCACATAAACAAACAAATGTTAAAATAATGAAATTATTTGTATACGGTATACAAATAAAATATGCCATAATGATTATGCAAGCCAAATTTTATGATTTATTTTCACTTAGAAAATTAGTTTGCTTTTTTTTTTAAACATGACAAATCTCGGACACAGTGATGTTTACATAAACCACAACCTGACATGTATATATTTCAATCAAAATTAAGTTCAAATTTTATTGATCCGTAATCCAGAGCAAGCAATTTAATTCCATTACACATACATGGCATGACTTTCAAAGAAAACCAACTAATCATTTCCATCATAAAGCTGTGCCACTGTATTGTTTAGAATAAACAATACAGTGGCAGACGTGAAAAGACTGTAGAAAGTGGAGGTTACGTACCATTTGGACTCTCCTCATCAATGGTGACAATGGTGGCAGGAGGGCCTGATCGATACAACTTACACTCTGCATGGAAATAGAAAAACGACATGTAATAAAAAAACACATGCAATGCACTTGTACAAGGTTTTATAACTGACTAATGAATAGGAATTAAATTTAAATAGGATGTTTTTTGCATAAATGATCTTTGGGTCTGAACATGACTGCATGATATGGATAAACAGTATGACAATGTATGACTTGCTACTACAGTTGTATTATATAATAAAATAATAATATAATTATTTTTTTAAAAGCCTTTTTTTTGCGCTTTCTGCTTTCTCACACCCCCGCTGATATTGAGAAGCTCATTCACACTATGCAATTTTTAGCTTTAAAGATGTGTGCTTTGCTAGAAGTGAATAACAGGGAAATCAAGAGAAGCAGAAAGGCCCTGCATGCTCAGACAAAAGCAGTAAAGCTCTACCATTACAGAAGAAGAAAAATGGAGGTGATAAAGAGAAAGAGTAGCCCCTTACCCTCATACTGCCAGTCTGGGTCAGAGGCAGGGTTAGTGTCAGCAGCAGAGACAAGAGAAAAGAGGGAAACGACAAGAATGAGAAGCAGAGCACACAGAAGGAAGCTTTGGATTAAAAGGAGATTTAAAAAGATGAGTAGGCTGTGAAGGAGACATTGAAAAACCTGCTTAGAAACATTAGAACCCGTTTAGAAGTGTAGCTTAGGGCTGTCATGATTACTCGATTTAAACATCAGCAATTCAATTTCATCATGTCAGTAAATGAACAATGATTAGTTGATCATTTGCATTATGATAATGCTTAGTTTAAATTCTTTTACTGGTCTCTCTCCATATCAGATGAAACCATTGTACCATGTACACACCTCCACAGTGTACCACTCAAGAATCTGATATTACTGCATTAAATTAAACCTAGAAGAAGACCACAGAATCTATGGTGACATTAAAATTTACACATTAAGAAAGATAGAAAATGGAAAGCCAAAGCAAAAGAATAGGATTTTAACAAGCGTTAAGCCAAACCAATATTTCACTTGGCAAAAACTCAGTCTCAGCACTTTCAACTAACTCTAATGAACTTAATCTTAAATCTTATGAACTGTATGTGTTAAGGCTTTTCAGTAATTTTTAAAACTGTATGACAACAAAGCCAAGATGGTGGACTCTACTGTGTATGTTTACTAAAGTATTCATTTTAAAATGCCACAATGCATTTAAAACCTTTCGCCATTTATTATCCCTAAAACAAGAAAAATCATTAACTATCCCTAAAACAAAAACAAACATGTTTTGAGATCACAAAACATCTTTATATGATTTAAGTATCTGCAATTTATGCTACAGTCATCCTGCCGAGTTTAAACTTTGAATTCTGTTTCTATGACTGCAGATCTGAGGCTCTAAGGTTTCAAATACAACTAGAATGCATTTCAGCAAGAGAATACGAACTGTGACGGCCCAGAGCAAGCCTTAAGAACACTACAGTGTTTACCCAAACTTCTGAAGAAAGAAGGTCTCCAAAACTTTTGTCAGTTGTTGGGGTTTGAACTCAGGACTCTGAGGTGGAGAATCCAGTGGGTTTACCACTGAGCCTTACCCCCCGGACCACAAAGGGGGTTGGGAGGAGCTCAGCGCACAGCAAGTGAAAGCATTTATAAATTGGGTGGAATAAAAATAATAATTAGAATTCATTTCTGAAAGGAAATGTGAAATGTGACTGTGTGCCACAGCTACACTGCTTAGACACTGTCCATCAAAAAGCAAAAACAAAAGTTTACTTTACGACGCTCTAGAGCTTATTAATGAACCAAAACAACAGTTACAAATGTTTTGAGTTGTTTAAATTACATGTATTTAAAGGGCCTTAGAGCTAAATATAGGCTCAATTTCTGACATACATGCCCAAAAACGGGTGAGGAAAATTGCTCATGGTCATGAAAGACAAATGAAAACAGCAGAGAAAACAATTAGTCTCCTTAAGGTTATTAATAACCAAAATGACAGTTACAGCAGCCTCAGGACTTAAAAAAAAAAGCTTTCACACAACAACAGTGACACATGTCTTTCATTTCATAACTAACCTGCGCTTCAGTGTCTCACAGGCTGTTTATGATCTCTTTAGCTTGTGCCTCTGCATTGCATTTCTGAAGGCATTCTGAGGCCTTACTTCAACTTTCCTGTCTCTCCATATTCATCACCAATGTGACTCGTCCAAAAAATCTGAACTTTAAATGATCAATTTCAACTTTAAATGACACATACAAGCCTTGGAGGAGAAGCAGCACCAAAATTCAGCTATAAAAAGAGTAATAAAAAGCAAACTTAAGAACAGTAGTGTGATTGCTGCCACAGGCACATTGACAAATAACAAGTACCAAATAGGTTTTATTCCATAAAACCTCTATGAATAGTGTAAAAAGAACTGGAGCTTAATGTTTATTACCGCTATCAATGCACCACATTTTATGTGGTATAGTAGTGCTTACAGCATGGACTCAGAGGTGCATATTTCTTTTTTATTCTCCTATAAAGTATTTCACGCATGCTTTGTTATTGATCTTTCATTTTAAGACTGTTGATATTGTTTGGCATATTAGGTATACATAAATAGGTAGGTACGTATTATATTATATTATATTATATTATGTTACTAATATAAATTAAAGTCTCAGCCATAACTGAATATCTTTGTACGAGAGAATTTTAAGAAAAGAGCGTGACGCGACCAGAAAGAGACATTTTATCTTGCTTAAATTGTGTAATGACACTGACACTGACCACTCACACACACACGCGCGCACACACACACGCACACACACACACACAAATGCACACCAACTGAGTGTCCACTGTCTAAGACTCAGCCAGGGAAGAATCACCTTACAGTATGAGTCATGGTAAGGACAAGGGATGCCAGGGGAGTCATAAATACACACGCACACACACACACACACATGCACGCACGCACACACACACACACACAAACACACACACACATACACGCACACACACAAAAGATAAAGTTTCCTCTCTCTGCATAACTCGCAACTGAACACCTGTTGCCAAGTGAGAAGGTGTGGATCTTTTTCTCATTAAATATGGAAGATCACAATGGCATCACCCCAGCATACAGCATGAACGTGTCACAGCCGGCCTCAGCTCATCCAGCCCTCATCACACTCTCGTCACAGCACATTTACCAGCACTGTGCACTCCCACCTTCCAATCAATTCACCTTCATTGATTCAGTATGAAGGTATCGAACTCATCACACTCATCGAACTCATGCAGGCTTTCAGACTGCAAACTATTCCGCCATATTCACTGGCCCACGAATCCTCACTACTTTGGAACTGCTTTTAGCTCTTTAGTCTGACCATACATCCTTTTCGGGGAAATGTCAGAACTATTCATACCTTGAACTCACAGGGAACATCAGAGCAAGGATTTCCAATTGATCAGTCAAAGAGAGAGAATTTTCTCTGACTCCGTGCAAAAAAAAAAAAACGTTCAGACCATGCTTAAAGAATAGAGAAAATGAAATATGGCCATCATTAAAACTTTTTCAGTAAAACTGTCCCTGAGATGGTACCCCCCCCCCCACCCCAAGGGTTTTCAGTAACTTTAATTAGGGAATATAATTATATCATACAATACTTTGGTTATACGTAGTTTTAATTTACTTCATACACCCTGCTGTGACTTGGTTAGGAAATGAAAGGGTACAAATAGACACCTTTCCCCAGGGAACAGAGTGTACTATTAAAAGTCGACTAAGAGGTACATTCATACTGTTTGTACTTTGGTGAATAAAAAATCACTGTCACTGAGGTCAATATTAGCATGTGAAACAAATCTATTCTAGCACTGAGCCAGTGTTTTCTATAATATAAAGCCAAATTGGTGTATAAAATCAATCTAGTATGCTAGCTCTAGCATGCTTCTCATTACTTTCTAACAAAAAATATTAATATGATTTCAGTAAATGATTTTATTAAGAATAAAAAATGTCTGTTTCACTTCTGCCATACATGAAAACGCCAAATAAACTCTAAAACAAGACTTAATGCTAATGCTAGCTTTACCATCCCAGTTTCAACAATCCAGATGGTTTTATCCCCTCTGACAATGAGCAACTGCACCAGGCGCAGCAACCCATCAGTCTGCCACTGATGAACCACCAACTCAAGCTAAGCTGCACTCATTCCCTCAAACTCTGCTTCTCAGCGGGATGGCATGAAGAATTCAAACAGGCTAGAGCTAGAAAAGCGAAAGATGAGGTGTACTGCAAAGCTGCAGACACTTCCCAGAGGTCTTACGTACAGGGTTAGCGTTCATTAAAGGAAGATTTATAGAATGGGAGTATTTTAAACAGGTTTGTCCAACAAAACGTGAGAAGAGCAAACAGAACCATTTAGGCTTTGCCAAGTCAGAGGCTTACAGAGCCATGAGCTGCTCAGCGGTGGCACTGCAGACCGCAGACTACAAAAGGTTCATTGAGAAAGACGCAATATATGGCAGTGCTATGGAGTTTGCAAAGCAGATGGTTTCAAGTCAAATTTTCTAAAATATTATCTGGTCAGGTCGAGTTTTATGAGGGGAGGTGTGGCATTAACTACCAAATTACCAAAGAATGTTTTTACTCCATCCCATAACTTTTAATGGACTGCACACTCCTGAATCTATTATGCAGGCTTTTGTAAACTATAAAATTAAATGTAGAAATAACTGTATTAAAAATAATTATAATACCAAACGACAATGCTAACGTTACACTGCCCTCAGCAGACAGCAGATAGTTGATGAACGGACGTACTGAGGTTCCTCAGAAATTGTATACTTTGCAAATAGTACAATGAAAACAAAAGTTTGAATGCACTTGTTGCAAAAGTACGCAACGGATGCACATGAATGAAATATATTACATCAACACAATGATTTGAAAAGAAAGTCAATAATCTTGTTGATATACAGTGTTATTCAAAAGTTTAGACATCCACAATCAAATGACATATTTTGTTGATTTTGTGAATAAATCAGTGAATAAATTAAGTGAATAAATATACATTCTCCACAAAACATTTTATGCCAATGTTAGTTTTTTTTCTTAGTTTGGAAAAATGGAAAAAATGGAAATGGACAAAAATATGACAAAAAGTCAAACCATTGCATAGACCACATTTTGTTGTCATTTTTGCAACATGTGAGATTTAGCAAATAAAGAGTAATTATGCACTAAAATGTGCAGACATGTGTTCTCTGTCGGAGATATGACCTTACACCAGGTGTGTAGAAACTTCTACGCACAGGTGTATTTCACTTGGAACCAATGTATACATTTGAAAAGTAAATTCTAAGCATTGTCTATTTTCATCAGTGCACTTGAGTTTGTCAGTAATGTTTTTGTAAGACTGCATAGGTTCAGCATCCATTAGCCTTTTAGAATCATAGTTTTTTGTCTTGTACGTTTTGATCTATTTTGCATTTTGCAGATTTTCTTTTTACAGAGAGTGAGTCTGTTTATTGTGGTTTATTTGCACAGGGAAATAAAAGTGAGAGGTTGTTTCTTTTTTTGATTAACCTCTAATTGTTTTATTCACATATTTAGTATTCATTTACATTTTTTTCATTTTTTATTTAATATTATAATCCAATTACATAGATTATAGAACATGCTAAAATACTGCAGGGTTGCTCTTCAAGTTCTTCACTGGTTCGCCATCCATGCCCATCCATTTTGCTGAGGCCCACCTGAAAGGTAGTTTCTGAGTGTGCTTCTGACAACAGCACTAATTATAGCACTCTTCTTGGTTTATTTTGAGCCGCATGTAAGCTTAACACTAAATGAAGCCTTTTCTGAGGAACTCCGCTAACTTGACGTACCTTTGCACGCGTACAAAGAACTCTTCCCTGAAAAAGATACCAGAGTTCAAAGCTCTAACCTACTTCTGCCGCAATTACGGCACGTGTCTCCATCTGCCAAAGAGAAGTGCAACTCTGTAGGCTTCCAGAGAGACAAATCCATCAGAGCAAGTAGGGCACCTATCACACATCAAGGCTAATCGTCTGTGAGATATGTTTACTTTTGTGGCTTTGAGTATGCAAGCGCAACCAAATAAGCTTAGCTGCCCTTTTTAAAGGGGAGCGCCTTTAAGAGCCGGCCATGCCCTTAAGAGTGCGGGGACGGGAAGGTGCGAGTGTGTATTAGATCGCAGTAGTAAGCGTTGTCTGAAGAGTGTGGGAGAGGAAAAGGAGGGGATGAAGGAGGAAAGGAAAAGTGGCATGCAGCACACGGATAACAGACCCCCGCTGTGAACAGACAGCGAGAGTAGACACTGACACACACTGCCATGGCTGCTCACGCACACAGTGGCAGACAGACTCGGCGCTGCAAAAGAACAAGGAGGCAGACTGTGATCAAAACAGCAGTCCATAACATGAATGCACGCACAGTGCCTTTCATTCACTTTCTTTTCTCATACACACACACACACACACACACACAGCAGTCCAGATAATATGAAACAGCTCAAAGAGAATGGAGTCACTCAAGAGAGTTATGGTGTGTGATGTAATGATGCCTCAGATACTCCACTAAAACAGCACAAATCCTAATCCACAAGCATGTAAGAGACACACACCATGCTGCATTTCCCACAGAGACACACAAACAAGCCCAATCTCCATGATCTTAACAGTTGTTACAAGGTGGGAATCTGGGGTAGTTACAAAGTGCTAAAGTTTGTACACAGCACACACACAAGCCAACACGCTCACACACAGACACACACACACACCCACCACAGCAAAGCAGCTTATGGTTTGATCCACTTATCTGAGAGTCCAGAGCAAATCCTGAAAAGCTAAAAGCTAAAGGTTGAGGGTTGGAATTAGGAGGGATAGAAGGACAGAGGATCCAAAATCAACCCTAAAGCCTAAAACAATTCTCTCTTTGTGCAACGAAGAGAAAGAGGCAACGCATGCTATATTGCAGTGTGAGGCAGGTCGGGGGCCAGAGAGCATGAAACGATTAAAGGGATTTCGCAGCAAGTCAGTCAACTCAAAAAACTGCAGGAAAGTCTACAAATGAGACCATGCTTGGAAGCGAAAAATGAATGAAAAAGAAGCCGAGACGAATGTAAGCTTACACGCAAAGAACAAAGAGCTCCTTATGAAGACAGACACACCTTCAGAAGACCTCCAACAAGTCTTTGAAGATTCATTATGGGATGTACATCATGGAGCAGCGTGCACACGGCCGAACTCAAGTCAAATTTTCTACGTACATGGACAAGATGAGCAATGGAGCAAAGAAAACTTCTGATCAAATGGAGGTGCAGCTGGTCATCTCCTTACACATCAGGCTTGTCCTAATCCCCTAGGTGCACTAAATGTCATTCGCAAGGCAGCAAAAGTTGATGCAACACCATGTAATCTTCACAAAGGCCTCATGCGATTCCAAATGCTGCTTGCTACACTTAAAAAAAAAAATCTAAACAGCTCTTTACTTAGATGTCTGGTACTGCAGAAAAAAAGTTTTCACTGCTGTAAAACAATTCAAAGATTTAATTCCAGAACAAATTAAACACCCCTTTTTTTCCTTTTCTCCTTTTGTCACAATATAAATAGTTGAGCTTGGGCTTTACATATACAACTGCACATACACGTAGTGTAATGGGTAATGCTGCTATGCCTATTTTTTCAAATGCAGTAGACCAGTGGCGAGCACACAACGCCGCATTGATAATGACTCCCAGTGCTACATTCGCCAATGACTGTAACATGATAAGATTGTAAGAGCATCTGCCCGCTGTATAACTGCAAACGTATAATATATATTGACACTTTACTATCATTAACACCACCTTCGTTTCATTAAATGAAATATTTCTAAAACCTTTATAAAAGAGAAATAAAATGCACTTTGAACTACACGTCAGCTGTTATTATTTTCAAACCTTTTTATATCCACAACCATTATGAATGGGTCAAGAACATTTCAAAAGGAATATATATAATACAGTATGTGAAGTTTTTTTTAGGATTAAACGGTTCTTTATACTTCCATTCATTAAAAGTAGTTATTTCAAAGCAACATCACTTGAAAGGTTGCTTAGAGAACTAGAAGTGCTTCTCTTTCGGCATTTCTCCAAAGAAGCCCTTCCAGCACCTTGATAAGAGTGTTAGAGTAGTTTATGTTGTTAATAAGTTTGTGATGTGGGAGGGTCCTCTACTGAGGAGTGGATTATGGTGTGGTCAGCTGCAGGGCCTGTTGCATGTTTCTTGATTGTCTGCTGTGTGTGTGTGTGTGTGTGTGTGTGTGTGTGTGTGTGTGTGTGTGTGTGTGTGTGTGTGTGTGTGTGTG
>JBBPCZ010000156.1:15693640-15711685 GCA_037974445.1 Brycinus macrolepidotus | reverse complement strand
AAGTAAACTAATACTATCTATCTATCTATCTATCTAGCTATATATATATATATATATATATATATATATATATACACACATATGTATATTTAAAATCTAAAAAATATATATATTTATATACACACAGTACATATATATATATACACACACACACACACACATATATATATGTACTGTGTGTATATAAATATATATATTTTTTGATTTTACATATACATATGTATATATTTATAATTTAAAAACCCTTGCTCACCCCATGCTGAGCTGAACTCTCTATTTCTGTTTTTCACACAAAAATGCATGTAATACTGGATATCCAGCATATATTCAGACACACACACTCACACACACACACACACACACACCCCCCAACCTAACACTTTGACACATTCACACAGGGACAAGTTTGATAAAGACATAGTGAATAGAAGCGACAAAAAGGCACGGTGTGCTCTCAGAGTAATTTTAGAATAAATCTAAAAGAGGACTCCGGGAAAGCTTAAGTGAGGCTTGAAAAATGCAGGTATGTCTGACAACAGCAGAGCAGAGGGGAAGAAAATGTCATAAATAGCCAGAAGTCCAATCCACCCACCCCCACAGACTGCACGCTAACTGCTAGGGGTCAGATCATCTAAAATCAATAACAATAAACACTGCATGAACAAACAAGGATAGCTGAGTGAAAATGTCAGCAGTGGAACGCTACACACCTTTTACGCCCTACCACAAATCGGTATTGTCTGACAGCATTTACAGCTCATTTCCTACTATCTCGGTGCAGAAAAAAAAAACACTTTCAGATTTTATTACAGCTGTCATTTTGTCCTTGGCAGACTTTGGGGTCGCAATTCATATATCATCAGCTGCTCATTTCAGGAAGCTTATCGGAGTGCAGTTCTAATAAGTTCCACACTCATGGCAGTCATGACTGATCTGGAGAAGTAAAAATAACAAAATGTTTAACTAAACTTAAATTACATCTGCCTGCTGAGTGTTCAAAATACCTGCAGTCTATTTGTCGGACACAAATGAGCGAAGACTATAGCACAAATACAGAGTTATCTAAATAGCCATGAAATGCTGCAGTCAGTTGTAAGGTCATTATCTCATCATCTTATGATAGATATATTCAGAAAAGCATGCCCCTGTTCACATCCTTCTTGCCCTCTGATAGGCACCATTAATACCTAAAGTGACCAGCATGCACAGATATACACCTATTGAAAATTACATATTCCATCCACATATACACATATACACATCTTTACATATACACATGGTACATATATACTTTACAACGGTACACAACTTTAACATTTATAATATATAACACACAGTGCACGTCTTAGTGGACTTATATTGTGGATTTAAAAAAAATAATTCTAAGAAGGTTTTACCAAGCTGCAGTGAGGTTTTGAAAGAGGTTACTGGGATTTGGGGGAGGCTGTAGGGTTCTGGGAGAGGTTTTGTGACAGATTGTGGTTTTCTGCAAGGTTTTTTGGGCTCTGTGAGAGGTTGGAAATGTGAGGGTCTGTAGGTTTCCGTGAGAGGTTATAATATTCTGTGAAATGCTATGGGTTGCTGTGAGAGCCTAGTAGATCTTGTATAGGGTTTTGTGAAAGATTATGGGTTTTTGTGAGTACAAGATTCTGCAAATGCTTTGTGTGGTTCAAAGAGGGATTTCATTAAAGATTATGGGGTTCTATGACATTTTCTTGTTTGTTAGGTCTGTAAGGTCTTGTGGGGTTCTATGAGAGCTTTTGTGGGGGTTAAATTAGAGCTTTTTGGGTTTTTTATGTGAGGTTTATAGGGCTAAATGAGAGATTTAGACTTTTTGTGAGGGGTCTGTGGAGTTCTTGAAAGGTAGCATTCATTAAAGAAATTGTGGGGTGCTAAATGAATACTCTTGCAGTGTTCTGCCAGGTTCTATGAATGGTTATTGCATTTTAGGAGAGGCTATTGCTTTCTGTAAGAGGTTTGTAAGGTTCAGTAATGGGACTGTGGTGTCCTAAAAAGGTTGAGGAGTTCTGTGAGACGAGGTCTGAGGTTCTTTAAAAGGTGTATGATGTCCTATAAGAAGGTTTTGGGGTATTGTGAGAGATGTGGTTCGTATAGAAGTAGTAGGGTTCTTTGATTTACCTTCTGCACCTTGAGCCCTGATGTGAAAGAGGGGCACAAGCAGGACGGTCCCGATCCCCAACCACCTCACCAGCCACGAGCCCCTTCTCATTTTCACTCACTCACTGCGGTTTGCCCACCTGAAAGAGAGAGAGATTATATCCTCAGAGAATGCAGAGACTTCAGTTATAAGACAAATGATAACTCCTCGCAAATGCACCATTCACCCCGCCCCACTCGCCACACAGGCGGGCACAAGCTCTCCCCTGAACACAGTCAATAACTTGTCTGTGACAGCCTTCATTTCTATACAGACTCAATCTACAAGAACATAATAAACTCAGTGTTAACCTGGTGGGATCCTTAAGAAGGAAAATTGGGTTCATGTTTCTGCCAAAACAACATGACAGTGGTGGCGAATGAGATTCGGCTGTACATATGCGTGCCTGAGGACAAGGCAGAGATTATATAAACATGTGCTATTGGGAAAAATCCAAATCCTAAAGTAATTTTTCAAAATCTAAGTTTAATCTACTCTTTCCGAGTATTTGATGCATGATGACGGATCACATTCTGGCAGCGCACAAAAGCAAATGAGATTACAGCATTCATTTTTTGCATCCCTACTGTGTGCTTAGTGTTTTGGCTGTCTCCGCAGATGTAACTTGCATAATGTAACTGATGTGAAGATAAGCTAAAAGACGAGTGTTTGGGCTCGATATGCCACCTATATTCACACTCACGTCCCGGAACACTGACTCTGCCTAAGGCAGCTGTAAGCTGCTAAAGCTAGTTTAAAACCATAAGGAGATGTGACTGAGGTTTTGTGTGAGTCAACATACTTGTCTAAATGCGACATTAGTCCCTCCTCGCTGCTTCTATCACTCTTTAATCCCAATAGAGCTGGTCTCTGGAGCCCTGCATATGAAACACTGTCATTCCTATTTTGGCTTTCCACAGAGAGCTAAAACAACTGTGACAAAAACACAGCATAGGTACAGAACAGCATGTTAAACACAGTGAACCACCCCAGCACTACCTCCCTTCTTTATTACTTTCTCTCTCTCATTCACACTCATCTTTGAAGTTGAAGCTGTTTCGTGTGTCTCCAGCAAAGGAGGAGTGCAAGCTTGGGATGCAGCAGGTCTTTGATCAGTTTCATCCACTAGAGACACCAGGACTCAGGACTAAGGATTTCACTCCAGAGAAGTGTCAAACACACACACGCACACGCACATGCACACGCACACGCACGCCCACACACGCACACACACACACACACACCACAAATATATTCATCACACACATCTACATCTTTCATCAGACTAATCAAACTGCTCCTCACACTCCTCTATCCATTCATGCAGACCCATGTCACAGAAAAAAACAAGCTTCCATCCTTTTTAATGAAAGAAAGAGTCTGATGCAGAATCTAAACATGGCTAAAGTTTTAAAACATACCAGTCTGATCCCAGAGTGGGGCAAGCATCAGATGAGTGTTGGCACTATCATCTGGAAATCGTGGGATCAGTACTTGGAGGTGGGACAGCCATCCTTGGCTGGGAGTCCGAGAGACTCTCTCTAAGTGGGTGAGACGGTGATGGGGGAGGGCCGTCTTATCCACTTATACAGAGTCTCTTGGAGTCTCCTGAACTCTCCTAAGAGCATTGAGCTGTCTAATGACGTTGTGTCAGCAGCAGAAAGATGCGCAGGCTGGCTTCACATGACTCAAAGGAAGCACTTGCTATCTTTCACCCTCCTAGTGCTGGTGATATCATTTGAGTCCTAGCTATTGCATGGAATTGAACATGACTAAATTAGAGAGAAAAACTGGGAAAAAAATCTCTATGTACCATTCACACCCCAGCCCACACAGCCTATAAATAGAAATTAAGCTGTAAAACATTCAATTTTTCAACTAATTGTTTTTGTGGTGCCATGAAAACACATTTATCTCTATCCACGTATCCAGCCTCCAGCAGTTTAGCTCTGCTCATTCATGCCAAAGGCCGGACTGTTTTTTGAATAAGGCACAATCCAGGGCAGCCAGTTGGAGCAGAGGTCATTTACATATATCAGTCTTAAAAAGTGCAGTAATAAAACAGTCTGCCTAATTCTAAGACATAAAGATTCAAAAAAATGTTACATACAATTACACTAGTGCTGTTATTGCAAGTTCACTTAAAAAACATAAATAAAAAAGTCAGATAAAGTCAGACAAAGATACAATAAAAAGGCATCAAAAGTAGAATTTGTCAGGTAACAATTCAAGGTGTTTATCTCCATAATGAGTCATCTACCAACTCTTAGTACATTTTTGTACCTGAAGTTTTGGACAAAAGTACAATGTAATTCACCCTCAATTGTTTCTCACTTAGCTGCCTGAAACAAGCAGAGAAATTCTAAGCAAAATGTTTACTTTCTAAACTTTCATTCAATACCACATTTATGCTTATGAGTATTTGTCATAAGATTAATTTGCTGAAAAGTTGTGCATACAGTCTTGTTTTGCAGAATGCAAACTGTTTGTCATTCTTTGATACCAAAAACAAACAGTCAGAAGTGCAGTTTCAAACTCATCATTACGTTCAAATCTGATTAAGCATCTAAAAATCTAAAAGTTTTAACCACTTCTAAAGGTTAAGAAGCTGATGGAAGGGCTCCAAAGCCATATCTCCTCATATAAACTGCCTGAGTTTATTCCTATTTCCTGGGAAAACACTTACAGCACTAGAGCGAATTTATATTTGAGACAAGGCAACTTGTTCTATTGTCTTCCAAAATATAAGAGGCAAATGATTTACTGAAATGTCAAGTCTCTGTTAACGCAATGCATGCCTTTTGGGACTTTACACACATCACTGACCAAATAATTATTTAAAAAGAAAGACAACTATTCTTCTATTTGTTGTAATTTTCGAAGCAAGCAAGGAGAAAGACATTTTAAAGCTGCTGTCTTCAATAAGAAATGGAACTTCCATACAGAGCATTCAGCTAAAGCAGGGAAGAGACCTACATAATACCCAGAGCTTCTCAATTCCAGTGTAACAACATTCAAACACACTCTGCATAGTGATAGCTTCAAATTTTCTGCAAGGACTGATTTGTGCATCTTCCTGCACTCTGTTGTGGGATTGAAGTTCAGGTCTCTTGCCTGCCATTATAAATGGGGACTCTGTGGGTTGCGTTTTCATGGACCTGCAGAGGATTTACTGGCATTAAACACATGGAAATGGTTCTCACACATGAAAATGGAATTTCCATATAAATGTGGAATCCCACAGAACTGAGACCACCCTCAACACACGCAGACAGGCAAACAGACAAACAGTCAGACAGACAGACAGACAGACACACACACACACATACACAGACACACAGATACACACACACACACATTTCAAAACCTAAACTCCCATTTTCACATCTGCTTTTAGTATTTCCCTTGAGAAGTGATGTAATGTATGCATGTAGCTGCAACAGCGACACAAGCAGATTTGGTTTGTTATCATCCTGGTAGGTCAGCAAGGCTAAGACATGGTAGAGTGAAAGTTAAACTGTAAAAACAGCAAAGAAACTACACAACTTCAAAGACTGAGCAATATCACAATGACTACTCTGAATTCTCAGATGCTTCACAACAAATTTAAGAAAGAGAACAAGAAGTTAAAGCTAGTACTGTTTACAAGACTTTAAAAGTCTTATTTTTTGACAGTAGTATTAATAATGTGAAGGAGTTCAGAAAACAACTTATAAATAATTCCTTTTTTAAATGTCACAGATTTCGCTTTATGTAACAAACAAAATTCATATCACAGAAAAATAAGCCTGAAAAAAGGAAAAGGGTCCTTTAGTAACTGGAGAGATTTCTGGCTTGGATATTTGGCATGGTTTGTAAAAAATACCCTCTCGCCCAAAATAAATCCTTAACACATTTAATGCATGTCATAGTGGAGCATAAGGTTATACATCCAAACATTTGAGTTATTGCTTTAGCACCATGATAGATTGGGCTAAATAATGTCCAGAATTAGAATATATCTGATTGTTGTGTGTACATGTGACCAGCATATGGTAGAATCCCTTTAAGTCAAGCACAATTGGTCAAACTGTGAATCTGATGGAAAGGTGTGAAAATGACCAAAGAGCATTCTAATGCAATTACAGATAAAACTGTAGATGTGCACAAGCTAGAAAAACACTTCATATCCAAGAATTTGGATATCACAATGAGCACCCGTGAGGGAACAGAAGCAGCCTCATACCACCTACGTACCGCCTGCACAAGCCTGTCCCTCAAATCTCTGTGTCAGAACAAGAAATGGACTTGTGAGAGAAGGCACAGAGAGACCAACAAGCACTTTGAAGAAGCTACAGAGTTCAGTGGCTGAGAGTGTAGTGAAGATGCACAAGTCAATAATTTCAAGCGCTCTTCGTACAACTGACCTGTATGGGAGGGGTGGCTAGAAAAAAAGTCATTTCTGAAGTAAGAACACATTTAAACTAAGTGTTTATGGTCTGGTGAAACAAAAAATGAGCTTTTCTGTCCAAATTTCAAAAGGCTGTGTAACAAAAACCTAATACTACTCATTTCTCAACAAACACATCCCAAACGTGAAGTACGGGGGCGGCATCATGTTGAGGAGGTGCTTTTTCTCAGCAGGGACTGGGCATCTTGTTAAAAGTGAAAGACAGATGGATGGTGCAAAACACAGGGAGACACTCCAAGTCAACCTGCCTCAATCTGCTAAAAAAAAAAAAACTAAAGCTCATGAGAAATGCCATCTTTCAGGACAATGATCCCAAACAGAAGGCCACAGTAACACAGGAGTAGTTAAACAACAAAAAGGTGATGCTCTACAAACGCCAAGCCAAAGTCAAAATACTGGTCCAATTGAGAATCTCTGGTACTATTTCAAACCAACAGAAGGTGAAGGTGTGGGAACAGAAGCAGGTTCTACCAAGTACTAGTCTTGAATACTTGTGCAGGAAGCATCTGCTGACTTTGAGGATTTCTTTTGGGAGCATCTTGCTTTGCAGTATAAACACTGGTAACAGGAATCTGTATTACAAGAATCTGCACGTCCGTGTCATTCCAGAAAAAAATCTGTCCCTTCCTTTGCCTGCATTTTTTAACAGCAGCACAGCTGGTTAAGTGGTTTGTGCTGTCACTGAAGTATGCATTGTTAAACATCAGGCCAAAGCAAAAGTGGGTATACTGAAGCCAGCAATACAATGTCACTGTGTCACAATTACACAGTGCTCTACCACATCTAAGGCACTCAGACACCTTTCTGATTAGTATCTGGCCAGGCTTATCAAAGCACAAACAATTACGTATGCGAACTAAAAATGGCCTCTCAGTGCATCACTTATTGTATATGATGACTACAGAGTGTCATGAAGGACAAAGCATAGTATTCAGACAGCATTCACCAACCCCAACAAAGCACAAGAACCTTCCTGGGGGTCTTAGATAGCTTTCCCACTTCAACATTAATCAGTTCAGCATTCTGCACTCCAGTTTTTTCTGTGGTCCCATCCCATCTCCTCTTCCAGTGTTTTCTTGTGCACAGCTGCGGAACACTGCGTGTCAATTCTGGTTTCTCACTTGTTTATAAAGCCACCACGCATGGTTCAGATGGAATTCGTCCAATATTCGGTTTCGGTATCAGGGCTACAGCCGCGGAAAATGCTGGATTTGATATCAGAGGGGGGAAAAAAAAAATTGAAAGGATTGATTTTATTACACACACATGCACACGCACAATTTTGCATTTCGTTCTAAATAGGAACGGGTGGAGAAAGTATTAAATAAAAGCAAGAAAATTACAACAAAAATGAAATTTTCATATATATGTACAATTTTCTCCATACCTCTCTCATACCTCTACAGCAAAACCAAAGAAATGTGGCACCTCTTCAGTTTTTCATAATCAAAAACGTATTAGGTAAGACCATGACCCACAAATAGCTCATGGTATTTATGTATTACTTTCATGTTTTAAGCTTTTGAGATCAATTTCAGGCACAAATCAGATGCATTTTGCCCACATTTTACATACAAATCAGCCTCATAAATCTCAATGTGCAGTGTATAAGCCATGTCTTTGGGGAAATACAACATGCACTTCTTATCCTCATGCATACACATACAAGAGAGGGTCATGTAAAAAGTAGGGTAAGATATTAAGCTTGCTGCTGATTACATATTCTATTTACCAAAGTATAAGCCTCTCACAGTGTCCAGACCTGATGTAAATTTGCAGTCTCAAAAGTTGAGAGAAGAGTTAGACAAAGATACAAGCCTGAATCACATGCTGAAAGAATGATTACAGAATCAGAATAGCACTGCCTAAACTCTCGAGATCAGATGTTTTATGAAAGATGTTGCATGCATGAAAAGACACACTGAATATGCCATGATGCAGCTGTGATTTTTAAAAACTATGTGTTCTTAGCTGGTGTAGAATTACACCGCAGGAGAATGTTTTGGTGGGAAAGAATTTATCAACACCACTATTTCTTCATCATTTAACTTTTATTTTTCATTTATGCTGGAGCTTGTTGATATTTACCTTTTTAAAAATGTGCCTAATCAGTGTGCTGTTAGTGGGTGGAGCTATGCACAGTTTGCATCATTAGCTGTCTTGGTAAATCGAACAATAACATCAGACACATTGTGCGCACGTATTGGGGGCACATTTTGCACTGTGCCTGCACTCTATGTACATCTGGCCCTCGGTGTCATTTGAGTGGATTTAAAATCTGTAAAAAAAAAAAAAAAAAAAAGAAATATTTTATGTTTGATTTCTTCAGAAATCTGAAGTCTGAGCTGGACGACTGGGATGTTTGAACAGACTCATCTGCATCCACATGGTGCTAGCCCTTCCAGGAACACTCCCATTAGGGACACCAAATACTCAGCATTACCAGAACCTCCTTGGCGCAAAATGAGACGCAACGTTATCTCATATTCTCTTTTTCTCTGTCCCTCTCTCTCTCTCTCTCTCTCTCTCTCTTTCTCTCTCTCTCTCTCTCTCTCTGATCATCATGCTCTCTTTTCCTGTGTCATCAGTCTGGCTGGGTGTGCTAAGGTAAGCCAATATGAGTGAGGGCTGCCAAAGACAGCAGTGCTATTCATTACCCACTGTGATATGCAGTCAGAGAGTGTGGGAGGCTCCAGTCTGTAATGATCCGAGTGATTAACCCATCCAATGAGCCGGACTTTACCACCACAGCAGGCCTGATGATAATCAGTCACGGTAAAGAGATCACCAGTTTCAGCCCTTGCTCTTTCGCCAGTAGCCAGTCACTGAACCATACATGGTCTAACTATCTTTGCTTAACTGCTTGAAACTTACATGCACCTAAACTTCACCTGCTTCAAATAATGTAAAGCCTTCAACAATTCACTTCACAAACTCAGACAGAACAGTTGCAACCATCTCAACTTTGAGAAACAGAAGGTTTTATGAAACAGTCAGTCAAAATGATGATGTATATTTCAATCAATTGCTTTATAGACAAGGAAATAAAACAGGATGGAATACTGTGAATAATATTGCTTATATGTAAGCATTAAACGTTATGGTTAATGTAACTATGGCATCTATCTGTGAGAATGGCTGCCTAAGCCGGTGTGTGCTAGCCTGTTGTACACAGATGATTTTTAACAACCAGAATAATACATCAACATGATCTGCAATATGCAAGCTGTACATGCTTGTTAACTAGTGGAATAATCTGATTATCCTTGAACTAAACGTCAAGATTCAGGACAATTGTTGCATGCAGCTCGCAACCTAAGATTAGCTGTCTGAAACGTTCAAACTGTCAAACAAGCCTAAGCATTCCAGGTGTTTCAACAGTTAAGTGAGAACTGCCCAAACAGGAGCACTATTCAGAAAACTGTCAAAAGACAAATCAGTCCATTTTAGGTCAACCACGATGGGAATTTCTTCAGCTGAAGGGTCATTCTAGCATTTAAAAGAATGACCAACATGAACAGTAGTTTATTGTGACTCCTGCAGTGCCTAGAGAGCTATACGCTGTGCCACTGGCTTAAATAGGGTCAAATAAAACCACAACACCAAGCATGACATTGAACAGCGGAACTAAAAGTGGTAACACATCACATATGACAGCTGGACAGTGCCCTGAATACGCAGATGTTTCAGGCAGTGATGCATCTGGTGCTGTCATTTACATAGAAGCCCATATATACGTATATATGGAGATTTATATCATGCCCAGTAGGAAATCATCACCTTGGTCAAATGTGCATTATGACATTTCAAATCATTATAAATCATTTTCTATCTTAATTTGGATCAGTCGACCACTCATTTACAATAACTGGTTATTTCAGATGCTTGGTAAAGCATTAACGTTAAAATAAATACTAAACTATGTGGTCTCAAATAAGATTATTACAAGCAAATAATCTTGCCCTTTACAGAGAATCAGAAAAAAGTACATTAGAATAGACCAGTTAGTGTCCTGGCATTTGGCTCATAATTAGCTGCAGAACCTGCCCCACAGATCTGGTGACCGCTCATAACACAAACGAGACTACAAGTCTAGCAAAGAAAATGCAATCTGATGAAGCGTGAACTGGCTTGCGACAGCAATTCTGAAACAGTCAGATCAGAGTAACTCTTCATTCAAGAAGAAAAGTGGACAACCTTTCAATGCTGAAGAAAAGGAGGAGAGTGTTAAGCGCTCCATGTGGAGAACAGTGGCAGTATGAATGACAAGATGCGTGAGAAAACATTACCATATGTCACCTGTATAGGTAAGTCAAGTAGAGATGTTTCCTTGGCTCTTATTGGGTGGTGATAATAGGCTCTGTTTCAAAGAGACACATCACAGTTCTGAATGAAGGCCTGCTAGGTGCATTTATTATACATTATAAGCCGTAAAGTTTTCTTGCTCAGCTACTTCCATATAATAAGAAACCACAAGCAAACATCAGGAGCTTTGATTTATAAGTTTCTTCAGAACTTGTATCTTATTGTGCACTCTCTACAGGGGTCTCAGCATTTAAAAGACTATTATTGATAAAGGTCAAGTTTCTGTTGGACAAAAATCCCAACGCCTCCAGGTATGGTAATTATGACAGGTTTAAATACAGTGTGTCATTGAATTTACATAGGATAATGTAAAGGTGTGCAAAATGAAGAGGGAAAGAGTCTTCACTGTCAGATGTTTAAGCTTCTCTTCTTCTGTCCTCAGTTCTCCCTTGCCGAGCAGTGACACCTCAAAGACTAAAGTGGATTACACATCCTGATGGACAGATCTTCCACAAGGAGACGGATAATGGAAAAAGGTAACACAGGTATTCTACACAGCAATTGGAAATAATTTGATTATGCCTGATTGCTAGCTGTTTCTGTTGTGACAAGACATCTGGATCCACTTCAGTTTCATTACTGGATTGAGTGGACTGGAATCTGTTCCAAACAAACCAAGCCTGGTTGTGCAGTATTCTTCAACATGAACACCAGACAGTCTTGAAATAGCGCTTCCTTTTTAGCATCACCACATATTTACCCGTGAGATGTTCTCTACGGAGAATCAGAGCTATTAGCAAAAAATTTTGACTCATAGTAAGCTACACTGGAGAATGAATAAGAATGGATATTGGATAATTGTGTGTTATAATCTCAGAGGCAAGTCATTTGCATTCAGGCACCTAATGAAAGTGAATTGTGTAGCCGAACAATGCTCCTGCTGCAAAAGGAGCTGATTGCCAGCTTGGTGATGCAGCTGATCCAAGAGATTCTATCAAGTCGAGAATGTTAAAGAACCTCTGGCATAGTATCTGTTTCCTTACTGATAACACACATTCATCCCTTCATTCATTCATCTATACTTTGATCTTCTGCAAGTCCTTAATCACGAGACACTGACATGCCCTTTGCTACATATCATGTTAGGAGCTCTAACATGCTGCAATATGTTGTGATTGATAATGATCAGCCCTTTAGTTTTGCATTAACCTTTATTCCTGGACGCAATTAATAAGCTATTCGCTTACAACACTGCTCTGGGAAGTCTTCAACCATGTTTCTCTTTGGTAGATCCAGATGAAATTCAGTTCTGAGGCCTGCCTGTGGCTCAGTATGCAGCAGAGAGGAAGGCCTTAAGTGTTTTCTCAGAGTATGAAGAACTACATCTGAGACAAATTGGAGGACTCTCTCTGTCACACGAACGTAGCGATGATCAAACACCAAATGGTGTCTTAATGAGGCCTGCACTCTAATTATATTAAAGAAATGGTTCAACAAAAAAGCCAATTTACACAATATTCCACTTACCCCAGATGTAGCTGATCAGCCATGACATGCACAGTGTTCAAATTTTGTGTTCTTGGTTTAAAACTGGAGCTGTGAGGTTCTTTATTAAGGTGGCACAGGCTTGTCAGTGTGGTTTAGGACACAGTATAAGTTACTGTGAGCTGTACAAATAGACAAAGCTTTGCTACGAGCGGCTGTTTTAGACAACAGGACTAGAAAGGACTGATCTTGGATAAGATTCCTCCTTATTTATGACGCTCGTTGCCACTAAAACAGATCCTAGATCAGCAACAGATTGTTATTCTACTCCTGAGGTGGTTTTAAAAAAGACCTTGTGTTTTTAAAAGGCTGTCTGCAGGATACGGCAACACCATTGGCTATGACGCATTGTCTAATTTTCTTTTCATACTGTGTTCTAAGCCATACTGACAAGTCTGCACTAGCTTAATGAAGAGTTGGATGCGGTTTGAGCAGGTTGTGAGAAGTTTGGAGAATGTATTTATGGAAACGATTTGAGTGATTATTGATTTCTACTGTTTGTTAGCAATGTTACTCTCACAGCTCCAGTTCTTAATGTTTTGGACACCAAATATGCCTCAACTGATCAAATACGGCTGGAGAAAGTGAAAAATTGTGTAAATTAGATTTTTTTTTTTTTTTGCTAAACAATTCCTTTAAGGGTACTTTGAGAATGTCTGGTCAGCCTGCTCACTCTATACCATTGCCAACATAAGATTAAGAAATAGTTATTTGTAGATACATTACTATATTAGTATGTTTAAAGAACGTGTAGAGGTTTGAAAGTAGATTTAAATGCTACAATATGATAATTTATTGCACAATGAATTGCATATTTAAGTTTAAGATCAATTTATGAGATTTTGACATGCTATTTGATCCAATAATCAATAAAGACAGGAATAAACAGAACTAGATCTTAATCAAGAAAGACTACGGTGTATCAAATTCAGTGAGAATGGGAAAAATGTCTACTACACATTCTTAAACAATGGACCAATAACTAAGTGATGTTATTTTGTCATTTTAGTACATGTTTACTGGTTCAGACAGATTCAAGAAACCAACAAAATCAAAGAACATAACTCAATTTTTTCAATTATAAACATTTTCTTTTTGTATAACAGCCCAGATAGTAATTTTATCAAATCTTTATGGTCATTTCTGGCTTGTAGTGATGTGTGGGTCAAGGGTTTTTATGACCTGCACATGCCTGACCCATTACGAGAGCCAACCCATCCCACCCAACCCACAAAACAATGTTATGCAACGACCTGTACCCGACCCAACCCACAATGATCCTTTAAATTATTTATACCCTAGTCGGATCACTGTTTTATCACTTTTGGACCTGCCCTGCCCCCAGAATTTTCTAATAAGCTGAACTTGGTCAACGTGTTCTGGGTCAAGTCATGCATCTGTCTTGAGTCCTCTAAGGCCAGTCTACCAGACAAAGATTATACCTAATCTTGGACTAAATTAGTGCCAGCAGTGATTCAGCAATGAAGATTGTTAACCCTAACCCAAACCCTAATGACCCAGAATTAGTATCCAGGAAAATGTCGGCAAACAATCCGTACTGGCGTAATGGAAATTCATTATAGTCTAGCAGTAAATCCAAATGAAGTGACTCACATGTACTTAACGCTGACCTCAGTGTAATTGCAGAAAAGCGAGAAAATCATATTAGGAGAAAAAAAAAATAGAAAATGAAACCATCGGCCTAAGAAATTAAAATAACAGTTTATGAAGGCTTTTCATTAATCATATAAATGCTATATATACTATACTATACTATACATATGTGTGTGTGTGTGTGTGTATATATATATATAATATTGTGTTAGAAAGACATTTAAATACAAATACTTTTTTAGCCTGGAAATAATGCATTTCTGTCATTAGTGAACTACCTAGTACTGCATTATACTAATCAGCCATAACATTAAAGCCTCTTGTAGGTGAATGACATTGATTATCTTGGTACAATGGCACCTGACAAGGGGTGGCATATATTAGGCAGCAAGTGCACAGTTCACTCTTGTTGAAAAGTTGAAAAATGGGCAAGTGTAAGTATCTGGGCAACTTTTACAAAAGTCATATTTTGATGGCTAGATGACTGGGTCAGAACATCTCCAAAACGGCAGGTTTGGAAGAAAAACTGGGGAACCAACAACAGAGTCATGGGCGCCTAAGGCTCACTGATGTGAGTGGGGAGCAAAAGCCAGCCCATTTGATCTGATCTCACAGAAGAGCTACTGTAGCACAACTTGCTGAAAAATTTAATGCTGGCTATGACAGAAAAGTACCAGAACACGGTATGGGGCTGCATAGCTGTAGACCAGTTGAATAGACTGCCCATGCTGACCTCTGTCCACTTTTCGTTGGCCTCATGTATACAGTCGGGTATTGGTGAGACGGTTACCTGGGGAGGAGATGCACTATAGAAGAAAGGCAAGCTGGCAGAGACAGTGCGATGCCCCGGGCAACATTCTGCTGGGATATATTGGGTTCTAGCATTCAGGTGGATGTACCACCTCCCCAAACATTGTTGAAGACCAAGTACTCCCCTTCATGGCCCCTTCATATTTCCATGAAGCGGCCTCTTTTAGCAGGGTAATTCATCCTGCCACACTGCAAATATTGTTCAGGAAGAGTATGAGGAACATGACAATGAGTTCAACTTGACTTTGATGACTTTGTCTCCAAAATTCTTAGATTTCAACCCGACTGAACATCTGTGGGATATGCTGGACAAACTCGTCTGGTCCATGGAGAAGCCACCTCGCAACTTACAGGACTTAAAGCATCTGCTGTTAATGTCTTGGTGCCTGATACCACAGCACACCTTCAAAGGTCTTCTGAAGGACATGCCTTGATGGGTCAGAGCTAAGTTAGGCAGGTGGTTTTAATGTTGTGGTGAGATATATGTGTGCACTATGAGCATTGCATCATGAATGAAATTTCAACATACCATCTGCACTGTGTCCAACTTTTAAAATTGTTTTGTTACAGTCTCTTAGATTGAAACTTTTCCTTCCTCGGTAGAGTTACTTATTTGGAGATGAGAGGTTTTGTCCCCGCAGCAACAATATGCTTTATTTTGTTTCTGTGTTATTTTTCAGGTCTGCCAGAAATGTATCTTGTGAGTAAACAAAACATTTCACAAGTAAATGGCTTATAGCATCAGCCTTTAGGGACTACAGTTGCAAATTTGCCAGCTGGCTAACGCTGGCACTCTTACACAGCTGATTAATGTGCACTATCCCTAATTCGTACAAAATAAATACATAACATTTGATTGAATTAAAACCTTGTTTTCTGTAGAAACCTCTGTGTGCATTATAACAGAGTCAGACATAACAGTGTGGCTGCACTGTGAATGACCCTTTGTTCAGTGCACATGGTGTCCATGCCATTTGGACAGAGAGCAAGCTAATGGCCCTAAATCAGTTTACCACACTAAAGTGGAAGCATACTGTACACACAGGGCACATTCAACTGAGGTGCTGGAAAGAAGCCTCCGTGTTAATGCCATAATCAAACCTCTCCATCCCCCACTCTCCTGGCTCCTCCAGAAACCCCTCCAAACACACACACACACACACACACACACACACACACACAGAGACACTGATCAGCTCTCCTGAACAGCTCTCTTAACCCCAGGTTTGGCCCTGCAATCTCCTGCTCCTCAGCCAAATAAATGAGGGCTCTCCTGCTTCTCTTCTGTAGAATACCTGCCAGACCTCCACTCACTGAGAGCGCTCTCCCTCTCTCTCTCTCCAGCCCCTGCAATGGCCCTGGCCTGCCGCTCGGCCCCTTAGGGTGCTGTGGCTGGCACAGGCTGATTACAGATGGATCAGAGGACCGAAAGAGGCTTTGGTGATGCATTCAGGATCTCACGGCCCACACACAGTAGTATGGAGAAACACACTCAGAAGGAAGCCGGAATGGGTACATGTAAATAATAATAGATTCAGACAGATGGTGCATCCATCATTAGCACATTACAGTAGCACAACCCTAATTATCTAAGCACCCCACTTTGCCTCATGATTACAGACTTTTCTTGTGTTTGTTTTTCCTCTAGCCTCTACTTTTCACTTTTTATCTCTCTCTATTTTCTCTCTCTTTCTCTCTCCCTCTCTCATTGTTGTCTACCTCTTTCGCTCTGTCATTCATTTTCTTATTGCTGTCTATCTCTCTCGCTCTTTCTCTCCCTTCATATCCCTCTCAGATGCTCTGTATGGATGGAAATCATTTCAGGCGTCACTAACCACGGGTCTCTTATCAACAAATGGTGAAATGTATTCCCCAGGTGTCCACTGTGCATATGAATACAGTCATATTCCAACTCAGACACATCACAGCCTGATATCCTAAACATTCTCGCAATCATGCAGCTTATTATCAAATCCCCCCTACAGTGGCTTGGCGCACACACACACATACACACGCGCGTGCGCACACCTATCAGTCTTCATCACTTCATCCTGCTCTTACGCTATGACCTCAAGTCTGTTCTTTACGAGAGAAGTCTCAGCGGCCTCACGCTGAAAAGTCATGTGCATGTCTAAGACTTTGACCTCTCCCTAAAACCTTGAGCAATCTATCTCCTCTTCATAGTACAGCTAACATTTCTCACAATTCATGCACAATTATTTTCACTGGGCTCAGAAATTTTCCAAAGAATGAGTCTTTACGACTCTTGCAGAACACAGCGGATAATCTGAAGGCGGATCTGTTTAGAGACGTGACAATTATACAATATGGCAATATATCAAGCATTTGTGGGATGTTTGCCCCCTTCTGTCTAGACATAGAGCTTATATGTCTTAATACAGCGCACACAATCACCAGATTTACTGGGAATTCTAGGATTATTGTTTTCTTTTAAAAAGGAGATCCTGTAATTTCATTCAAACAGGGTGGCCAGTCCTTTTTGAACACATTCTGGCAGACAAAACCTCCAACAGCACAACGTGACTGCTCTACATCTGTCAAATAATTAATTAAGATTAACGATGTCATTTTTGTGGTTAATCATGATGACATTTATTATTATATAATGGTCTTATATATAATGTGATATTAATAATATATTCATAATACTCTTATTTGCACAAATGTGACTCTAAAGAAAGGTTTTTTAAAGTGATGAATTTGTTATAGCTAGTGGACAAAATAAACCCAATCATATATATTTATTACTTTCAGTAATTCAGAAACATTCTTTTCATCACGTGGACACAAGGCCTGAACATGAAAATCACGTGATTTCCACCGAGTGAATGAAGTTTTTTAACATCATGACCAGCATCCAGTGGCATGTTCCATCTAATAAATGAACAGTACTGTGCAAACCTTCTGAGCCACCCCTCATTTCTTCATACTTTGTTTCCAAAGAACCAGACTTTCTTTTATTTTTTTGTGTAGTCTCGAGGAATAGCTCTCCAGGCTTCCTGAAATATTTTCAAAGTTTCAGAGGAAAGTTTTTGTTTCTTAAGCCATACAGTGACCTATGTATAAATCATTCAAGCATAACAAAGCACATCTAACTTAAGGCCTGAAACAGTGAAGAAACAGGTGCAGATGATTCCAGATG
>JBBPCZ010000156.1:15649939-15663689 GCA_037974445.1 Brycinus macrolepidotus | reverse complement strand
CCCCCCCCCACACACCTTAAGACTAAGAGACAGAGCGTATGTGTGTATGTGTGTGTGAGAGAGAGACAGAGCGAGAGAGACAGAGAGAGAGTGAAAAGGAGAGAGAAAGAAAAGGAGAGAGAGAGTGTGCGTGAAAGAGAGAGAGAGAGAGAGAGAGAGAGAGAGAAGGGGAGTGTATATACAGAGAATGCAATGCTGACTTCCTCTGAGCTAATTACAGGTCGACTGAAAGTTCAAAGGCATCAGAACAAAGAGCGACTGTCAATCAAAGCAAGAACGTGTGTGCAATCGGCCTTTACAAGCTTTTAAACTCTCAACTGACCTAAACAACTTAACAGTCTCCTCTAAACTAAACACCTCTGTCTGGCTGCAGTGACTAATGACAAAAACCCTTCAGGGGCACATCACACAACGCACTGGAATATTAAGAGATGATGGAGTTATCTGCTCTAAAACAAAAATACATCAGTATAGTGTCGAAAACTCTGTCAAATGCATTTATGATGATTTTATGGATGAACAGGCAACAGTAGTGGCTCTGGGGTTTTACCATCCAAAAACATTTGATGCTATTCTCATAAAGCAAACTTCAGAGAGAAGTCTGGTAGCTTTAGTCACGTGGTCAAGGAAGGGCCAAATGGCCCTTTGACAGGAAGGGCCATTTGGCTGCCATACAGGACAAACTATTGGGTTTTGCACGATGTGTAGAAACAGGTAACTGACCAAACAATCAAAACATATCATAAAACAAAGTGGTCTATGCAATTATACACTATATGGACAAAAGTATTGAGACACACCTGTTTATCAGGGTTTGGGCTAGGCCCCTTTCTTCTAGTGAAGGGCGATCTGAATTCTTCAGCATACCAAGACAGTTTGCACAATGGCATGCTTCCAACTTTGTGGACACAGTTTGGGGAAGAACCTTTTCTATTCCAGCATGACTGTGTCCCAGTGCACAAAGCAAGCTCCATAAAGACATGGTTGGAGGAGTTCGGTGTGGAAGAACTTGACTGGAACTGGAAGAGAGATTGTGAGTCAGGCCTTCTCATCCAACATCAGTGCCTGACCTCATAAATGCTCTATTGGATGAATGGGCACAAATTCCCCATAGGAACACTCCAGTATGGTCAAGCATCCCAATAGTTTTGTCCGTATAGTGTATGTGTATGCTGATATATATGCCCACATATATGTGGATACCACGGCTCACTGATAACATCATGTGCACTGAGGGTAACTGCTAGCTACTGGTGACTTGCTAGCATTTCATTTGATAAATAAAAGACTGATTTCATAAAAAGAGGAGTCATTTGTGTCTCACTGACATTACATTTACAAATATTTAATGTAAAAGTAAAAGACATTTAAATACAGGTATAGTGACATTCATGACAACCTATGGAACATGTTTCAGATGGATAATTCGAAACATCAATAAAACCTATCTACAGCACTTTTTTGCCTACCCCAGCCCAATAAAATTGCAATGTACCTTGAAATATAATCATTTTTCAATATAATAGTTTTTTTGCAGTAATGTGTGAATCCATTTAACATCTCATGCTTGAATTCTTTTTCATGACTCATCCTTGATGGGTTATGGCGTTTATTAATGTCCCTCATTATTCCCTCAAGACTCTAACCTGAATACATCAACACCTGTGAAATATCTGGAATATTCCACAAATGATATATTCAACCAGAAGATGCATCATATGCATCATATGCATCAACATGCAAGTTCAAGGGAATACGAAAAGTACAGCTCTTTGAATCTTTTTTAAGATTCAATTTGAAAGTTCAACAATATTATTTCAATTATAAATCAACGATAAATTATCCATTTAAATAACCTATATTTGAAATAAATCATACTGATGTCCCTACTGTCACCATATAATTAACATGGATGTGAGTTCCGTGTTGACAATTTTATGTTAAAAACTCAGCATTGTTACCTTCAACCCTATCACTCATTTAAGCCACTGTCACTAAAGCAGTCATGCAATATTTCTGGTCAAATTTGTGTTTTCCCATTTCTACATGATTATATGTATGTATTTTTTGATTCAATGTTGGAAAATCCTAACCCATAAAGCTTATTTTTAAGCATTCAAGGGCTAAATGGCATCCCAAATGTGGAATATTTGAGAGAAAACACAAGTTGTTTTTCATCTGTCAGAAACAACCTGCTGTGTGAAAGAACATGTACACAGCACTGAGAATAGCACTGAGCATAACTGGCAAATTTTTGACAGCAGTGGTCATCTTGGCGCACAACAGATGTGTCTCAAAGCCAAGGGCGCAGCTGAAGGAGGCTGCATTTCTCACTCTGACGTCACTGAATCCTTGAATGCTGAATCTCCGTTTGTAGGAATTGTTTAATGCAGCTGTACCCTTTGTTTCTGAGAGTTTAAGGAGTTCTCAAACATTCCTCTGGCCAGGGACCCTTTCAGTATGAAAAAGGTTCCATGAACCCCCACATTCAAAGTCTTCAGACATTAGACACTTTAGGCAAACATGTAGTGGTTTAAACAACTGCCTGGGATGCTTATCTAGGAGAATAAACAGATGAATGCGTGTTCAAGTTAAGCCTCAGCAAGATGATTGGTTATCAGAGTTATTGTGATAAACTTAATCACAACACACTTTTATGCTATTTGTATTGTGAATACTGCAACTGCAAATGTCATTATAATGAGGGCATAATACATCATGTGTAAATGGATTTAGTGCAGTCCATACTGTAAAAAGTTGATTATAAATTATTAAATAATACGCGACTGATAAGAATAGGATATTGGCTCATGTCAAAGACTATAGACTGTCAGGAAAAATGTGGGCTCTTTATTTTGGAAGTCATGTGTCACAGGTCCATAACCATGGCATGCCATAAAAATTTTTTTTAAAAAAAACAAGGACCCCTAGTCCTACACCACAAAATCCTGTGGGGGTCCTTAGACCCCACTCTAAGAGCCATGGATTTAAAGGACTTGGCCCTACATCCTCCCTCCAGACCTTCAATCATTCATAATTCTTTGCGTACCACGTAAGTTTTGAAAATCACTTGGAAATCACTTGAGGGGAACAGCTGTGAGTGGGTGCGATGCCACAGCACAAAGGTTTATATTGAAATGTAAATTGCACAAGCAGGTATTGTCAAAAAATAGATCCTATTGATAGCACAAAGTCTTATGCAATATTTGTGCAAATTACGAGTCAAATTACATGTTTTGTTGATTTTCTAAGTGAAAGTAAAAAAAAACATATGAACATAATACAACATATTAACACATATTCCATAACTTTTGCACAGGCCACATTTTATTTTTATCATTTCTCCTAATCTGTTAAATTAAAAAAAAACAGTAATTATCCTTTAAATCTGTTTGATGTATTCATGTGTATTTAGTTTCACTTAAAAAAAAAATCAACAAAACATACAATTTGACCAGGAGAGCCTAAACCTTTGCACTGTTTAGTAGTTCTTAAAGAATATGATAATGAACCTTTGCAAGAAATACATCACCCTAAGACATGATGTGTGTATACTCAGCCCGTATCCTTCTGTAGCCAGAGTGCCTGAGGCTAATACTAGTCTGACGCTAAGCATGTCTGATGCTAACCATAAGTGGAGCTACTGGGTTGCTGCTTTGATCCTAATGCGTACACACACTGGAGATGATGAGTCAGTGGACACGAGAGTAAATAAAGAATAAGGAGACAACAAAGAACGTAAAGAGATAAACAGAAATAAAGATGGTAAGCTGAACCAAGACAGAGAGACTGTGAGCTCTTCTGCTCGGCTCTGCTGACAGGAAAAAGAGACTGAAGGCAAATACCTGTAAGTTTACAAACACCACAAATGCTTGTGTGATAAGAGGTGATAGATCAGGGAGCAGCATGTTTTCCAGGAGGAAAGCTTCTGAAGGCTTGGTGCTGCTGGAGTGTTGGAGGGATGACGCAGAGTTTAAGCAGCCCTGCGGAGGCTCTGAATGATGCTCTTATACTCACTGGAAGTGCTGTGCTTTACACATTTCCACGAGTCAGCAGCTGCCATATACCAGGCTGACCACAGAAAATGACACTATACACCACCCCCCATAAACCCACACACACACACACACACACAACCACAAATACCACATATCCTTTTGCAGAGAGCTGCTTGCCTCTTCAGCATAACTGGCCTAAAACTTCTTAACATATTGCTAAGCTCTCTTCCACTCCACTCCACTCCGCCTCTCTCTCTCTCTCTCTCTCACACACACACACACACACACACACACAATCTCATGATTACAAGGACAAAGGACACATACTCTCAGTCTAACTGTAATTGAAAGGCATTCTCTTACACACACACACACACACACACACACACACACGCACACGGTTTGTCACTATCAACCTTCCAAAGCCATACCCATCATTCCTTCGAGCGGAGGAAGAAAACACTAGGAACAGAAATGCTCAACCTCATCTTATCCCAAACCTCGAGCAACTTCAACAAAAACACCCCTCACACACACACCAACTCACACTCCCACCACGAGCATGCAAACTCAAAAAGAGCCGACAATTAAAACTCGTTCCACTCCAGTTCAAACCAGAAGCATCCCAGAGCACAAACTGCTGCATGACAAAACTTCATCCACTCAGCCACAGCACTCCACCTACTGCACTGGCTTTTAGCTTTTAGCACATTAAACACGTTCCTCTTTAGCTAAGCAGTTTTACCAGCGCCACACTAAACTCGTTTGCTAGATCCAATTAACAGTTTATGACTCTTAGACAATATTTTGCAGTGTGAAAGCAGATTCATACTTTTCTACAGCCAGAGCCCACTGAGGTGCCTAATGATTGGGTACCTGCTCTCTTTGACAGTTTTATCAGGAACACTATAGATATAGAAGCTACATAAAACAGTACTGTGCAAAAGTCAGAGACCACTGTTTCATTTATTTATCTACCAGTCAAAAGGGCCAGTAAGTTATTATTTTTTTTAGTATCAGAAAAAGCAAGGAAAATATATTTAACAGAAAAATGTTCTAAAGACCCAAAAACTGCATATATTAAATCCTTCTTATCTTAAAACAAACCAGTCACAGCTGAGTCCTCACCTTTCAACAAAACACCAACATTCACACAAGCAACTACCCATACACACATTAGCTGCCTTACATATTTCTCATATGCGTCTAAAGTGGGTAAAGGAGATATTCCTTAGGAGATTAGACATAAGATTATCAACTTATACAAAAAACCTAAACTAAAATAAGTGAATTTATGTGAAATGAAATATTAAAATGTGAAGATTATGAAGAAAATCCAACCAAACAGCCATCATATAATCAGCAGTTAAAGCTTTCATCTTTAAGCGACAGGAAAAACTCAGGCTCCATTCATGCTTCAATTGTGAAAAAAACCCCACAGCTTTTATTTATTCTTTCACTGTGAGAGAAAAAAGAAATAGACAAAAAAGCAGGACATTTGCACAAACTGGACAAGGTTTTATAGAGGTTTTTAGGGATTACTTGGATTTTGAGATGCAGAAAATGCAACCAACTTTTAAAACTGAATGCACAGTATGGGAAAATATCTCTGCATAATGCTGCAGAAAAACTCAAAATTCCTGAAAAGTATGGAAGCTGTTATGAAGGCAAAGAATGGACACACTAAATACTGAAAAAACACAACCCAGTCTCAAAAGCAATGAATATAAACTATAAAGAAACATATACACCAAAGGGTATTGTCACTGTTGGGGGAAAAAAAGCCTTGTATTTCTAAAATAAAGAGTTTTTTTTTTAGCTCTTTACAGGAGAATAAAAAAAACCTTCCTTACTTGGAATGGACATCAATGAGGCAACATTTTTGGACCACTTCTATTATGAAGTGAATTTAAAAGTTCAAACATGTATTTTCAAAATACATAAATAAAAGACAAAAAACGGAGATACAGGGTTTTGTTCCGACACTTCCAGTCCTATATCGGTCCTAAAAGTCAGAGCACATCATATGTTATCCCGCTGCATATAAGCTTCAGGAGACAGTAAGGCAGCACTCCTTCATAAACAAACACAAAGCATATTTTCTAAATGTCACGCACAAAACACTGCAGAGCCTGCATTTGTGTGCTGCAGCTCCTGATGCTTTTACTAAGTTTTCAGTTCCGGACCCTGGCTGACGCAGTCCCCAACACAACATTTGAGGAAAAGGCAGGAAGCTAATGTGTTGCTGTTGAGGTTTAAAAGTACATGCATTTCCTTTTCACAGTACACAACACTCGAGGCCCTAAATTGCCTTTCCTATTGCAGTGTCATCAGGAAAGCATTTGCTAAGCACATCTGCAACAGTGAGCACACACTCCATCAAATCTAAATTGATTTGATGAGAGCATCATGTTTGACCCAGTTATGAGAGGCTAATCGCCCTTTGTGGGGCTCTGGCCATGAGAGAGTGTGCGTGTATGTGTGTGTGTGTATGTGAGTGTGTGTGTGTGTGTGTGGTCATGTGCTGATGGACTGCAGAGACAGATGTGGCCACTAACCCCCTGCTCAGTTCCAGCACACAGCTTAGTTTCTCTCTCCTCTCTTCACCATGGTTACTTATCTTCTAAACAGGTACATTCGCTTATCTGCTGCCCTGAGCAGCTTTGATTGATTGAGAGTGCACCAGGAGCCATTTGTGCATTCTCTGCAGTGTATCTCCATGATTGAATTAAGCATCAGCAAGGAGTTAACAAGCAGTTTATACATTCGTGTATATGAGATTTTTGCATATATCCAGCCTTGAATGAGTGTGTGTTTCTGTTAGGGGCAGTTTTACTGAGGAAAATCCATTTAACCAGTTGGTATGTAACACTGTAGGTGATTATTGACTGTGGTGTCTGTACCCTGTTACTATATTTCCTCCAAGGACTGCCTTTAACGACAGACTCTAGTATTAGCAATACCACTACTAATGGAGCGCAATGAGGCAATATGTGCAGAGCACATCTTAAGACATTATCAATAACTGGAAAGACCCCATTTACCTGAAAGTGCTTATCAAACCAATGAAACGTCCAACAGACAGCTCCTGTGATATCCCTGCAGGGGGTACTTTCAGTGTGATCTTCAATAACAGCCTTTCTTCTGCTTCATCTCAAAGGATCAAAGCAGTTCTCATGAAGAAACCCAACGCTGATGAATGTCTAGCTCGAAAGAAACAGAGCTTAAAGTAAAAGAATTATGAGCATGCATAGTGCTTCACTATCGGCAAAGCCATGTCGGATAATGAATGCAGGAAATCTACATTAGAGGTGCTGCCAATAATTTGTTTCATTGCTCTTAGTCCTTTCAGGTTTGCTAAAATGAACGTAGCATGCAGCTTCTTTCTCCTGAGGTGCTACCATGCTGCTTCACTGGTGAATGTTCTTGAAGCAGGCATTTGCATGTATTAACCACATATGGATTTTCACTGAGCCTGAGTGAGGCGTGTGTGGTTTTAGCCTTCAGAGCCTGCGGATTTACAGCAATTAATTATGCAAAGATCAGTCCGTCTAATCGGCTAGATTGAACTAAATAAGGCTTCCAATTTGCCAGTGATTGCATGTTCCATGGTCACAGAGAGAGGCAGACTGTGCGTCTACTTATGTGTGTCTGTGTGTATGTGTGTGTGTGTGCGTGTGTGCGTGTGTGTGTGTGTGTGTGTGAGATAAATTCATAGCCCTTTGCAGACAAAATCACATCAATCCTCATACTCACTGCAGTGTATCTAAATCCATTTCATATTATTATGTGCATTCATCATCATTACTAACTCACTTTCACTCTCTCGCTCTCTTTATTTCTGACTCGTACTTCCATGGATATTGACTTTATTAACCCCATGGCAACACTGTTTCAAGTTGAGAGAATGTAGTTCTTTTTTTCTCTTCCGTCTCCTTTCTTCTCTGTCCTTTTTGAGAGAATAACAAAACCTCAAACCGCACTCTTAAAAATAAAGGTGGAAAAAGGGTTCTTCAGAGCAGTGACAGAATTGCCTCACCACTTTTGTTCCCTATAGATAATCTTTTTTGTAGTGTGAATCATTTTGAGAACTTTAAAAGATTAAAGAATTTCTATGGTTCTATACCAATAAAAGAATTTTTATAAAAGAACTGTACATCCAAGCCAAGAAGCACAGACAAACCTTTCAAGAGTGTAAATTCCAGTCTGTTGACCCCATATGGTGCACATTTTTGTGCTTTTATCTCATCTAACACACCTGATACATCAACTAATTACCAAACTCATGGACTGGGTTCGGTGTGTAGAGTAGGGAAATCTCAAAAATCTGCACAACGTAGGACTTGGGAATTGGGAACCCCTGGTAAAGAACCTTTACATTTTGTGGAACCATACATAGAAAGGTAACCAGAAGTGGTATTGTGCCACCGCTTCATAACCGTTATGGGTTTTAAGAGTGTGAAGAAACATGTGATTATTTATTTATGGCTGAATCTTTGTGAAGCCTCCAGAGGGTACAACTGTTTAAGAGTCATCTATTTTTAAGTCTATGTGCCGTATGAAGTGGAAGATCACAAGGAAATTATAGCTTATCTCTTTGTTAACGTGAGCCATGAAGAATTGACTGAAAATAACTGCATACCAAACTTTACACGAGCTTTTCTTCTTCAAGTGTTCTTCAGCAACACTCACATCTATAGGAACCGTCAACATGCATCTTTCAAGTGCTGAGGCAATCACAGAATAAAATCATTTATTGTTCAGCACATCAAAGGCAAGGAAGAGAGAAAGGCGAGGACAGCAAGAGAGACAGACAAAGAAAGAGGGAAAATGAGAGTCAATACTGAGGCATACTTTGAACGTACACGGTTTATGCTTACTCAGCATCCAAATTGCCAAGTGCTGCGGTGACTCCTACAAGTCCCAAGGCTCCAGCTCTCGAGAGCTGAGCCAAAGCTCCAGTTATTTATGGAGCACAGAGGAACAATAATGTGTCCTCTGCACTTGCATCATTCAAAGCTGCACCTTACAAATGCAGGTGCTCAGCTCTGAAGTGTTAATGTCCTTCTTTGTAATCTTCCAGTCACTTTTCTTTCAATCTTTTAAATTGATCTTCTGTTAAAGAATTGCAGATTTGTGGCCTCAGAACAAATATAAAGGTGTATATCTTTTTAAATCATATTATGCTAAATGAGAAGACATCTGAGAACCTCAAAAAAAAAAAAAAACACGCTAAAGAGAGAGAAATCAACTTCCCACACGCTTCACATCTTGTTACGAAGAAAACCATGAAGTCAATAATTACTTTTAGGTTTTTAGGTTAAAGATTGCCATATATATAGTATTTAACGCCTTCATGTTTAAGAGATATGAGAAAATCCAACTCAGTTCTTGCTTCAGATCTGAACATCCTTCCACTGTGAGACGAAAGCTCCATACTGTGGGCGTGAAAGGATGTGAGGCTGTCAAGAAGTCATTACTGAGAAAAGGAAATAAATAAAAAACAAAGAACATTTGCACTAAAACACTGAGACTGGTTGAGGCTTTATAGGCTGATGAGTGTAAATTTGTATCTGGAATTACTTGGCTCATGAGAACCATAAAATGCAATTTCTAACTTCCAAGCGTGATTTTAGAAGTGCTGAATGAACTCTTAATCTGTTAAGGACATTGTACATCTTCTATACTGTCCATGTTCTCCTATCTAACAATCCGCAACTGTCAATACAGTCTATTTCTGATTATCTTGAATGGACTTAGTCATTGTCATTGACTATCAATAGCCAATGTCATTGTCTAATAACATTAGTCACTGGTTTATCTCACGAATCTTTCCTCTGTCTGATCTGTTTAATGTTTAATCTCATTTCTTTAATTATAATTCTCCAAAACCTCATTTGTTTATTGTGCACATCAGTAGAGGATGGGCTCCTCTTTTGAGTCTTGGTTCCTCTCATGGGTTCTTCTTCATGCTTTTTGATGTCTAATGCAACCCTTCATTAAGATTACTAAATGGGTCTTGGTTTGATGAATGAAAAACTTTTAGTTGGTATACAGCCTTTACATGGAAGTTTGTTTTTTAACTTTAAAAGCCGTCTTAACATTTTCACCTTCTTAACACTCGTACCTTCTTTACACTTGCACATCTTACCTGCAAATTGCTCTTTAAAAAAATCATTTAAAAGACGATTTCTTCAATGGCACTGCTCCAAAGAACCCTTTTAGCACCTTTTTTGAAGAATGCATGCACACTTTAATTGAACTGAAGTGAATCATCTAAGAGAGCTCATCAGAAAGTACACTTTGTGCTGAAAATGGATGGTTTCAGGACACCGCAATACATTCTCGTGCTCTCTGCAGTATGAGAGCGATACTCATATACGTTCAGAGTGCATTATAAGACCATATGGTGCGCTACTTTCTATATTTTTTCCCCCTTCCCCTCTGCATCAGAAACAAGGTTTCCAGGCTTCACAACCCATTTAAGGATCGAGGAATCCACTTCAGGGACCAACATCTAACTCAGGAATGCTAGCCCTCCAGAGCAGGCTAATTCAAATAGACACACACACTGCATGTGATTATCTACGCAGAGGCTAATCGGTCCACCTTACTAGAGCTCTAATGGCAGTCTCTGCATTTCAGAACGCCTCAGCTTTAACACCTGCTTTGAAGCTGCATCCGCTCACAAGCCCAGGCTGTTATCAAAATGCAACGTGACACACCATGAAAAAAACATACATGGGGTGGTTGGTTTTCCCTACTCCAGAGACCGTGGCAACCACAAATTGATCAAACTTCATGCAACAGAATTCCACATTTCTTGGTCTGCTTAGCAAATCAATGTTAAAACAGATGGGACGGGGTTGACCCGAGGTTACTATAGTTATGCCCTTCACCCCATGGAACACAAGGCATGTTCCTTGATCACAGGTCTCAGAAACAGGGATATCATTGGCTTGTTCCAAACAGAAACAATATTTTAACATTTAAGTTCTTGAGTAATCTCATATGTCATATTATAGTAATTTAATAAGGTTTTATCCATTATTAAGCTAAGGTCACACTGATTGTGGCTGAAATTTGTCTGGTAATTTTATCAAAAGAGAAAGGATGCAGTAAAGCAAAAAAAGCAATTTGTTCATCTAAGTGAACTATGCCACAAATCTGTGAATCTTGAAGCACAAGCCAAAAGAAAATGAGGGCGAGCTGCCCCTCACTAAGCACAATGTCACTTGTCACTCACATGTGCAAAAAATAAACTAGTTAACCAACTTCATCCATTCATCCACTGTTTCCTCCAAACCACATCCACCCTGACAAAGCAAATAGTGAGATGGCAATCTGAAGTGGCTTTAGACTCTATATAGACTGTGTGCGGGTTGCATTTGTATTGACAAGCACACGCCCACATGTATGCAGGCAATGCAAATTTACTGTTGGTGAATCAGTAAATTACTCCAACTGATAGTTATGAGATTTCTTTTCATTATTTTGCCAGAGGTTACGATCAAAATAAGCAACTGTTACACTGTGTCAGTATAGTTAAGAAATTCCCTGCTCAAAGCTGATTAGGCATGCTAACTGGTTAAATGGTTTCTTGCTTTAGGACATATGATGCAAACGAAGTGATGTGAGAGTATATGGAAAGGCACAGAGGAGGTTCAGATTTGTATTTATAGCTTAAGGTTGCTGAATGAACCAAGCCAATTAAAAAGTGAATGCCTACAGTAACTGTAAAAAAAAGGTTGGATTAAAGTTTATGTGCAGGAAAACAGTATTTGTGTTGCTAGCAAAAACACTGTTCATTTTCCGGTTTTCATTTTCATTCAAACAGGCTCAGAGCATTGACTGCCCGTCAGAGCTAGTACTGTGACTGACCCTTCACTCAGGCAGTTCCTCACACAGTCAAGGTGAGCTAGGCTCCAAGGCCCACTGGAGACTTCTACTGAGCTAGCCGTTCACCTTAGCCAAGGTTCAGACAGCTTCTCCCTCCGCATTTTAAAACAAGCTCCGCTCGCTTTTGCACTGATGCTAAAACACAAAAGAGAATCTGTTTGCCAGCATTTTAAAGCAACGTCAATTACAAAGACAAAGTCCACACATATCAGGAGATTCTTCCTTGTTAATCATTTTTCTCTTGCAAATGCCAAAGCAACTTCTCAAAATAGTCAAATATTTACCTGCAGCTCTGAAGCAGAGAAGTAACTCCCAGCTATTGGGCCAAGAAAAGAGCACGGAGCACGAGAGCGTATCGAGACATTTCTGGAGGGTAAATATCTGCTTTGAGAAGATAATGAAGAATTATGAGGGGAATGATCCTAACTCCCATATCTGCCCACTTTTAATTACCTGTCAAAAACTCAGCAGTAACTACAAAGAAGTAATGAAGCCGAGAGCCCCCACCAGCCTTCCAGCGTAGTCTATGGCATCACATGCTCAATACATGCTAAGCGTTCCACTGTGTTCAAAGAAATCTTTATTCTTTCTTTTAACATGTGCATATCTATGTATCAGTGTTTTTACTTTATTGATGCCTGTAGACAGCATCAGCATGCTGGCAGCAGTAATCTATTGGGTTAACAGCCAGGGCATTGCATTAATAAAGCCTTTAGTAACTCCGTTTATGCAAATATGAAATGCATCCATATAGCCTGCAGAACATCTGACATCAATATAAAACACCCTTCTGATCATGATGAAAATATTTTAAAAAGAGACACTTTGCAGCAGGAGTGATTCTATTTATCAGCTCTGAGGCTTTACATGGCTTGGGGGGTGTAGATACTGTACCTTGCATTCTTTTATCTTCTTCTGGTGCAGCTGCTTGTTTGAAGAATGCCTATAAAATAACATATTATACCAGGCAATATTTGCCTTTCATTAATAGCCCTCCTGTGCAGTCCACACTGGATAGACTGAACGTAAATGTTTAGAGGAGGTCAGAGCATTGGAAAAGGACCATGCTCCACACTCTCCTCCTCATGTTTTGCTGTGATTGAGGCTCAGGTCTGTGAAATGCAATTATGGTGATGTTGAATGCGCTGCCAGTGACTCACACAAAGTAGGAGGCCACATTTAAAAACCTCATAGATGCATCCACTAACCTCCAATAGGACACTAATTGTGGAATGAAATTAGAAAGCAGGACACTCAGCTCCAACCATGTTTGCAATACAAGGGTTGAAAATAAATAATGAATAAATATGAGGAATTTCAAGCATCTAATTACCGCATTGTTTTTTTGTTTTCGAGCACACAGCTTCTCGAATTGTGGGCTTGGAGGTAGGGGTGGGATGTAGCACAAAGGTGAATACAATATGACCGTACTTTACATTTACCGCATTTGGCAGATGCTCTTTTCTAGAGCGACTTACAGCCGAATTACACTATCATTGAAGCATTATTCCCAAGGACGTTTACAGGTGTCACATAGGATGCATGCAAAGCCCATGCTGGGGTTAATTAAAAGTGAACATAAATAGCTAAAGTAACTCATATAAACACGACAAGAAAGTGAAGTTGCAACCACTGTGAGAGTTGCAGCAGGGTGTGCTGCATCATTAATCAGTGTCTTTTACATAGTACCAGCCATGCATCGCAGCCGGCAAGACATTCTGATTTTTGCCACTTGCCACTTTATTATAGTAGTAGTAGTAGTAGTAGTAGTAGTAGTAGCAGTGGTGGAGGAAGTACTGAAGCTTAGTACTTAAGTAAAAGTACAAGTATCCTGCAAAATATGTACTCAAGTA
>JBBPCZ010000156.1:15623300-15637919 GCA_037974445.1 Brycinus macrolepidotus | reverse complement strand
ATATACATACATACATGAAATGATAGTTATTTTTAAAAAATACTTTCCACATAACATCATATCATCATATCATATCACTATTAAGAGCCTTCAACTTAAGCATGGAACCCATTACGAGTGCATGTGCTGTACCTATATGAAACTGGTTCCTCTGCATCATATAATCATGATGAATATGTGAATGTGCTACATATATGCATCAATACATAACAGTGCTTAATGTGGAGACCCTTTACTTTACTAGCTTGTGTGCATTAAAAAACCCTCTGCTGATGTCTGCTAGCAGAAATATCGAATTTTCCTTTTTCTGTTGGCATCAGCTGAGTTCAGTATATTTTCATCACTTTTATGTCATACACACAAAGTTTATGAATGGAAGCGTACACATATTTGTAAGACTGAGTATATTTGTTCTTCCCTATGCTGGGTGAGACATGAGTTTACACCTTTTTGAGGGATTAAGTCCTCAGCTTGCTGCTCCTTCTGTCATACTGTGGCTTATGTGCGATGTGATAGTTTACAAGCTTCACTTTAGAGGAAGGAATGCATCAGAGCTGGACAGAGTATCAGCAGCTTTTGAAAGCAGAGCTACTCTGCATCTCTAAAAAAAACTCTCTGGTGAAACTTATTTGGTTAAATTGCACTGACGAAATTAAACTGCACTTGAAAGCACTTCTGGATCTTTAGCAAGCGGGGGGGCACAGCCTTCTAGTGCAAAGCAGAAGCAGCCCACAACTGTAACCCAACCTAAAGCCCAGCTCTTTCTCCTTATACAATTTTATAATCGCCCTACACATCACATTAGCATGGTCTGTCCTCCCAAATTAGGTATTCTGATGACACAAATGGACAATATTACACATGGATGGATGCACATCTGTCATACTGCAGATCATCATTACCATCATAATCGCTACACTCATTACGTGTCAATCAGAGATTGAGCCGATATTAAATTTTTTGCGCTAATTATCCAATTTAACGTCTGCCTTGATTCCGTTCTAAAGCGTAAAAGCATTTCCTGACAGTGAGGCACACATTTTCACAGAAACAAATCAAGCTGTGATGGGTTTACACTTCATCCGTGATGGAGCTTTTTTACCATTAGTGCTTTTAAAACTACACTTTTTCTACCTAAGGACACAGATGACATTTCTCACATACGAATGAAAAACAACTTGGAACTTTGAGTTCCATAGCTCTCAGACAACTTGAAAAAAAAGCAGACATCATTACCGCCTTGGCAAAATCAATGCGTCTTCACAAGATCCTCTCCTCCTTATGATAGATAGTGGTGCATCATCTGTCCTTAGAGTGCCTCCTAGGCCACTTTCAGCGCTCATCAAAGCGCCATAAACAAATCTGCATTTCTTAAGAAAAAAAGGAAGCTCTTTAAGATTCTTCTCTTCACTGATACTTTTCTATCATTCTATTCTCCATCTGTCTATCCATTATCTGACCCTCTTATACTAACCAGGGTGCTGGAGCCTAATCCGTCACTCATAGGGCAAAAGGCAAGGCAACACCATGAACAGGTCGCTGGTCCTTCACAGGACAGACACACAGAGAAGCACCTCAGGGCAATTTAGCATCTCCAGTTAATCTCACATGCAGGTCTCTAGACAGTGGGAGGAAACCAGAGCATGAGGCAGAAACCTATGCAGACATGGGGAGCACATGCCAACTTCACACAGAAAGGAGCCTCTGCTGCAGGAACCCAGGACCCTCTTGCTGTGTGATGACAGCAGTACCCACTGCACCACCGTGTCACCTGCCTTTCTATCAGAAAAGGTTATTATGGCTGTTATAGCTATTGGTACACAGGGACATTCCTAGTTCTTAAGCACTCATTTCTCATATTTTCACTATTTGTGGACCATTTTTTGTCCATACTTCAATCTTTGATTGGCAAAAAATGGAGGGGCTATCCATCAGAACGGTTGTGAATCTTGAAGAAAAAACATTTTGACATTATTAAAACAGTGAGAAGTTCTACTGTTTTCAAGCTATGTCTGATCATATTTTATCATCACTGTAGTCTCAGTTTTACAAGTCATTGTCATCAGTTATTTAATTTCACACCATTTTAATCAGATTGCCTTTAAATGGCTTTAAAAGCATTTAAAGTAAAAGCAGCAGTGTAAGCCTAGTTCCAAACTCCTATTAATTAGAGGAGGCATGTAAAACTCTTCAGGCAAGTTTTTAATCTACATTTACAAAAAATAATACAATTTCAAATTAATTGTGTGTAAGCTAATTAGGTGTCGTGGGATTTTATACAAGATATTTCATATTTTTAATCTGAAATAGTGGAGTACTTCAATGCTATAGGGAACCTACCACACTGCTTAGTAGAAAATGCTCTTACTGTTTTCCACTACAGTATCGTTGCCCAATACCTGGTAGAGAGTCTGATTGGACCAAAACTCTTAGCATTTTTTTTTTCCATGTAACAAAGAAGCTAAGCAATGAATGGGGCCCAGAAAGAACATTTCTCTATTCAAGCTGTTCCTGTGAGGCATGGCTTGGAGGCAGTTCCTCTGGCATGGCTGGAGCTATGGTACATTCTCTAGCTAAAACATGGCCTCTCTTCTTGCCTTTAGCATGGTTATTGTCATTGTGCACACATTGTGATTTGTTTTAAACACATCACTGCATTTAATATGTTTAATCTCCCTAAAACAAACTGAGGAAAATTCGGAATACTCAGTATTCACTAATACTGAATAAGTGCTAAAAATGTCATATTATTATATTAAATGCTCTCATCTTTTATGTTTATGCATATTTGATGTTAAAGTCAGGCTTTAGCTCCACTAAAATACATTAGTGTTTAAAAGATAAACATTTAGATTTCCATAAAAGAATCACCATCTGAGTCAGGTAAGTATTCAAGAAATCCCGCAAACGAGGGGGAAAAAAGCTTTCTGGAGACGCAGCGGTGGTCCTGGCCAGATTCTCGCCCTCCTCTGGTGGCAGGTCTAACAGCTCCGGAGGGGAGGAACAGGCTTTTGTGTTCCAGGTTGATGGCACAGCCATACTATAAACTCTGCCAGCTCAGCTGTTCTTAGCATGGAAAAAGCTAACGAATCAGTAACCACGCCCTCAGGTAATTAATGACTGTGATCCTGCCCTTTTTCAAGAACATCATCGCTTGATTTACTGGGTACAGTGCAGCAAAAAATCACTGCGGAACATCAAAGGTAGAGTCACCTTTTGCAGAGCTTGTATGACAACATACGTTCCATTCAAGTATATTTGTAAGTCACTTTCTACAACAGACACTGCCCCAAAGTAGCTCTACAGACATCAGAGTCCAGACAAATCTTGTTCAGAGGACAAAACACTTCAAGGAAAGTGCATCTCAAAAGGGGAACTTAACCTCTTTTGGATGACACTTCTGATTCTGATGAAAGAAATGAGACTAAACAAAGGCATTAAGATAACATACAAGATTTGCTTAAGAGATAAATCAATAGCTGATGTTAATCTTAATGTTAGTCTTAATAAGATTATCAGGAAAAGACTGTGAAAAGACTGCACTGGCAACGGATGAAAGTCTGATCAATATGGCCCAGGTTCAGAGAAAAACCCAGAACTGTTTCAAATGTTTCAAATGTTTCAAATGTGGTCAAAAAGAGAGATGTGACTCATTAAATGGGTGTGATATGCCTAAAAGAGTCCTGTGCATGTATTTTTCCAGCACCAGAACTGCTGACCACTAATGACGGATACTGAACCTGCCTACTTGTACAAAAACTGGTGGGGCGCTTCAACACTAAACAGCTAAAGCTGCTTTAAACACATACATGCACACACACGCGCGCACACACATACACACACACACACACACACACACACACACACACACACACACACACACACACACAGTATGCCAGCTAAGGGGATTTAAGGCGATGAAGGAAAAGCTGAAACTGTTCATTACAGCACTAAGCACTAAGGGTAACCTCCTTAAGACATGCCTCTTTTACTCCTTTCCTCCCAGGCCATATACCTAATCTCATACTTACAAAGGTGGGCTTGATGTAGGTTATTAAAATACACACACACACACACACACACAGTCACATAATTAACAAGGGTCTTAACCTACATGCACTCCCCTTGAGATGCAACAAAATGAATCCTCCATACACATGCATGCACACACACATGCACACACGCACACGCACACACACACGCACACACACGCACACACACACACATCATGGTATGTAGGAATATGCAGAGACAGGCGATACCATGAGAGGTGGGCAATTTGGCAAGAACGCTATCATGATACTCAAAGCCATTTCCACAATAAACCACATATATTTAGTTTTTCTGATGATTGATACGTTGGAAGAGACAGAAGATTCCCAGTGGTGCCCTTTTTTTTTAAAAATGCCTTTTAAACTGAATACAATGACTTTTTAATTCCAAATTTCACACACTGCATTGTACTACATCCAATTAAGCAAGACTAATTATGCTCACTCCATAATGAAACATGCAGTTGATCACTGTTCTGACAATAAGAACTGGTAATTATAAGTGTAACATGATGTCATTTATCACGATAATTTAAAAAAAAAACTTTATCACACTGATGGCCCCTAAATATACCCAGTGTTCTTTTTGACTCATTAACAAGCAACACCAAGGCTAATACCCATACAGATACTTTAAAAGTCTACTTGCACATAAAGAAGGAAAACCTTGTGATTTTCTGAAAAGCCATATATGGGAACATGAAAAATGTATATTTCAAAGTATTTGCGTTAGTATTAAGTTAAATACCAAAGCTCTGACTAGCGGAGTGAAATAACGCCCCAAATGATCTGCTATTACTGAACAGCATTCACTGCGTCTCATTTTCTTATTTTTCCTGCTGTTGTATGAGGAGCTGACTGAGAGGGCAGAAAGAAAAGAGCTTAGTTTGTATTCCGCACAATTTCTTCCTATGTCTTTTGTTCGCACGTTTCTCAGCATTAATAGTTGCTGTCACTACAAAACCCCAGATCTCCTAACTAGATCAAATGAGGAAAAGCTTTTATAATAATGAGGTGTGATTTCAATTCATTTCAGATTTTACTGATCCATTCACTATGAGATGTCCACACAATGCAAAGGGTTTCAAAAGGTGTAAAATTACTAAAAATGGAAAAAACTGATGTAACAGTGACATATTACATGTCTTAATACAGTCTCAATATGACAGTTATGAAATACATCTTCTGCTTAATTAAAGGACACATTTTTATTAAATATTTGTAATAAATTACTGGAATAAAAAACCTGATTTCCGTATATTCATGTAAGGACTCCAACAAAATCGTTCAGATTGGATGTATTGACACTGCAGTACTTGTCGGCTCATGCCCAGGTGCTGGGGGAGGAGTATAATGAGAGCAGCTTGTGGCTCTGGAGGCAGAGGAGGCCTAGCCACCCCCCCCACTCCTGCAGCTCCGTTTCCAAAAGCAGCCCAGCACAGCACTTCCCAAAATGTCAGCATGTCAGAGGCGGCTTTGATAAAGGCTATGCTGTTGTGCTGCGTCCTGTTGTGGGCATCTTTTTTCCTTTATTATTTTTTTTAACCATTAAATGTCATCTTTGAAAGGCAAAAAAAGAGCATGCATGATTTTTAATATCTACCTTGACACGGCCTTGATGTCGGAATCACTTTGAAGTGGGTGGAGGGGCAGCGCGGTTATGGCTGCCGTCGCCCTGTGCTCTTCCTCTCATCAGTGGGGTGTTTAAAGGTGTCGGCTGCTTGTTCAACAACACTTCTCTGCTCCATGTGCTCTGCCTTAGTCAAAAACACAGAGGCCTAATGTTACACCCTGTCTCCTCCATTAGACGGTGCCTCGTTCGCTCTTTCCTAAGGAAGAAAAGCACACTGTCAAGCCTGAGGAAACTTTTCTACAAGCCGTTGTGTCACATAGCCCTGCCCCTGGCTTGTTCACTTAAACTGAAATGTATTACCCCTGACATTCAAGCATAACGAGAGCATACATGAAGCTACTGCACCTCAGCACACACATGCATACAAACATGTACGCACACCCCCTCACACGTGTGCTTTCTCATTTATGCACTTCTGCATATCAACAACAGGTTAACACATGTATAGCAAATAGTGTCCTGTAAAATATACCATATTTTGCGAGCCAGGCCTTCTCATCTAACATCAGTGCCTGACCTTATAAATGCTCTACAGAATGAATGAGCACAAATTCCCACAGAAACCTTCCAAGAAGAGTGGAAGCTGTTATGGCTGCAAAGGGGGACCGACTCCATATTAAAGTCTATGTATTTGAATGCAATGTCATTAAGGTCCCTGTTGGTGTAATGGTCAGGGGTACCAATACTTTTGTCCATATAGTGTAGATCTGCCCAAGAATGAGACATTTTAGATTCTAATGAACAAATTACAATTACTCAAAGTTTGAGCAAAAGCTTCTGATGAAAGGATCAAATCAGTCACCTGAATAGAAACTCAATGTGACTTTTTGAAAAAATGTTTTAATGCAATCAGTGTCATAAATTTACTAAAGTTGGTAGTGACGCAGACATAGTGTATAATTGTGAATATATCTTTTTGTGAATCATAAATATCACTTTTATATAACTTTTCTTCGTTTGCATTTTTTCCCCCAAATCCTAAAACTGTATGATGTTTATTTCCATGTCAAAATAAAAAAAAATCCCAAATTTCCAATGGCCGCAGTCTTTTGGACCCCACTAAATATGCTTCACAGCTTATCATTTTTTTTTTATTCCAAAGGTATTTTGGAATCTTTTTTGAGGGGTTGTTTTTGTTTAGTTAAGGCTGTTTCTTTGAAAGCTTGTGCGTGGCTTCTTAACCTTCAGTTACATTACTGTTTATTTTGACCTGAAAAAATAAATACTGAATTAATCATCAAAAGCATTGGCTAGTTTACTTAATTACTAATATAATCAATAGTAAGAGCCCTAAAGCATTCAGAGACTAGCTTGCATGAGCAGAATACCACATTTCTTAGGGGCTGGAACTGTAGTGCAACATTAATAGTACATTGACAGTTATGCTTGTCTTTATGGGGATTTTTTCCTCATTAATATTCATACCCTGCTCAAAGTATTACTGCAGTGACATAGTGAATGTAGGAAATATGTGGCGACTCCCTTATAAGCAGAATTGGCTAGAATGTAGAACTATAATGGATGCCTTAAGCAAAAGGCACCCGGAAGACCTCAGTTGTGCTCCTATATTCCACTCAGTGCTGATGCTTTTATTGCAACGTTTACTGCCATTAATACTTCTTTAACCAAAGGTTAAAGCAGCCGCTGGTGGGAGTGGAATATTCCACACAGAGAGCAGAATTCCAGCAGCGTCTCACACTTACACTGAGCCCTGAGGGTGTATAATCCTTCAGAGGTCTATACACATCATCTATTTTTACTGAGGTATTACAGATTTCACCACTGCCACATGCATCTACATTTAGAAATGCAGCATGTTCCCTTTTCACAGTCAGGTTTAATATGGCCTGGAATACGATTAGTGTGTTTGTGTAACCCAGTATCATCGCAATTATACAAGAGCCATATTTCTTGGTCATCAAAAAAGGTACCCGTTTCATCATGTTTTCAACCCTATTATGTGTAATAGTCACAGTGGCTTTGCAAACGGATCTGATTGGATTTGTGGAATGGAAGGGTGGTCCAACTAAGGACTTGAAACATGAGCACCCTGATCATTTTGGCAGTGATCAAAGCAATCTTTGGTGTAACCCCAGTGTGGGTGGTCTAGGATTGGTCCCAAGCAGGCAATCCCCACTGCAAAAAAAGTCATGGGATGCTTACTTTATTAGCCAAGCTTATGGGTTTGTGTGTGTGTGTGTGTGTGTGTGTGTGTGTGTGCGCGTGCATTTTCATGGATTAGATCCCTGTTAGCAGCAGTGGGGGCTGCTGTGGGATCAAACCCATGTCTCCCACGGCAGGATGAACTCCATATCATGATATGAGGGCTGATGAGTTACGGTCACGCCAAACCAATCAGACAGCCACAGAAAAGGCCAAGTTTTCATACTTTCCCATCTGACCTAAAAAAACCTCTAGCACAACCTTTCCTTTAGCCTCTTCCGGTGGGCCGAATGCTTTAACCACAAACAAAATGACAAACCATTGCTGCTGTAACAAAGCAAGGCTGTAAAGAGACTTCAGTCATTTTTTGGCCATTCCTATTGATCCATTCGTCATATAATGTCCACACAACATGACAGGCAACAAATGCTATGAGATTATATGACAGCAACAAAGTATAGACTGTCGCATGAAAACGCATATTATTTACATCACCCAGGAAAATAGAAAAAATATAACACACTTTGGTCCTAAAACTGGGTTTGTTTGCATTTCGTTATATCGCTAATTTACATATTGTGACAACTTTTCCACGCCCTTGTTCTCAAAGACAAACGCTACATTCATTACTCTCATCCCAAGACTGTAATTATAATCATTGAATCATTACACTGTCAATAATTTGGCATCTGACATTTCGCAACACACCCCATGAATGGGAGAAGAGAGAATGAGCGTGTGTGTTTTGTTTTTTTTCGTTTTTCTGGCATTTCTTCTCCTGCATTCTGACAGTCCTTCAGGCAAAAACTACTCCTTCATTCTCTTTTGCTGTTAGGTAGCTTGAGCCCAGGCTGCTGTTTCTCTCTCTTAGTTCTGACTGCTTCCCAACACACTGCCTGACATGCTTATTCTGCCGCAGAGAGAGGAAAAGAGGCTTACTGTGAGGATGACTCGCCATCCTACACTGGAGAAAGATTACGCACATTCCTCCCATCATTTCTCCATGAATACATTTACCATTTCTTTGCTTTGTCTTCCATCCTGGTTAGTGTAAAGTACATATCTTTATCTAGAAACACAGAATGGAAGTATTTGATCATTCGTTCATATTTTGCGCTGATGAGAAAAAAGTCTCGCATGGCTGTCCTTTCCTTTATTTCAGTAGGAAACCGAAAGTCAGTCTCTTCTCTGTTATAGCGCTCCTATTTCTTAGTTTTCCACCACTTGTTTTGGTTGGTGCTTGCTCCTGTCCTTGGTTAACAGTGCAGTGGGGAATTCTCTCTGGCCAGGGTCCCAAAGGGCATTGCAGCACAAGGTCTAGGATGGGTGGATATACTGTGGTGTGTGCTTAATTCTGTCCTGAACATTCTGAGAACACAAACTCCATTTAAAATTTTGAACTCCGGGTTCAAAGATCTTAAAGAGCTCATATCATGGAAAACCATTCACTTCACAGTCTGTACGGTCCATTAATGGAAACTAAGCAGCAAAACCAGCCTGATATCTGCCTGTTAAGCCTGCAATAGGTTAGCTCTATCCCTTCACACAGAAGATATAAGGAGGGCCTCAGCCTGGACAACTTTTCGAAAGGGGCACAATACAGAGCAGTCAGTCAGAGCAAAGTTCATTTACATGTATCAGTCGTAAAGGCACAGCAACAAAAGCGGCCTGTTTAATTGTAAGCGATGAAGAAAGGTTGGACATTTAAAGTGAAATACCCCTGTGCTGGTGCATAAAACCACAAACATAGTAGGTTTCATAATAAGAGAAAAATATGAAAAATGGTATGGGTCCTTTAACATATCCTTCAGGATGAATTGCAGAAAATTAGATACAACCCCTTGAACCCTAAGCTTATTATATAGTTATTTATTTTATGATTTATTATTCAGTAACTATCATGAATTATTCAGCAACTACTAAAAATGTGTAAGTTATGCATTAATGAGAGTGAGGAACTTTAGTGAGCAACCACATACATCCCCTAAGGATTTAAATGCTTTATTCAAGGGTATTCTGGGTGAACCATACAGAAATCACAGCCAGTTTACCTAAGTGGACAACTGGCTGCTCAGTCATTTTCGGACAGCTCTGTAACTGCGTTATTTGTCATGCAAAAAAGAGCAAGCAAAAGGTCTACAGTTGATTCTAGATGTGTCATTTACTGGATGTTATTGCTTTTGTCTTTCAACGTGTGAGCAAAGAAACATCTGGTGGACTGTTAAGAAGAAAGAATACTCTGGTGGTTCTAGCAACAGTAATCAACCTGGTAGACAACAAAAGACCCTGGCACTGGAGGAGTACACTAAGAAAACCAATTAATCTCTTTAATACTTGACTTTCTTGTTATCTTCATATACAAATCTTATTTTTGCTACATATTGTGTTTCATTGAAATACATTTCATGGACAAAAGTATTGAGGCACATCTCTTTATTGTTGAATTCAGGTGGCCCCTTACTTCCAGTGAAGGGCAATCTTAATGCTTCAGCTTACCAAGACATTTCGGACAACACCATGCTTCCAACTTTGTGGACACAGTTTGGGGAAGAACCTTTTCCATTCCAGCATGACTGTCTCCCAGTGCACAAAGCAAGGTCCATAAAGACAGGGTCGGATGAGTTTGGTGTGGAAGAACTTGACTGGCCCGCACAGAGCCCTGACTTCAACCCCATCCAACACCTTTGGGAAGAACTGGAACAGAGATTGTGAGCCAAGCCTTCTCGTCCAACATCAGTGTCTGACCTCATAAATGCTCTACAGAATGAATGGGCACAAATTCCCACAGAAACACTCCAAAATCAATGCCATTGAAGTCCCTGTTGGTGTAACGGTCAGGTGTCCCAATACTTTTGTCCATACAGTAAAAGTCAAAGTCAAATATACAAGTATCTTTAGTTATTCTGCTTGCTTCATCTTTAAGTGATTTCTGGAATTTCTGGAATAGTTTATTTTTTTGGGAACTTACTGTTAATTCTGTCGTGAGCTGTAAAAGATGGACATCATGTACAATTGCAGCAACTGTTTGCAGTTTAAGTGTTTACACAAAATGGTGTGTCAGAAACTTCCAAACATGGAAGAAAACACCAGCATAACCAGAGAGGCTTTATCAAAAAACTGGCAGACCTCAAGGACTGAAAAGCCAGGTTACAGTTTCTACAGTTTTCTAAAAAGTACTTATAAAGCCAGCAGAGCTCTAGGACAAAAACCTACAGAGTATTCAAAAGAAGGTTGTTTTTCAATAGGTCAGAATCCATCAAAGCTACAGACCTTGAAAACCAGCAGATAATTTCTAAGAACATTGAATTGTCGTCCCTTACAGGTACAAGTCAAGTGCATACTTGTGTTAGTTTAGCTCTTGAATAATAACAGCTAAATAGTGTGCTTAGATGTTTTGTATACATGGAAATGGTAGAGATGATGTGAGTTACTGAGCCATGGTCAGTGCGACAATAATGAAGGTGATAAAGTTTGCATGTCAAACAAACATTTAAAACACAGATTACTGTATTATAACTATTAGATTCCATTTAAATACCTAAGTGTAGAGTGTGCACATGGGCATAGGTTACACACATATATATAGTGAGTATATCACAATTTAAAGACATATTTTGACATCTGACTATCATGTCGGGGGTGTACAGGGTTGACAGGCAGCAGGAAACCGTTTGCAGATTCATACAAGTTCTTTAATTAAATAAAGGTTAGGTGTGAGCTCAGCAAGCTCTCAAACATAAGACTATAAACGTAGCTTTAGAGAAGGGGTTGAGACATAGACTTTACATAACCATAGCCCTGCACACTTAAGCGAAAACACGGCCGGTATACAGGTTCCAGAGCCTTCAGGCCCGTCTTAACTTCCACTATTAGACCGTAGTGGCTCTGTGAGAGTCCATAGTCCATAAACGAGATGCACGGATGATCGGGGTGCACTGTGAATGCTTCCAGTCCTTTAGATTTGATGTCCTTAGCTCGACTGCTCTCTTTCCACCACTAGGAGAGTTCGTGCTTAGCAGATAGCACCAGCTGTCTTCGTGAGTATCTGCTTACTGGAATAGACACACAGATGTAGCTTAACCTTAAACTGTAGAGCAAAGCACATTGAGCAAGTTACCAGTCCAAAGCTGAAGTGGCTAGGGTGGGAAGGTTCCCCTACTGCCACTAGGGAAAGAGTCCTCAGTCGAAAGTGCTCCAGAGATCTCAGTGAGCTTCAGCTGACTGAAACAAACACATAGACGTAAGCATGAACACAAACGTGAGCTGTACAAACACCCATACATTCACTGCAGGGACCTTGGTGTTAAGGTATGAGTATTGGTGACCACGCACCGTTGTTCTCTCACGGTGGTGCTTATAAACCTCGTCAAAACATAAAACACCTGGACATGTCCTCAGGTGCCTAGCAACCCAGCCAAAGTGTTCATTACAACCACCTGGGTTGTAGGCCCCTGACGACATGCAAAACACAAGAGACTTGAACTTAAACTAAAAAGCTAATAGCGGCCTCTAGTGGCCGAAATCCAGACCTGACACTGACAGGTTGCAACAAACAAACAATGGTGCCACATTTCAGACGTACTATTAAAAGCTAAGAGTACAAATTATTTTTATTATTTTTATTTTTATTTTATTATTTCGTACCACAGTAAATCCAGTTAACTAGGACTAATTATGCTCTGATTGTAATGAAACATGCAGTTAATCTGTGTTCCTTTAGCACCGTCAACATCCACTTTATGATCAGAAAAGCATACTGTGATAATGTGATGTAATTTATCACAACATCAAAAAATATATTCACACTGCTCAGTTTCATGTGTACACATTATTGCATGTGTACAAATAAATGCTTGTTCATCTCATTAAAAATGATTCTTAAAGAACCACACATCAAAAAAATCTAAGGAACCAAAAATGGCTCTTCTACAGTAGTGGTTCCACTCCCGGACCCCCCTGCCCTGCACACTTGACTGTTTTCTCAACCACTTCAACAAAAGAAAAGCTTTTTAATTAGTTAATAAGGACCTGCGTTAGGAAACACTGTTATGTGACATTGTTCTAAAGAATCCTCCATGGAGCTATGTCTCAAATTCCAAGTGAATGTATGTCCTCACAAGTGTTGCCACAATACCAGAATTTTGACATCTTTTGACTATCAAGTGTAGTATAACGATGTAAAATACTAAAACACACATCGCTCTCTAAACATTAAATGTTTGCTGCTTTGAACACACAAAGTGTTATTTTATTATTTTTTTTTTTTTACAAATGAACTTGAATGGTATGGCATTTGAATTCAAAATGTACAAATGAGCATCTCTGCCCATCTGACTTAATTATTGTGCACAGTTTAATCCCAAATGATTCTTGACTGGGACATTTAATCAGTATGGAAGCTTTGCATATGGAGCTTCTTTAAGGCTTAAATAGGTTCTTTACGCTCACATTTCTTTTACAAAAATGATCCACACTGTGAAAGGTGTCTTAGGAAAAGAAAAATGGTTCTTCTATAGGAACTGAAAGTACTGAATTGTTTGCCACATTGCAGTACTGAGAAAGTATGGAACCTTCCATGCATTGTGCAATTCTAACTATGACAGCACGTGAGAACACAGTGCACAGTGATTCTCCCACATAAGGAGTCCGTGCGTGTTTACAAAGAGAAGAGCCACAGCACAGCACTTAAAGCTGGTGCTCATGCTACAGCCATGTAAAATGTGCTGGATTACTCTGCCAAGTTAATGGGCTTTGGCCAAGCACATTTACTCACTGCCGTCAACATCAGAAACGACAGCACTGAGACAGAGAAAGCTATGAGATAAAGAGAAGGGGATGAGAGAAGTTCTAAAACTCACATTTAGCCCACTGGGAGTCAAAAGATCCTCAAAAAGAGGAAGTGTTTGATTTGAGGAAACGCACAGCCTCATCTTATGCATAGCTCTGGGTTTAATTGTATTTCAGACATTAACTTCAAAGTGGCCATGAGAAGAGATTTCAGGACTAGTCCTCCTCACACAGACTCTAAAATATCATTAATCACATACCGCTCCTCATGCTCCCTCATACGCTATCTCTCTCTCTTTTCATACATGCTAAATGTGGTGTCATTGATCCAACCCTTGTAATGTACAAACCACTTACAGTGGACTACAGCTTGAGGCTTTTAGCAGAAAAAAGCTTCTTTTTAAAGTAAACATGTGGATTACATTTGTATGTAGGCCAGTGTTTCTTAACACTGGTCCTGGAGGCACCCTGCCCTGCACATTTGAGTGTTCATTGCTTCAAAATGCTCCCATGTGTAGAAGAGGGTGCCTCCAGGACCAGTGCTGAAAAACACATTCAAGATCATCATTATGGAATACGTTAAAGGGGCCATATTCTACAATGTTATTGTGTTGACCTGGATGTCCAGTTATGGTGCTTTTCTCTAAATCAGGCTGTTTTTGCTACCAAGACTTTTTGACTGATGCACATAAATTAGGTGTTCTAAAAAGCTATCCAGGCTGAAATATTTCTTAACTTAAACATGCATGAATGGGGTTTAAACTTGCACCACAAAATTCAAAGCAGGCTGTATTTGACATGTATGGATGGGGTTAAATTGTTATATCTATATCTATCAGCTTATATATATATATATATATATATATATATATATTAGGGATGGGCGATATGACGATATGAGATTGTGAAGACGATCTATGTGCTGATGATATGCCAAAGCAGAGAGATCGTAGCATCATCTATATAGACTACATTCTATCTATC
>JBBPCZ010000156.1:15596954-15623200 GCA_037974445.1 Brycinus macrolepidotus | reverse complement strand
TATATATATATACATATATATACATATATATACATATATATATATATATAGAGAGAGAGAGAGAGAGAGAGAGAGAGAGACAGACAAACAGATAGATATGTGTTGAAACGTGTCGATTTTTCTGACACCACACAACTCAAAGTATGCTGTATTTGCAGTTTAGTTTCTACATACTACTTGAGAGTGATCAGCACATTTTAATACTTTTACAAAGTTTACATTACACTAAATCAAATGCTTTTATTTAAAAAAAAAAAGGAAAAGTAGTTTTTTCCACACTATGGGCCCTTCAAGAACGCATTTGATTGGAATGCCAGAAGCCAAACTAACAACAACAATAAAAGTATTACGGTGGTGCGTCTGGTGGAACCACAGAGTGGCCACGGTCAGCTCTGTTGGCCACGCTGTGGCTGTAATGTGACAAAAACATGCCCAGTGGAATTCTGGCGTTTTTTCTGAATGGCTCATAGTCCTTTCATGGAACACCAAAAAAGAAGATTAAATGTCAGTGAGGTCTAATATCCACTGTACTCCATCACTGACTAAGGAATATCCCCAAGCTACCTTCAAGCTGTGATGAAATGATATCCAGTGATTCTCAGTCCTACATCTATGGAGCATCCTGCACTGCCCAATTTAACACTTCTCCCTCTAACAAACCAGTTCAGCTCAGGTAATTATCAAATCCCCGATGAAGCAGTACTGCATAGTTTCTGTACTACTGCAGGCATTCACTGTAAAAATACAGTAGTGTAGACTGTCTCTTTAATTCCTTATTAGGGCCTTTTCCTGGTTTTCTCCTGGATCATGTTTTATGTTATATAGCCAGGGTGTGTCCTTATAAATCAAATACTATTTAGACAAACTAGACAGTCTATTGTGCTTGTGTGTGAGTTAATTGAGATGTCTCTTGAGATACAATTTATTTTCTTGTTCATCCATGGAGGTAAAAGTGTGCGCAGATGGACTGCAGTGATAAATCCGAATGTCAGCACAGACCAGTGGGGATCTGCCACTCCCCACACGCACACACATACACACACACACACACAAACACTGACACCCCCACACTCAACACACATATAACATGATGAATGTTACAAATTATGCTATTTTTTTCTACTTCCATAGTTCTATTTGCTGACTCTTTTATTCTCTTTCCTCTTTCTTACTGTTTTGGCCTATCAAAGAACTTATCACGTTAAAAACACACAGTCACTGAAAAACATCATTTACACTGGGAACACTGTGTACTCACTGCTTTTTGTTGTGGCCCGTTTTATGCCCAACACTATCTGAAAGTTTTATTTAGTTGAAATTAACAACTAGACATACCGCATTGCGTTGCATGATATGACTGCCACAGTAGTGGAGAGAATAAGTGGTGATCATCGGGGTCCAAGCAAAATGTGCAAACTGGCCCAAGTAGAAAGAGGCTGAATGATCTGACCGCTTCAACAGGGGCAAGAGGATCATTTGAATTTTGTAAACATTTAAGGATTTATAGATAAAATGAATTTTGAAGATAGACCTCTGTAAGAGGAACAGAGAAAAAAAATATTGTAGCTTGTTGTAGTGATATGGCTGATTAGTTTGAAACTGGGTAAAAAGCACCCAGATGCAATTATGGATGAGCCTATAAAATATTATTAGCATTCGCAACGACATGTATTGACTGCTGAATTTCGATTGGCTATTAGTGGCCATTTCGCTGAGCGAGGTAAATGGAACTGAATAAGATGTGAGGAATTGAAGCAAAGTGTTCACATATAAAATTTTAAAAATTTAGTTAGTTCTTGACATATTGAATTTTGCCAATTGTGCTGCCTATGGATGACATTTCACAAATTGAAATTTCAATTTGGTCCAAAGAATTCAAAGAATGTGGTAATGATGCAGAGTATGAGATTTTGTGAAGTTTGAACCTTTACATCACAAGATGTTGGCGCAGACGTGTCTTTAGATTTAGAAATGTGTCAGTTACAGCTCCCCCATGGACAAAATTTCACAAAATTTTGCATGTTTCCAAAGAATGTGGTAGTGATGCAGTGTTTTAAAAATGGTCAAGTTTAAACTTTCTAGCAAGTGTAGCAATAGATTTTTTGTATTTCTTTTTTTATTTTTGTATATATTCACTAAATGACGCTACTTCACAAATTAATCATAATGAGTTAGGGTCATGCACTTTCTAGAGGCCAACTTGCCATGCAAATTTCATAATTTTTGGCAAAATGGTTGTCAGGCTATCCCCAAGAAGTACTTTGTTTCTACCCTACTTGAAGTTGAGGTAGCATGAAGAGACACACCCACCTAGGGACACAAATCTCTTATTCAATATTAGCCATGTGCGGCTACACTCAGTTTTACGTGGATTGGTGAAGTCTAATCACATATAAACATGGCCTAAAAATCAGTGGAAAAAAAAAAAGATGCTAAAATAAAGATACAGAAAATATTAATACACATGACACAACAATGAAGCTTTATCATTGTCCCCAGCAAAAAAGTTAGCTTTTAATATCAATCTGCCCAGGAATGCAGATACAAAATTGTCATTTGGCTATATCTGACAGTCAGATGTACATTTCGCCAAAGTTCTTCGTTACATTACAGTAGAACTTTTTATTCTACTACATACACTACAAGCTGACCTGAATCTACTCCGAAAAACGGAGCTATGTAACAGTGTTCTTTTCACCAACCAGGCTACTAATGATGACAGAGGCTAATGGTGGCAGGCTGTAGCTGAGGCCTGTCTGAGCCTCTAGAGAAAGGGAGCCGGTCATTTGCAGTCAGTCCCTCTGCTCCCTCACCAGCTTCAGTAAATATTCAGCAGGTTGACCCCAAGCTCTTGGCGGGAATCATGCTCTGTCCTGAGTGCCGTGTGCTGAACCGAACTGCAGTGTGGAAGAGATAGATTTTCTGCCCGAGTCAATACGCCAGACCCCAGAGACTGTTCCGTCTCCCGCTGCCTCTCCACACACTTACCTCCTGCTGCCTGATCTCCTGTCTGAAATCACAGCTGTAAAACGCACACCTTTCGTGCACACGCACATGCACACACACACACACACACACACTCACACAAGCAGAAAATACTGTCGACTAAATGGGAAGGTGAGAGGCTTGCCAGGAGTGAGGTGAACCACACAGATCCATTAATAATGCTTTCAAGGCAAAAACAGAGCGGAAAAGCAGACTGTGGCTTCATAACTTCCTAATGACTCAGATTCTGAGGTAAAGGCTGCAGGTGAAAGGTAGTATTTGTGCATCTGCTGAAATATTCTTTCATATTCATGCATGCTAGAGTGTTTCTCCTGAGTGTAAAATGGGCAGAGCAAAAATTGTTCAACTTTCCATATTCACTAGAAATGTAATGTCATGCACATTTCATGACACAATATCCAAAGGTTTTTTTGACACAATATGATATATGCCAACATTTTTTTTTTTTTTGCATTTATTACTCCACTCCAACTCCATTAGTCACAGTACCTGGTGAAAGGAAAATTAACCTAAGAACTTATTTATCTGTTGTTTCCTTAACAGATAAATACATGCAAACACACAGTGTAAGTAGTTTCAGGACACAGAGACTATTTCCACAGTTGTTTCTTTAAGGAATGTCACTCTTTTAGGAGTGTTTTTGTTACTAAACAGTGAAAACCACAACAGTTTATTTCAGTATGTCTGATGTTGCGAAAATTTCTCATAGTATAAAATCTAACCGTGTTCAGTGGCTGCAGTCCAAAAGCTAGGCTTCAGCCGAGAAAGATTTTTCTCAGGAGCTCGATCCTATGAAGGCCCCTCGTTTGTATCGCATAATTCAAAATGGAACAGTCTACCAAGACCACTTTGGTTCCATCATATAGGAGTCGGAGCAGGATTTTATAGAGAAAATTTCGCTGATGTTACACATAGGAAGGTGGCAAGCTAAAGACAAATGTGAATTTTGTGATATGACTGGCAAAACAGCAGCTCACAAAAAAACCTGTTCAGCTCACAGAAAGCAAGTCCATTTCATACCCTGCGCTCAGTTTACACCCTCTTAAACAGATTAGTGATCATTCAGTCATACATGAACAGCACGAAATTCTTCCTCTGCATTTAACCCATTCACCAAGTGAAGCAGCAGGCAGCCAGGAACACGGCCTCTCAAGGGTACCTCAGAGATGTCTAGCGGTCTTGGGAATCGAACCCACGACTTCCTGATCGCAGGGCGAACGCCCTAACCACTAGGCTACCAGCAGATCTAAAAACCTGTTAAAGATTTTTAAAGATCTTCCACATCTAAAAAAACATAGTGTACTGTGTCCCTTATATAAATTTTACTGGCCTTATTAAACAACCTGTACTGGCTGGTTTCTTGAACTTTCTCGGGATCGGACATATGTGTAAAAGACTATGGGCGTAGAATCCTCAAAACTCACCACTACCACTATGTAGAATGTCTTTCACAGATGTGTTACAAGGATCCTTCTGATTGGAACAGCCTTTGATAACCTAACAGTCTAGAAAGGCAGCCCACCTGGACAACAGTTTAGCTTTGGAAATGGAGCTACAGTATAGGTTGCCTCATGACACCTAAAATGAAAAAATATACATATGAACCCATCAGCCAGTGACTTGTGAGGAGAACAACACTGATTATATCATTACAATGGCATCTGTCATTGGCATATATTAGGCAGCAAAGGAACAGTCAGTTCGTGAAGCTACTGTTTTGCAATCCCTTTTGTTCCTTTTGCTTGATGGCATAGACGACTAGATCTCCAAAACAGGTGGTCTTGTCAGGTGTTCACAGTATGAAGTGGTTAGTACCTACCAAAAGTGGCCCAAGAAAGGACAACAAGGATGTGGACGTTATTTTGACATGTTCCACTTACCCAAACATTGTTATAGATCAAATATAACCCTTTACGGCAACAGTATTCCCTAATGGCAGTGACCTCTTTCGGCAGGGTAATGTGCCCTGTCAATGCTCAGGAATAGTTTGAGGAACATGACAAAGACTTGTTGTGTTGTGTTAACTTGGCCTCAAAAATTCCCAGATCTCAAACCAACTGAGCATCTGTAGGATGTGGTGCACAAACAAGTACAATCCACGGAGACCCCACCTCACAACCTACAGAACTTGTGCCACAGCACACCTTCAGAGGTCTTGTAGAGTCCATGCCTTGATGGGCCAGAGCCTGTCTGCCCATTTTGGCAGTGTGAGTCGGACCTACACAACATTAGGTGGGTGGTTTTAATGTATAGGCTGATTGGTATAAATATGAATATGAATAGTGTGACCCTCACTCAGTATTGGCACCGTGTTGTGGAAATGTCATAGCCTGATTACAAGACTTTTGATAAATTACATCAGGGAAGTCATGTCTTCCAATGGACTGTGACACTATTCCTAGATAGCTTCCAGTCATCTTAACCAAACTCAGATGAGGATCATATGGATCATGAATGGGTTAAAAATCCTGAAATAAATTGCAATCTAAAGCAATTTTCTGAATAAGTACACTGAGATTAGTGAACAGTAGGGACATGCATGCCTGGCCAGACAGAGACGCTTTACTTCAGCAGTTTTCATTACGACAAAATAATAGTAGCTTTCATAATTAAATTTTAAATAATAAAAAAAAGGATTATACCTATATGTCTTCCTACTCTCATAAATAACCATCAATTAATTATCAGTTAATTATCAAGCCCTTCATTATAGAAATTAATTACGCCAGAGCAAAACAGAACTAAATAACCCTATAACTGGTTATTGGTGAAATAGACAGCACATTTCAAGTTAATATTTTAACTATCAATACAGCTAACCTCTTGAATTATAGAAATTAATTACGCCAGAGCAAAACAGAACTAAATAACCCTATAATTGGTTATTGGTGAAATAAATGACCAAAATGAAAGAAAAATTATATACATCCTCTACAGAGAACACTTCTATGCATTTTAATGTACAATTACTGTTTAATTGCTGAATAGAATGTCAAAACCACTTTTATTCATTTAACCATTTTTGTGTAGATTTGGATGTACGTTTAGAATCATCTTCTGCTAAATGATCCATGCACGAGTTTTAGCTTTTATTGTCAGAGGCAGAGGGTTTTTTTATTTAAAACTTCATTAATGCCTAGTGTCCTACCAGGGTTCTCAGAGAATTTGGAGGAATGACAACCTCAATAAAAATCCCCTACCATACTTAACAGCGTGGATAAAGTCTTTTCTGTATAACTTTTTTTACACAAGACCTACCTTGAATGTTTGTTGACAAGAAATAGCTCCTTTTGTTCTCATCCGACCATAGAAACTGGTTCCATTCAAAGGTCCAGTAGCACATAGGTGCTTTCATACGTGATTAGAAAAAAGAAAAGCTTTCCTTCTGGCTCTAATCATCCTCTTCACTGTGTGTGGGAGCAAAATAACCATGTATCCTCTTCTTGCCCAGTGAAACAGCAAGTCAAGGATAACTACCTAAGAGTTTCTGAACACAGGTGAATTAAAACAAAAGTGAAAAAGAAATGGGAGTGAAATAGAAATGCTTCAGTTATAATTTGTTCATTAAAAGCATGCCAAAATTGTCATACATGTGATTCACAGACTAAATTTACTTCTATTAAATGCTATTTTCCCCTCATATTTCAATGTGAGATTAAGGTAGCTAATCACAAAGACATTTTTCTTAACCTTTTTACCCATGTTTACCAAGGGTGCCAATAAGTATGGAGCTGACTGTGCATTCAAAAAGAATGCAACATATAACAATTATGAAATATGACAATCCTATTAGCAAATCATGTGGAATACTTACCACTGAGAGAAACACTACTAATGTTACTATGCTGCTGTGTTTCTATAGTGTGCTGTTCAGCACCACGGACAGTGTCAGGCCTACAATAGTGGACACAGACCAAGCAGATAAACACTGTGGATATTTATGAATAACAGTGGACTCATTTACATACCATCATTTCATTTGTTTCATTTAAGTTTGCTAACAGATCTCATACACAAGACAGCAAGCCCTCCACAGCAATTAACTAGCTGTGGGGTTTGCTCATCTAAAGAGACTCATGAAAACCTACTGCTTCAATCCCTGGTGGCTGAAATATTCCCTTTAATTAATGTAAACATTTCCTGAATCAATTTAAATTTAAAAAGTTTTCAAAAATGTCTGCACTGAACTTCTTGTAAAGCCAGTTTATTTTTGAATGATAAACTTTTTAGCCCATTTGCACAAATGCTGCAAATGCTGCAAATGCTACCTTGGGCCTGCCCTGAACATTTGACAGACATAGCAACTATAACTAAGGAAGGAGGTCTTATGAGAATTTTACATCCCTTATCAGAAGTTCTGATCTCTCCTGACCACCACCAATACAATTACTACAACAGGCCAATGAGTTATAAGCTTAAAGATATATAACCTTTTTTAAAGCTTCTTAGCTAAGCATGTAAATGTTTACATTTATAAATGACATTAGATAGCCAAAATGGCTGTAATTTCCCTCAAGTTTACTCTTGTTACCAAGCCCATAGCATTTTACAGTGAAGGCTTCATAAACTAGCAAGCACAAAGACAGTTCAAACTTTAGTTTGGCCATTAATAAGTTATGTGTACTCTGTCTACTTTATTGACACTTTATTGTGCCATTTTATTGTACAAGGTTTGTGCAATCTATAAAACATTTGTCACATATGCATTGGTTTCTCAACTCTTGTCACAGATTAGCTGCTTTCTTTGTTGCACTTCAAAACAGGAGCCCCATGATGTTAGTATAGAGTATATTCATCTATGACTGTGTTCACAGTAAAAAAGGAGGATTTACAGTATGATTGAACACTATGTGTGTCTAATTAAATGATTACATTACATACATTTATTATTATCTTTATTATTTAAAAGTGGATGGAGAGAACAGCCAGTAGAGCAGTCTCTAAAGAAGAAGATGGTAAAGTAGAGTGCACTACTGAAGAGTTTAGCAGGTCTGCTTTTTTACTTTATATACATATATGAAATATATAATAAACTGAAATATGCACAAAGGGTGCTTGAGTGTCTATCAGTGTTTCTTCGTTTTGAGTTTTGCCCTCCAACATGGAGTGATGTTTGATGGTTGGGCAAAATGACAGTTATGCTGTATTAATTCTCTATATTAATAACAATTAAAAGTTGATTATGTGTTTCTATTTGTTTTCATTTTCTGTTTAAGTTCTTTTTTATCTAAGCAGTTTTGTAGGCTGTAGGATTCTTATTAGGATTTTGAAGTAATATAAAATAGTAATTACATAGATATTCTAAAATCCATGATAACTATTTATATGTTATATACTGTATCATTTGTTATAACTATATAATTTACTACAACTTTTAGCTCTAGATGATACATACATTTTGATTTTTTGCCAAGTAGTTTACAAAATTATGAGTTTGTCTTTATATTACATTGCAAGGTTTTTAAGGTTTTTAAAGATATTAAATACATTTTAAAGAATTGATTCTCCAGGTTAAAGATGATGTGTGTTTGTTGTATTTGCTATGCATCATTTTCAACATTATTTTTCCTGTGTCAGTGCACACTAGTGTCAGAAAACAGAATATTCCTCTCAGGCAGGAAAGGGTTAAAGAGCCTGATTGGACCGTGTGTGGCTGTAGCACAGGCAGTGGCATGGCTACAAACTGAGAAAGAGAAAAGTAGCGGAAGTGAAGTGGGTCACTTCAGCAACACACACAGAGGTCCCATTGGTCTGCGCACTAAACACATACATGCCTTATAAAAGCTCACATCCATGAATAAACCACTTTATGTCTAAAGGCCTAGTCAGCAGCCACTGCATCAAAGGTTAGCTCTGTAATATGAAAGGATTTCCAATAACACAAACACACCTACTGAAACACAAATGACCGTTTATAAACTCACTTTTGAATCCTTTTTGCGGCTTGATGAATGAATATTGAAGATCACAGCATGTGACCACAAAATGACTGCTTTCAATAATATGACCTGGAAGTCACAAAAAAATGTCTGTCACCAAACTCTAAAATAAAATCTTTAAAAAAAACCCAAAAGGTTTCTAAATGATGCTTAACAAAGATTCTGGGTGGGGGCTTTAATTCATATGAAACATTTACATTTGGTGGAAATTCAAATAATATTAAAATAATACAATTTTGTGTTCTCTACCAGAAGATATATTATTTATGAAATTATAGTATGTCTTAATTTCATATGAAAATCATAGTAATGCTGTTTACTTTGGATCTGAGAAAGACGATGTCTGCTTTGAAGCTCTAAAAAAAAGGAGTGAGGGAAACATGCTATTATACATACACAGCTGCCCTATTTAGTCTATTTAATCTTTAAAGCGTCTTGAGTAACAGTGATATCGGCCTTACAGGAGATGTGAACCTGTGAATGTTCATGGTGAGAAAATGCAGCAAGTCCTGTTTGCTGCTGACAACCATACTTACTTACTGTTTTCTTTCATATAATTTGATATCATAAACAAGATTGATTACCCAGTACAGACTACACGTAACATTTCCATTATTATGTCAGTACGGCAACAACAATTCTTCTTTCTATTCTTCTTCTTCTTCTATTATCATTATCATTATTACTATTATTATTTTTGATGTGCTTGCATCAGCAATCACACTACTGTTCTTCTTTAGGTTTATTTTTATTCTATTTAAAGCTGGAATTTGGAGTCTCTTGTCCTCCCACTGTTTTTGAAATACTGGCATGATTCCAACATCAAAACGTCGATTAATATCCAGTGTAGTGCAGGTGTATTTCTGATCTGTTGATCAGGGGCCATGTATTGAATGTAAACAGACTTCAAGACACTAAAGCTAAGTTACGAAAAAAAGATGTGTGCCACTGTTTGTTGTGGTTTAATTAAAAATAATTGTGTGGCTACACATTCAGCCGTCCTTAACCATAAATGGCTTGGTAAGAGCCAGCGAGTGAACGTCCACTCTGTGGTTCAATGGTGGTTCACCGTTTCTTTTGAGAACTCGGTTATCGTCCCCTTTAAAGAAGGTAAGAAATCTTGGTGTCACGCTAGATGAAGATCTGTCATTGTCGTTGCACGCTGACCACATCTTCAGTGCATGCAGATACCTTCTTTACAACATCAGAAGAATCCGACCCTTTCTCACCACTGAAGCTACACAGTCACTCATGCAGTCTCTGGTCATCTCTAAACTGGACTACTGCAACTCTCTACTGGCTGGACTGCCACTGAAGTTAACGAGACCACTTCAGCTGATTCAGAATACAGAGAACTGTGAGGTTAGTCTTCAATGTCCCTAAATTCTCAAACACCACACCTCTACTACAGAACCTTCACTGGCTCCCTGTGGCCGCTCGCATTAAATTCAAGACCTTAACACTTGCCTTCAAGGCCAAGAACAGACTTGCACCTCCTTACTTATCAGCACTGATCAAACAGCGTGTCACTGTCTCCAGTTGTTGTTGTTGCTGTTGTTATGGCATGATGGAGAAGATGTTATGTAGTGGTTCTATATAGCACCTAAAAGGCTTCCACTATTGTTAAATCACAGAACTTGGCACTGTACAGAACCCTTTTTGTGAAATCTGGGTACAGATGTCCACGCCGGTCACTTAAGGAATAAGGTTTGTTCCTAGCAGCATTTTTGGGGGGGGAAATCAAGAGGCTTAAGGAACAGATGCTGAACCTGCTGACTGGTTGAGAAATGAAAAGACGCTGTGGTATGAGAATATGTAGGTGCTTACAGACACTAATGTCAAACACCAGATCGATGACTCCTCCTACAGAAACGGAACACGCTCTAATCCCTTTAAAGCTGGGACTTCACCTTGACTGCTCTTTGAGACATAAATGTATGTGTAATCATCTTAACAGTGTTTCCAAATTGAGAAGAATAAACTAATAAAAGAAGCTTGAGCTAATGGTTGTGTGTGTTTTAGTGAGGAATCACAGGCCATAGAAGGACAGGAATTGTAGCTTGGACACATTCCCTACCCTGCAATTAATTCCCTCTAAGTGAAATGGATGTTGCAGGCTAAAGTAATTGAAATGGCTCAAAGTAAAAAAAAAAAAAAAAGAAAAGAAAGCAAAAAAAAGAAGAAGAAGTAGACTGCAAACAGCCTGGTCTTTCCAAAGAGGGCTGAAAAACTAAAGGGAGGGGGATGCGAAGAGAGAAGCAAACACAACAAGCCTGTCCAGAGAGAGTGCAGAGATATAATCAATAACACTGAAAAACACCACATTCGACAGACTAATCGGGATCTTATTAAGATCTTATTAAGCCAACAAGGACTGTGTGTAAACTTCTCACCGAGGAGAAGCAGAAGATCGAAAAAAAAAGGCTTCTGACAGACTGCCAGCACTGAGTAGCCTCTTATCCAATCATAAAAGAGAGCACCATAAATCTGTGTCATATCTAATGAGAGAGATTTATAGAGGTGGATGAACTGTCTGTAGTGAGATGGCAAGAGATGGAGGTACTTTAGTAGGCCTGGACACACTCCAGACAAAGAGACTTACTTAACAGAGAGAGAGAGAGAAAGAGAGCGAGAGCGAGAGAGAGAGAGAGAGAGAGAGAGAGAGAGAGAGAGAGAGAGAGAGAGAGAGAGAGAGAGAGAGAGAGAGAGAGAGCAGAGAATGGCAGGGCAGTAGAAAAGTGTCCCACTGGGGTGAAATGACCTTTAAGGGGAGCAAATAATAGATTTTCATGCATAGGTATAAATGTCTGCTCTATGAATTTGATTAGAGGTTTTGTAAACAAGCCTCTTGTGTACCAACAATGCAGTATGTGGCAACCAGTATCTAATAAGAGGCTGAGCCCTTGGCATTCATCTCAAGAACATCTATCATAATCAAAAGGGTATCCATTCAGAAGAGATCCAATTTTCAGCGTTCCTGAAATGCTATCATGAAAACGGCAAAAGGCAAATTACAAGCAACTCTGTCTCCTTGCAGTCTCCCAATGGGGAATGTATAAACATTGGCATTATAAATTAGGCTTTTTTTCACTTTCTACCATGCTAGCATGTCTTCAGCTTTTACATGTAAAAAGGATGTGACAGTTGAATCAGCTCAACCACTGTAAAGATAAATCTTGACTCTAGTTTTGCAGTCTCATCCAAATCCAGTAGGTATTGATGTAGTTATTGGCTGCTGCGAGAGAAAAACAAAGCTTTACTGACAAGCAGAAAATCCCAGCTCAGCACATCTTTATGGTTATTTGATCCACTGGCAGCAATTATTCAAGCTAATCGTAATGATTTAATCTGACCGCATTTACAGTTGTGGCCAAAAGTTTGCATACAGTTACTGTGGACATTTATGTCATTGCAGTATTGAGATATTTAAAGATTTCTTCAACTGTTGCAAAAAAAATGAGACACTATACATCTTTACTGCAAAAAAAGAAACAAATTGGTGCGCGAATTTGAATTTATTGTGGGTGTCCTGAAAACAACACAAATTACACATACAGGGTCAAACTTATACAAATGTACATCTATTTATTTAGTTGTGCTAAAAGTTCCAAAATGTCATGGCCCTTTTATTTTCTTTTAGTGATCATGACTGACTATAACCGGTAGCCTCTCAGTGCCTACATAAAAAGGGCTTGTTTGACAGCACTTATTGGATTAACCAACATGTACTACAATGGGTCCAAAGAGTCCAAAGAGCTCAGTGCAGAGCTGAGAAAGAGGATTGTAGACTTACACAAGTCAGGAACATCACTTGGAGCCAAGCACCTCCAGGTTCCAAGATCTTTAGTCCAAACAATTGTGCATAAGAAGAAATTATTTGAAGCTGTGGTCATTTTGCCAAAGTCAGGAAGAAAAAAAACTGTAATCCTCAGTTGAGAGGAAATTGGTCCAGATGGTCAAATGCAATCCAAGAATCACCAAGAAACAGGTGTGCCATGAACTGGAAACTGCTGGAACACCAGTGCTCACTGCTTGCAGTCAGGCAAATTTTACATCGCTATGGGATAAGAGGCTTCCGTGCAAGAAAAAAATCAATCACATGGACAAAGAAGCCTACTTGAGGTATTTTTATGGAAGACCAGATGAAACAAAGAAGGAGGTTTTGGCCACAAAGACCAGAGGTATGTGTGGAGGAGAAAAGCTAAGACTTTCAATCCAAAGAACGCAGTACCAGGCGTTAAGAATGGTGGTGGTTGCACCATGTTGTTTTGCTGCCAGTGGAACTGGTGCACTGTACAGAGAGTATAAAATAATGACAAAGAGTACAAAATAATAATAATGATAATTATGTCAGAGTTCTTCAGCATAGTATCAAACCATTAGATGGAAAGTTGAATCAAACATTAGAACAAACATGACTGGTTGTTCTAATAAGACAAATACCTTTAAACATATATCAAAGCTGGAACAGCCACAAAGTCCTGACCTCAGTCCAACAGAAAATTGGTGGACTGTGTTAAAAAGACAGGTCCATGCCAGAAAAACAACAAATTTGTTTGAACTGTACCAATTCCGTTAAGAAGAGTGGTCAAAAATTCAAACAGAATTCTTCCTGAGGCTTGTCGATAGCTACCCAAAGCATCTTATCATGGAATAAAGTGCTATGGTGCATTTAATCAAATAGTATGTTTGGTTTATGTATAATTTTGTACCATAATGTATCATTTTAACCTCGGGTTGTTTTAAAGAAACCCACAATAAATTTATGCACCAAATTTGTGATTTTCTTTTATTTATTTGTATAGCTTTTAGTCATTCTTTCACAAAAAAGAACTGAAATCACTGAAAGTCCAAATACTGCGATTATATACATGTGAGTGTATGTGAGTGTTTTTTTGGCCACAACTGTTGAAAACAACAAAAAAAACTGACTATTGCCATAACACATTTACAGGTATGTTTGTTAGACTGCTTTGTTGCAGTACAAGCTTTTTTCACTCAGGGAAAACATGGAAGCTTTGCTCTGCACAGAGCTGTAGTTCTGTGTTTGTAAGCCCAGATCATTGCAGTATATTATGTAGGTACACTCTAACAGCTATAAAGCGAGGTTGCCACTTTAGCTGTCTTAGTGCTTTACTTAGTGCTTTACTCTATTGGCGGCATAAAACAAAAGAACAAAACAAGACAATTAAATTGTAAATCCCAATTATTCAAAAATTCACAATCCTGACAGGCTTGAGGAAAGAAAACAAAGAATGCACTGGGAAAAAAGGCAGAACACATGGTAGAAGCCAGAGTCCCTTTACACTAAAACTCTGGGGCCCTGCCTGAATAAGACAGACTGAACCAGGCCTGTCACTGAGGCAGAGAAGGCTTTTTTATATTCTGTAAATTGCAGTAGAGATATTAAGTTGCGGATTCAATTGCTGAAGCAGAAATTGAAATGTGGAGGAAAGTGGCAGGACCAGCCATAAAACACATCTCCATTCATTTTCTCCTCATACCTACAACAGCAACAGACTGATAACTCCCACTGCTGAGATGGGAAATTAGAAAACGAGAACACAGTTCCAGTCAAATACTGAGCACGCACACCAAAAATTCACTTCGATTTGATATCTTGGGGCGATATGTGTGGTTCTCTCGTGTAAGCATTAATATTCAGGTTAATGTTCACTTCATGAAGGGCCAGTGTTAGCATGATGGAATGCAGGTATTCTTTCTTTCTCTTTCTCCTTCACGCTTCAGTGGAGGTTTCCAGCCTAGTTTGTCATGGCTTCCTCATGCCTGCTGGTTACCACAATGGCTAATGTTCTTTTCAGCCCCCATATAGACTACTGCATGAGCACAAAGCATCAAACATTCAGCTTCTTACTACCTAAGCTAAAATATACATTAAACACATCATATAGAACCCTGATGGCATACGGCTTAACCCAGATCATTTACAGTAGCTGTTCATTTTGTTGATCTGTAAGATGGTAGCAACATTTGAACCCTGGTCCAAGCTGTCATAAGCTGTTACAGTCCGTGGAAGTACATTTTCACATGAGGGTATTCTGGCAGACTGTGGAAGAGGTGAGCTGCTGCATTTGAGATAAGTTATCATTTCCAACAGCATATGAAAGAAGCCCAGCCAGAAGAGCACTAGTACTCATGTCATAAGTACTTGGATCATCGTCTTTACCAAGCAAACTTTGAGGAAGGCATCGACCTTTCTCATGTTGCAGAATAAGGTTATTGGATTAGACATTAGGGGTCGTTCTCCTTTCTTCAGGAAATGATGTACTGACACGGTCAGAAACAGTACAGAACGTCACACAGAAAGTTGCTTTGTGTTTTTCTCCAAGTGTGCTGAGACACTTCACAATGCTTTCCCGCAGGCAGACTAAAAAATATCCTGCTGCAGGCCATCATCGCCTCAGAGAAAGAATGCACAGCCTTCAGCTGTCCAGAATGGGGGTGCTGTCAATATGGTACTAGAACATGCAGTACGGGGAGCGCTTTACAAGGAGAAGGAACTTGTGAAAGGCTATCAAGGGTGAAAAAAAATACACGAAAAAAACACGTCCACACAAAAACACGTCACGATTGACGAGCAGTCTGAAAAGACTATAGAGGGCAATAGAGTAAAGTGGACAGGAATGGATTTGCTGTGCTTGAGATGTCAACAGATGACAGATTTGCCAGTATCTGAAAGTATTCAGCAGCAGGAATTGGGCTGATGAGTTCAGTCAAAATAAAATAGTAGAAAGAGTTTCCTGCAGCCTGAAGGATGCTAGTTGTGAAGAGCTGGATGTTCTTTAGATGGTAAGGGAGTATAATCTACACAGCTGAAAGATACAGGGGAAAAGTCACGTTGTGATATTTGGGAGGGTTTGCAATCGATATCGTGATATTTGAAAACAAAAAAGGGTTCAAACATTTATTGTAAACTAATCCCAAATGAGGCTTATGATTTCTAGCAATGGAAAGCAGTAGTCGTCGTTGTAAGGAAACCTTGCATGTCCAAAATGGTAACTGTACAGAAGTGAATTTTGTAAACGTAAGTTTAGTTGATTGAAGTTCATTTTCTGTTGGTCCATTTGTCATGAAATGTTCTACAGCAAGGAAAAGGGCAGCAAGTGTTTACGAATGGTGTGAAAAAAGCACACTGACACATTGAGTTATACTGCAATTGTAATATTGCCTGCATTACATTACATTACATTACAATCATGTGACAGACGCTTTTATGCAAAGCAACTAACAATATGAGGACACATTCAAGTTTCAGGACAGTGTGAGAACCAGAGGAGAGTATTAAGTGCTAAATCTTTATGTAAGAGTAGTGCAAGAAGATCATCAGGAGAGGAGATGATCTCCGAACAGATGAGTCCTCAGGAGGTTTTTGAAGATAGAGAGGGATTCTGCTGCTCTTGTCGGCTTAGGCAACTCATTCCACCAGCAGGTAACCACGAAAGAGAAGAGTCTGGACTGGTGTTGCCTTGTGTATAGGGATGGCAGAGCCAGACGATGTTCCTTGGTGGAGCAGAGCAGTGCAGACCCAAATGTCACTCATCAGCATTGGGGTGACAGGCAACCTTTTGAGTAGGTTAAAAACCGGCTGAGCTGCTGCGTTCTGAACCAGCAGTAAGGGTCTTACCATGCAAGCTGGAGTACCCACTAGGAGGACATTGCAGTAAACGAGGCGAGAGATAACCATGGTGGCTTGTACCAGGAGTTGGGCGGCATACTGAGTCAGGTATGGCATTATGTTAAAACAAATTAGTGCACAGAACTGCTGATGACATGTGGAGTATCCTGACCAACAGCATGTGTGTTTGTAGGATCAACTGAACATCTGGACTCTAAACAGAAACTTGGGCCACATTAGGTTAGTCAGAAATTTCACAGCACACAAGAAACTGCTGTTTGTTTGTTAGAGAGTTCATCGCTGCAGGCATGTGTAATCTCAATATTCCAACACCACAATAAGGAAACAGAAACCATTAAAGCAGTATAATTGAGGTTAAAGATTGCTTTTGCTTATACCATTTGTGAATCTAAGATTTGTTTTCCAATGTCTCATCAGATAACGTGCCATGACACACTTGATATTCAGAACATGAGTCTGCTAAAAGCTTTCCTGTCATCTCAGCTTTGATAATTACACCCCTCCAAATAAGCACTGTGGTCAAAAGCCTCTATCTTACATCACTTACTTCCTCTCACTCTTCAACATGAGCCTGAAGTTAATTCTTCATCCCTCTGCTGTTAAGCTCTTGTTCCATTTCTTTAGCACTTCTCTTTCTGTTCCTTTTAGTCTTTTTCATAGTACTCCTCCTCCTCCACACAGACCGTAGATGAATCAGTCTTGCTGGGTTAGAACAGTGCAGTATAATTTTATGTGCCCAACATGAAAATACAGCCTCTAAGGGGGTTGGCAACCAGAAGGAAACCTGTGAAAAACCAGGAAAGTCAAACAAAGAGAACTTATGTTGCATCAGATTTGTTGTGACATCAAAGAAAGCTCATTCCAGTCCCTGTAACACTCTTGGAAAGGGAAGGAAAAAGCGAGGGAGGTGAGAAATGCTGCAGTTTATAATCTTGAACTGATAAGATCCCTGCAGAAAACAAAAAAAAATTAATAGAAACATCAATGTCCAAGTCAACTTGGACAACTGCAGCCCTTTCTTTTTGTCATAAATTGAGAAATAGGACCTGAAAGGACCCTGATAAGAGATAAACCAAACCGTTTTCTCATTTTTGCTTGAATTCCAAAGCAACAGTGACACCTGGACACACTGCATCACCAAACTGGAATCTGCCATTGCACTATGGGGAAAATGATAAACATTTTTACAGTTTTAAATCCATTTTCAGACAATTTAACAGTACTACAGAAAGGTGACAAAAGCAGGATTTATTGCAATGAGTCAGACCCTGTTCTGTTAAGCATGCTCTTCGTAACCAATCAAACTCACTCCACCAAATTTCCACAGATCCAGAAATTATCACAGTACTCATGACAGTCACCTTAAAGCCTTAGACTCCTGGGTTTATTACATCTTAAGGCTTATTGTCCAATATGTACATGGAAAACAATGCACATTGACTAAAATATTGTTAAGTTTTAACGGTAAGGAACAGAAGTCTATACCTGCAGGCCATGTCCAGGCCAAAAAAAAAAAAAACCATGCCTAAAGCAAGTGCAAGCCTGTTGATATACTGTCCAGGAGAGTTAAGTCTAATCTAATTTAACAGACCTCATCCGGGTAATAAAGATCTTTAGGATCTTCTTATTAGAGTCAATGGCGTTGGAACTAAACTCTGAGTCACCCCAGACTAGAGTGTGCCCCATGTCTCCTGTCACACAAAGGACCATTTGTGTGTATTTTGATGATAAAAGAAAAGCTCATAGAAATCTAAAAAAATGCAAGAAAAGTGATACACAAAATGCTTAAATTCAATCACATTTGATCTGCAAAAAAGTGTCATGGCTAAGACTGAAGTAATCAAAGTGTGCACAGACGGCTTCATAAAGCAACGACAGGATCTTATGTCCTTTTGTCCTACTGTGCAGAGAAACTGAACATACAGAAAATTCAAGGACTGCTCTTATAACCCCTAAAGGCAATGAAGGCACAAATCCCAAAGCTGCCAGCTGGGAAGCCTTCAGGGAATGAATGAATCATTGTGCCCCTCAGCAAGGAACCCCATGGCCTCGGGGGATGTGTTGTGTGTTTGACCTCATGCCATTACCAATGTTACTACTATATATGTAGGGCTTTGCAAAAAGCTCTAAAGTACCTTGAGATTTGAATGAAATGAAAGTGAACCTACAAGACTAATTCCACCGGAGAAGAGAAGAGAAGAGAAAAGAAGACAAGAGAAAAGAGAAGAGAAGAGGTACATTTGTAATAAAAGGTGCCAGAACCCAAAAAGAGTCCTTTCTAGCACTTAACTATTTAAAGTTTAAAGAGCTTCCACATAATGTAAATATTTTTCTCAGAACTGTAAAACTGAGAGAGCAGAGAGAGCGAAACAGAGAAAGAGAGAGAGAGAGAGAGAGAGAGAGAGACAGAGAGACAGAGAGTGAGAGAAAGCCAAAGACACTGAAACACAGAGAGGAGAGAGAGATAAAGAGAGAGAGAGAGAGAGAGAGTGAGAGAAAGAAAAAGACAGAGAAACACATAGAGGAGAGAGATAAAGAGGGAGAGAGAGAGAAACGGAGAGTGAGTGAGAGAAGAAGAGACAGAGACAGAGAGTGAGTGAGAGACAGAGGGAGGGAGAGAGAGAGAGAGAGAGAGAGAGAGATGAGCGAAAAGTACTAGAAACTACTCGACTACTAAATCATTGATGACAGAAATGTCAGAAGCGGTTCTGAAACACGAGGCGAGAACAGCAGAGGCGGCTGCATCGTTTATTCACGCAAAACACAGGCTGTTTTCCCTCATTTCCTCTGCCCTGCAGAAAGTGATGATTCTGGAGGAAACACGGGTCATTTTAATGACCAGACATCACGGAGCCTGCTCTTAAACATCAGAGCTCCATATCAGAGCTCCAACTGCTCCATCATTCACCATCCATCAGTCATCCCGCGTTCAGGCGGGTTAACAGGAGATACACTGTCTTTAACAGAACCGTTACGACTAACTACAGTCACAGCACGCACACTTATCTCTCTTACCTTGTAGACGCTGCAGAACGCATCCCCCGTGTGCTGATATATAATAAATAATCCCTGATCCGACGTCCTTCATGTGCTCATGAACCACGTCTGCCTCTGTTTGTGCAGCTGAGCCCTCACACCGTCTCGAGGAAAGTTTTCACCATGCACCTTCAGCCAGCAGAGAGAGAGAGAGAGAGAGGGAAAGAGACATTCACATAAGGCGCCTCTGTAACCCTTATGTTTTTTTCTCTTCACTACAGCGCCACCTTCAGCGTTTCACGCAGTTCTAACGTGACTTCAGACCCCTCAGACACCTGGACATCTCAAGCCCATTCGTGCTTTTATCTTGTGAGGAATTCAGAAAAAGTATGTGTTTGTAGAGAGGAAGACTAGGACTATTCTAGTGTTCTCAGATACCGATTTATTTAGGGTGGTTAAGCTATTAAATGTGGGAGTTCTAGTCCTAGCGACCCCTACACTATGCACATAATTGTACTTTTCCTTCAAGGTTCAAGGTTACTTTGTTGTCATCAGCAGCTGTGTACACATACACAGTGTGATGAGACAACGTTTCTCTATGGTCCACGGTGCAGCATATAGAGAAGCAATAAATAGACAACTGTAAAAGTAGAATATGTAAACAGTATAGCGTGGACACTACGTAAACCTTCCGAAATGATGAGTATTGCGCCATAAGTATGACTATCCCTTATCTATTCCTTAACCAATTAACACACTGGGTCAGGTATAACCCAAAAATGTGAAGATTATCTTCAATCAGTCCACAAGCAGTTGTCGAATAAGAATTATTACTTGAGATTGTGTTAGAAATTTGCTTTTCAATATAAGAAAAAGTTGCGATATTATTCAAATGTATTGACATGATCAGCATCTGTTGCAGTTAAACGGTTCTTGCAACAACAAAAAAAAAAGAGGTAACTCGACCACAACAGCTGTTGTGTTAATGTAGTATATTTTATTCATGTGTGACCTCTTGACACCATTGGAATTCATGCAAATTCAAAGTTTTTGCAGACTAACCATTCAAGCTACATCACATGGTCTCAGCTAACAGGCTAGCTTTTCCACAGAGCTGTTTGAAATGGTGTATGTTTGACTGGTGTGACTGATTTCTCCTCAGAGCCTTCATGAACATACGGGGCTGTTTCCAAAGGTGTTCTGAAAGGCGAACATTGTGCCATTTCTCGCTCCAATATTCAGAGTGGCCATGGTTATGGCGGTCTTCTGCTAACTCCAAGCTTTTTAATCACTGCTGCTCATTAAAAACATGTCCGGGTCCTGCGTTTCACAGTGCAGGCCACAAAACCATCAAAGCCTGGACACGTTGCTTAGGAGAGATTTAGCCTGCAGTAACATCCAACATGACCCGCATGACCAAAAAACCAATATAACTGAGAGTCGCCATAAAAATCCAATATACTTCAGCCAACTGTATTTCAATGAATGGGAAAGCCATGATGCTCTCAGTACGGGGCTGCAGTGTGTTCCAGTAGCTTTGAAGCCACAGCAGAGAGATGCGACATGAATGTGGCACCGGGAGTTTTCTTCATGAAGAGCATCTTCACTTGACTACAGAAGAACCTCAATCCTCGCTTTTATATATATTAAATAATATATGTCATTTCTCTGTGCTACTGAAAGCAGATGTGCAGTACAAGCTGCTTGCTTCCACTGGGAGTTTGATTAGTTCTAGTCGGAATAAAAGGTTTTAACTACATTATCCACAAATGGTAGATGGTGCTAAAACACAGAAGATGATAATTCAACACGTTTCTCATAAGGGTGGAAAGATCTTCGTGATAAGGGGCAGTTTCAGCAAAAGAGAACTAGACCGGAAAAACTAACAGAACTGTTTTGGCAGTCTGGATTTTGCATATAACGATCTAGATCAGGGGTGCCAGTCAGCGCCCAACACAGCACTACACCAACACACCCACTTGATCTCCCAATTATCAGATGAGTTGAATCAGGTGTGTTTCTGTGGGGATATCATCAGGTCCAAAGCTGAACAGCCCTTATCCAGGTCATTTCATTATCTAGGATGATCATTTAATTATGGGTGCTAGGAATAACATTGATAAGAAGAACAAAAACCCTATACATTGGTCTTGAGTAATTAGCCTTGCAGAAAATCTTATACATCTGATAGTGTCTCGAATCTGGTATATTTGGGATCATGTGAAGGTAAGAAGAGACAAACAATTTCATTTCAAATCAGTATTGGTCATGTTCATATGTGTGAATGGACTGCTCTGTATAACCAAAGCTCGAAATATCAAAAAGGTTCTGGAGAAATGTCCATAAAGTTGTGACAGATACTGCTTGGAGTACTCAGTTTCTGGGCCAAATTAAAGTGTTTTGTAAAGTATTTTTTTCAGCACTTTGGACCCTCTCCTGAGTTTGTGTTTGTATCAGTAAAGCTCTAGACAGCATCATATCTTGGCTTGATGAATGATAATATACAGAAACAGCCAATTTCACTAACAAGCAGACAAATGTAATTACATATTTGTTAGCAGAAGCACAGTGAGAACACACCCCTGCATTTTAATATGGGCGTAACACAGAAAATGCTAACTTGATTGACACAATCCAGTGCACAGTCGTGATTATTTGGTAAGATTTAAACATTGCTCAATTGAGCTTAAAATAATATTCACCCACTGGGTAGGCTCATTTAGCCTGTTGTTGCATGTCTTCCTAATAATAAAACAATCCAGTCCAAATGATAAGACCTCAGATAACTCTAGGCTCTTTTATGCTGTTTTTATCATTGCTTCATTTTGCTCCATTAGTTAAGATCTGACATTAAAGTAGTCACATCTCGTGTTTACAGACATCTGAAACACGCTTTTTATGAATCATTTTCCTAAAGGTTCTGAGAAGTGTGTTTTCCTGTAGCTGTTGTTTGGCAAGAAATAGGCTTATGTAATTTTTGCATTCTGGATGTTTTCAATATATGACATAACAAGGCCCCTTATTATATGTACCAAAAACAAAACAAACAAAAAAGAACACATAGAGAATTTTATTCAAGAACACTGTACTGGATGTAACTGGGACACAGACATAGAGAGCAGAAGAGAAAGACAGGAGCAGCAGCTAAACAATCCAATCAGAACTTCTCAGTTAGGAAGCCCCCTAGAGAGGACCTCAGGTAAAAAGTCTGTTGCAGCAGGATTTCAGTTAAGGGTTCTAATATCGATAGAGGAAACACCTTCATTCCGTTCCACTTCGGGGCAAGCAGAGATAGTACACTAAAATTCCTCTCATGCTCACTTCACAGGAGGCTTTTTGTAGATGTTTTGAGGGTGTAGCTTATTGTACTGAGGACCAGCTTAGTATGAATTATTTAGGCCCCTGGAGGCAAAACTAAAAATGAAATCTGGAGTAAACATAAATAAGTTATGAAGTTATTGTCCATGTGGCAGAGTAAGCATCACTACTGGCAAGCTCTTTTGGCCACTTTTCTGCTGGTGACTGAGATTTCCAAAAACATAATAACATCAGCTGGTAATCAGAATTGGCCTCAATGTAATTAAGGATTATTTATGCACTGCATGAACTCAATGATGCTTATGCACAATATGCAAATTGTGTTTTCAGTTCGATCAAGTTCTTGGAACATTTTTTTTTTCTTTCTGTTTCATAAGCTTCCTAAAAACTCCCTCCTCGTGAGCATGGTTCTAATCTGAGCTTTCGTTTCCAGCCATCATAAGATCCTCAGGAGCATTTGTATCCAGCATATCAGCATGGAACTGAATGGAATGAATCTGATTGGTTGGACCGTCAGCAGCAACTCTCATCTCCGTTGCTATTTAGTTTGCCAGAAGATAATGACTGTTTTCCATTTGAAATCTGCTGAAGTTTCCAAAAATAGGTATGATGAATGCACTTTGCACTTTGTCAAAGTTACACTGCTAACAAGTTCTACAGTTTTTGGAAGCTACTGTCACAAGACAGCATGTTGTCTTGTTAACTGGCAACAGTAGCAACATTTGCTTTCATTTATTGTAACACAAGCGTAGCTTCATCTTTGCTATTCAAGCAGCAGCGTATTCAAATCAAATTATGAAGTGATTATGTAGTGTAGGTTTGCTTTGTGTGTGTAGTAATTTAGAGGAAACTGCTTCGTGCAAAAGGTGTAGGAGACTTTTTTCCTGAGTAAAACCACACTGAATGTTGACTCTGACAGCTGAATTCAACATTAGAAATAATTCATCAACTTTTTTTTTTTTTAATAGAAACAAGCCAGCCCGAAAAGGCACTGCTGGCTATGCTCGAGGGTCCTTTATGTGCCAAGTCCCAGAGCACACGCCATTCATTTATACCATTGTTATTCCATTCATGATTAATCTTTCTGTTATAACAGTGTTTCTCAGCCCTGGATCCCAAAGAGTATCCCATGAAGTACATGGCAAGGCAATTGGAAAAATCAGCGCTGTCCAAGAAGCCAAAAGTACGGTGCCAGTGGGCTGCCTTATATTCTGGCTTAACTTATTCATTTCAAAAAATTAAAAAAAACAAAAAACAAATGTTACAAAGCTCTCAATATCTATGAACGATCCATGTTCCAGATGGTTTAAGTCCTATCCTGGAAACCAGCAGACTCAGTGAACAGACAAGAAAACAATTATTCTTATCATATCATGCTGTAATAATGCTGCCAGATGGCTTTTATTTAAAGCAGTTAAGTTTAATTGTATATACATTCGTGCTTCTCCGCTGGTTCCATGGAATTTATGTCTTCAATCTTGCAAATGAAAAACATGCTCAGTGCAGTTCTGGTTTACTTGGCCAATCAAAGACCTCCTACTTTTTGGTCATGAAAAAAATTAAACTCCATTATTTTATAATTTGGTTGGATCAGAAATGATCAGCAAGTCATTACGGTTAAAATAAAAAAGGAACACATAAAAATATTAATCCACTTGCAAGTCAGATGCAAAAACCTACTGAACATGTTTTTTTCTGACTTTAATGTATTGTAATTTTGCTAGGAGCGCAAGAAAATACAAATGAGGAAAATGCCAGTTCATTGTAAATAGTGCCTAAAAATCATTTTTGAATTTTAGAACCCCCATCCAAGACATCGTGAAAAAACAATACAAAGTTTTGAATTTTTTTTTTTTTTTCATTTTTAACAGGCCCTGTATTAAAAAGGATTGCTCTCTTAGTTAATTAACCAAATTTAACCAATAATTAGGAACAATCAGATTAGACACATACTGTTGGCCCCGTTGAAGCAGAACATCATTCATGTAGAACCTTTTCAGCGATATGAAGGAGATTTAAAAAGTCTCAACAGGTAGTACACTATGCTGAGATCAACAAAATGGAAGGTCTGGAAAGAGTTACAAAGCTATTTCTTAAGGGTCTGGGACTCCAGCGACAAACAGAGATAGTCATTTATTTTAGATGGAGAAAACTTGGAACTTGGAATTTACCACAACTTACCACAACTCCAAGAGCACAGCAGTGCCTCATCTGGGAAGTCACAAAAGAATCTTGATGAACATCTAGGAAACTGTAGGTTTCGCTTGCCTCAGCGTTCATGATTCCACCATTAGGAAGAAGCTGGGCAAATGCAGTATCCATGAGAGAAAATACAGGTTCTTATATACGGAAAATATAGGAAAATAAAGGTTTGTCTCACATTTATCTAAATAAAACCCAAAAAACATGATGATCCACAAACCTTTTGGAAAAATGTTCTGTGGACAGATGTTCTAAAAGAGAAACTTTTGGAATTGGCATGGTTATTCCACAGCATTCCATGATGAGAACATCATACCAACAGTCAAACATTTTTTGTTTTTGCATGAACTAATGTCATTCCCTTCCATACACAAACAAAAACTTGAACTGCCAGAGCTTGTGGCCCTGCTGTCAGAGGCTGGGCTGGCTTTATGGCAGCCAGAGAGGGACAGTATTTCTGGAAGCAGATGACAAGAAAGATGGGCTGCCAGATAAAGCTTGGATGACTGACATGGCTTGAGATTTTTCTGGCACAAAAAATAATAACGTGTTGTAATTAAGTATAACCAATTACAACACCATGTGAAACTGTTTAATATTATTCACCTGGACACATGCACATAAAACCCCACTCCTGTGTCTGTACTGATCTCTCTCTCACTCACTCATTCCCTTATTCACTTTCTCTCTCTCTCTCTCTCTCACACACACACACACACACACTCACACACCCCATGGTTCCCTCAAGATGACACTAAGCAACACCCCCCACATACAAGTGTGCGCAAAGAACCTTCTTCCCTCAGGATGACACTGAACCCCACCTACTGAAGCAAGTAGTGACAGTAACAGGCTCCTAGTGAACAGAACGTCTCCCACACTGACTGTAAATGAGGCCTTGCTAACACCATGCACCTTGTTTGTGTACACTTTTGCCCCACTCACTTACCATCTCTCCGTTCTCTGTTCTCTGTTCTTGACTGTGCTTATCTGGAGCCATTTCACTTTGCTGTCTCTGAATAAAAAGAGGGAAAATGGAGAATGAAAGAGTGACACATAGATACCGTACACTGGGCAAATTTTATCTATGTATCTTTCTCTCATATATATATATATATATATATATATATACACACACACACACACAT
>JBBPCZ010000156.1:15579633-15589734 GCA_037974445.1 Brycinus macrolepidotus | reverse complement strand
TTTGTCTACTCCTATACTGATAAGAGTATTAAAAACAGTATGTTTAGGACAGACTTAAAGGTGCGATTAATCGCGAGCTAACTATGGCAAACATGAGATTAATCGCGATTAAATATTTTAATCTACTGACAGCCCTAATGTGTTATGAAGCCTTTTGAACATTGGCCTTCAGTGAAGTGTAACCTTTTGTTTTCCTTTGGCTTCTATTTCTCAATATCTCCAACTTCCAACTCTCCAAGTCTCTAGTATCTTTCTCCATTCTTGTCTGTTTCAGACTGATTCCCTTTATTGCTTGACCTCAGATTCACACTATGAATACAGCAAGCCTGTTGTCTACTGGCCCTGCAACTGAACCACCAATTGTGACACATTCCTCAGATCTATGAACAATTAAACCAATTTCTAATGTGTCCCCTGTTTTATATATGAAATATTCTTAAAACAGTTAGCTCCATGACTACTAGATATGATTAATCATTGCTTCCCCATGGCAACTCTGCCTTTGTTAAAAAGGGTCTTGGCCAACGATTAAATAAAGTCAAAGTAGACCTACAAGATGGACCAAATTACCACATCATTAGCCCACACAGACTAATGAATACACTAAAAATGAATGTTTTGCCACGGTTTCTGTTCCTTCTGTAGACTCTTTCTGACAAACTCATTCTTCAAGCAGCTCTATAAAATTATTCTCCTATTTGTGTGACCAGGCAATGTGGCGAGAATAAGAAAAAGCACTCTGCGGGCAGCAAGATGGGACGGTGGACTGAGCCTACCTCATTTTATGTTTTACTTCTGGGCAGCAAACATCCAATAAATACTCAGTTGGCCCTATGAGGAGAGCTGGTCTGGTGTAAAATGGAATCCCTCTCCTGTCATACATCCTCTCCTGCAGCTTTAAAAGAAGGACACAGTTCCACAAATATTTCAAATTGTGCAGTTTCAGTCTTTTTGGCCCTTTATGCAATAACCATCTAGTTTTAGCTTCTAAACTCAGTTCTGCTTTGGAAAAGCTAAGGCATCATGCTTTGGAACTGCTATAGGATCAGATCATTCAGAAACCTGTTTTTGGACAGCACCTTTGTTGACACTGAAAGTCTGACCAGTAAATATAACCCACCTCAAAATAACTTTTTTCCGTTATCTCCAGGTTCACAGGTTTGTTAAGGATCACTGAACTGCATTTCCTCACTTGCCCCCTGAGGATTCATCAACTATTTTAGAGACACCGGGAAACCTGACTACATTCTTAGATCTGACTCCTTCCGCTTGCCAGAGTTAAACACAAGTGGGAGGCCAAACTGGGTGTCCAATTTCAGGATCCCTGGTGGGAAAAAGCCAAATTGCAGGTTAATTTTTCCTCCTCTTGTCTTAATCTTATATAATTTAAAGTGCTCCCTAGAATACAAAACTAAACTAGCAAAATACTTTCCTGGCACCAGTGTGACTTGCATGTGCTTCTATCCCCTCCAATCTAGCCAATAGCTTCTGGTCATGTTCAAAATTAATAGGATTTTGTAAAAAAAAAGAAGAACTTTTCAAAATCATGTCAGAGGTTGTACGTACATTTATTTCTCCATGTCCACTCATTGCTGTTTTTGGAGTACCCCTGAACTACCTCGAGTTTATTAAATGAAATTAAATGTCCTGTCCTTTGCCTCTCTCATCGCCTGTGGACACAACTTCCCATGCTGGAAATCAGCAGAATGCTCTCAGCAGACTGATGGCAGCCATTCCTTAAACTGGAAAAAATCTAATTCTCTCTTAGAGGGTCAGTCAAGAAATTTAACATTATATGCCAACCTATCCTCCCATATTTTGATAAAGTGTCTACAGTTTACATTGAAATGTAAATGCATTTTCCCATCACTTTGTATTCAACTGTACTATATGACCATATATATGACAATTTACCTTGTCAGTGTGTTACCTTGTCACCAATAAAGTATCCATCAATCAATTAATCAAACCTTTTCTTGATGCGTGGCAGGCAACACTTAACTAATTATGAGGGATTTAGTTCCACCATCCTGCTGAGTTGCATTTTTAAGCCTGAAGCAACAAAAACACAACTATATGTGGTACTGTGAGATGGCTAATTATCAAACAGGTGATGCGGCCAGTTTACTTCCTAAAACACAGACTTTCAGCTTTCCAGATATGGACTGACCTTAATCCTGCAATATAGGTAAAAGGTTTTTCAACAAGATAAAAACTACACCTAACCCATTCAAATGAATTAAACTACACTAAACAGTAAATAACTACAAACAACTTCTAAGGCTAGACTCATTTCATCACTATTCAGGGCAAATCCATCTGTGTGCCATCTTCATGTTCATCATGTAGGCCAAAATCTCCCTAATGCTCATAACCACCAGTTAAAGAAATGCTGTGTAGATCTAGCAAGGCTGAAAGTTTTGCAGGTTCTTTGTTGGTGCTACCTTTACAAAGAAAAGAAAGCAGAGTAGGGGTTTGTGTATACCTTAGCTTACTTGGGTTTTTCACATTTACCGACCGAAGGCTGAAACTTTATGAGCAGTTTTAAAATATTAATGAGGTAATATAGGGAGAAGCAGTGTGGAGTGAAAAATAAGCAACAGAATAGGTAAGTGCTCTAAATGGACGCTTGATAGTAATGGCCAACTTCCCTTTGAACTCCCCTTCAAGGGATGACCCCAGACGAAGAAGGCAACATCAGAGATTTGTCGGTCACAGCACTCACGTAATAGGGACGAGATTTGAAATTACTTTAATGAGAGCACTGAAAATAAAGAGAGTTTTTCAGCACTGCTAGAACATGAAGAACAATCAATGCATAAAAAAGCCATGTCTAATGAGAAACTTAAAAAGAACAATAATGTAGACTTTACAAGTCCATTTTAATTATGTCTTTGGAAAACTGAATCCACCAAACAGCAAGGCAGACTCTGAGAAATGGCTAAATTGTTTTCTCCAGACAGTTCGTACAGTAGTGTGATAGTCTATTGGTTTTTCAGAGTCATGGATCAGAGAGCCTTAAATATAATGCTACATCTGTCGACTTCTATAGCTAGTATGATCTGTCTTTCTTCAATTCTTTTAAAGAGGCCGTATCATAAAAAAAATAAATATTCCTCTCTCTCTGTTTTTTAAAAAAGAGTATGTATAGTATAGTATGTAAACACTATTTCAAATATCATCGTTTTAATAATCTTACATAAACTAATCCATTTACATATATCTACAGCAATATAGCAATATCAAGCCCACGGCAATTTAACTCACTCATTCATGCTGAAGCTTGAAGAAGGGTATCAGCCCAGAGGCACAGAACAAAGTGGCTAATCAGAACATACACAATTAGCATACTTCACTAAAGCCACAGTAAAGAAAGCCTGTTTAATTCAATAAGGGATGAAAGAGGTTGGAAATGGTGTTGTAAAAATGGATTGTCTAACTGTAAAAATGGACTGTCACACCTTAAATGAACCTCAAAGACAAAAAAAATACAATGAAACAAATATTTAGCCCCTTCATATATGGTGCCCATCTATGTCTACAGTTAAGTTACTTTATTAATAGAGGCGATAGTTTTTTTTACAAACGTGGATGTTATATATGTGTGCATGAAAGGTTAAAGGTATGGCCCTATTAAGATTCCCTTTAAATCTGTCATTTGATGGCTTCCAGGAAGTTTATACACACAATACTGTTTACTGTCTTTGAGCCAATGTCCTGGAAGGCTCCAGTGTGAGAGCTGCATTAGACAATTGGAGGTGTCCGTTCAATTCTACATGCTTCAGTGCTTCAAACCTACACAAAAAGCCCTGAAAGCCTTGCGCCAATGCTGGATTGAAGTGTATAACAGTCTTGGCAATCCATCACTGGTCATGCAGAGGGCATTAACAGTAAACAAATTTTGTACGCTTCCTAATAGAAATCTTATAGAGAGTATAAGAGCAGCCCTCTGATCCTCTCAACCGCTCAGGGTATTTATCAGCATGCCAATACAAGCCCGGTGTGAGAGTGAAATAACTGCATTAGCAGAGCAGGGTAGTAGCTGTGCTTGACTTAGCAGTTAATGTGCTTTGTAAAGTGATCACTGAATGGCCTTTTTTCTTCTTGTCAGAAAAAAAATGAGGGGGAGAGAGAAGGGGGGGAAGAAATGTACTATTCCGCTCTTTCCTGTAGCGTGTTTGACATATCCTCAGCATGCATTTCTCTACACGAGGGCCACTGGAAGTTAAGACCTTAGAAATACACTGTTAAGAGTGTAAAGCTAAATGCATCTTTTACAACCATCCCAAACTTGGTGCTTAATTAAAGCAACATGCACCACTGCACCACTATAGGAACTACAAAAATAGGTTCAGGACTTTGAGGGAAAGGTCAAGTCTGCAGAAGCATCACTTCAGCAACTCGTTTGTCTTAATTGACCCTTCGGGACCACATTAGAACCGTTAAATAAATCAGCCGTGGAGAGCCAGCACCGCTTTAGATTTAAGTGGGTATGGAGCAACACTGCGTTTTGCACGGTGGGCCTCTACATTCGGGAAATATTGCAGCAAATGAAGTCCATTACAAACGGCACTTCCGTGACAGAACAGACCTAGCAGTAACTTCAACACGCAGTGGCATTTAAACATGCCTTAGCTGATATCTTCTTGTGTTTGTTAAGTGAGCTAAGTGTGCCGAACCTCAGAGGGAAATCCAGCGAGATAATCTGGACCCAATTTTGAAAGTCTCATCTTCTGTAACCGTGTCAACAACCTGGTGTTTATGCACTTCACGAGCGTCTTCCTGCTCACTTAGCCATGAAACATTTATGGCCAGGACATCAGAGGAGAGATAAGGATTGGAGGCAGGGAGGGAGGACGAGAGAGACTTTGCCTTTCTGTGTTATTTACTGCTAAACCATGGGTAAAAACAAGATTCATTTTTAAGCATCTTAAGAAAAACACACAGCCTGGCATGTAGAATATATAGTTTTCTTGAAGCAGCTGGGTGGATTGTCACTGCCATTTGAAAACCTCATAAACTCTGTTCTGAAAGCCTTCTGAAAACACCAGCTGTTCTGTACATTTGGCAAACGTTTGTTGATAAACGGATCAATAGCCCTGGTCCAAAATGACTTGTTATTCTCGTTTCATTGAATTACACTGAGGTCAATCATATTTTTTTGTCTCCTGTGAAGTTTTTTGATGACATGAGGTTTTGTTAGGACAATTATAATATTCCACAATGCAGAAAAAAGGGGTTACGAAGGTGCAAGCCCATGGCAGACATGGCAGAAATGTCTTTGCATCTCAACCTGTTATTACATTTAACAACACTGTATGCTTATATACACGCACGCACACACACACACACACACATATATATATATACACACACATATAATGTTTTTTATAGCCAGTGTTTTCATTACTTCTCTTGGTGCAACAATAATTACAAGCACGTGGACCCTGGATAGACCCAATGCAATTAAATCAATCATCAGCTTGGTTGTGCAGAGTGAGATAATGTCTAAACGCGTCCTCTTAATGCCAATAATGTCTACTGATATTGCTTCATGCTTCAGGGACAAAGTTTTAAAGATTTTGGCTTTGTCTGACATATTCTATTTCTCTATACATATCATCCCTGACACACATCCAGCTGCTAACTCTGACCTGTCAACACCTGTACAATGTTCAAGCAGGCACAAGAAATTTTCTATCACTTGACATCTATGCGAGTATAAGACAGGGGTCCTTGGCAACCAGATTTACACCCACAACTGACGGGTAGCTACAGTAACACAATAATGCATTTCAACAATTAGTTTGCGTTAGAGCACCAACCTGGTGGAAAAATAACAGTAGCAAGTAAACATATTGTCTTTTTTTTTTCACTGAAAGTAATTTTCAGACAGGGGCCCATTATGTTCTTTATTTATTTATTTTTTCATGCACTGGGGCCCATAAAATTGTATTTATGTCATAATCTGTACGCTGACACAATTTGCATGGCAACTGAAAGAGTCTATTGCAGAAAGTTATTGTCTTGCCTTGGAATTATCTTATTATATTTCTGAAAGACACAATATTAATATTCCCAAAACATGCCATGGACAAAAAGGTAACTTATGCGGCCCTTATACAGATTCATGAATTCATGAACTCTCTTGTCCATCTTCTATCCCTTAAGCTCTCGCTTTCATTTAAATGGAAGCAGGGGGTGGGTACTTACTGTATGCTAATAAAGTCTGGGCCTGTTCCAGCTCCAGCTAAATTTCCAAGCATAGAGGCAGAAGGGAGTCCACAGAGATCCCTGTGCAGTCTGCAAAGTCCAGAGTGTCCACACTGCAGGTGAAAGCCTGTACAGAAATGCAAAAAAAACCCAGCAAAATCTATTTAAAGATTTTTTATCAATTTCAGTAATGTTTATAATTTATTCCTAGCATCACTGCATCTACTTCATTAAACAAATATTCTTGCAGAACACTAACTCCATGCCATCACGTTTGAATTTGCATTGGAACCTTTTTTCTGAACAGGTTGTTTGCTTGTCAGGTTTGCAGCAGAACCATATTTTGGCAGCAAAGACTATTTTAGAACTAGAGCAACAGCAACACATGTTGGGTAATGAATTTTGCAACCATTTAAAGATGAGCTAACAAAAATCATTAAATAACATTTTAAAATTTGAATTTGGGACAAAAAGAAGAGATTTTGAGAAATTCTTTTTTTTTTCTATGTAGATGTGAAATAATTGTCAGCGCACTATGTGCCTGGAGCCGGAGCCTCATTATCCTTTAAGCCTGCAAGTCACTGTTTTGGCTCATCATGCTAAATAATACATCTCCCTCTGAAACTGCACAAAGAAGAAAACTTTATTCAGTCTAGCTTGAGAAATGAAAGCAACGTCTTTAGCGCGTTTAAGAAAACAGGCACATCAGAAAGCAAACCTTCTCCGCCTCTGTGGTTAACTAAGGTCTCTGAACAAATAATGCATCATTTATTTTCTTATGATTGGTCATGCGTCCTCTTGCCTTAATGACGGTGTCAACTGTGTCAGGTTAGGATTGCGCCAGACTCTTGAGATCCTCTTAAGTTCCTGTCCTGTCCCACTCTTTTACTAACTTAGTCCGAGTATAACTCAACATTGACACTCACAGCTTCCTGGAAAATGTATCAGAATCAGAATCAGAATCAGAACACTTAACTGATCCCAGAGGAAATTATGTTTGGACTGCACAGACACACACAGACACAGAGACAAGAACAATATAAAATATAAAGTCCAGATAAATCTAATTAAAACTCTACAGAAAATACTCTACATGAAATACTCTACGCTATATACACAAATGCTGTGGTATAAATACTATAGATAAGTAATTTACAGTTAAGTGAATTACTAGTAACACAAAAAGTGGTTAGGAGTATGTATGGAGCAGCGTGTGCAGACAGTACCTTGCTCAAAGGTACCTCAGTGGTACCATTAGCAGTACTGGGATTCGAACCCACAACCTTCTGATCACAGGGGCAGCTCCCTAACCACTAGGCCACCAGCCGCCCCATATTAACGTAAGTAGCTATATTTCACAAGGTAAATATCAGTAATATTGACATAAGGAGTAATCTTTCACATGTAGAGCCCATAGGTCCAAAACTGTGTGTGTGTAACTGGTTTAACACACATTATGGAACACAGGAACACTGAATGACCAGCAAAACCAAAGACCTTAACCCCAGTTCACAAGATGGAACAGTAGGGGAACTCTATCTAAATGTCCAGCTATGTTGTGGAAGAGCAGGCTAAAATGGACAGGAGCACAAATGGTCAGTACAATTCTTACCTGATGGTACTGGAAAAGAAATAGTGCATACATTGATTATTTTGTTAAATAAACTGAATTAAGAGGCTTAATGTGTCTCACACAACTGTATGTCTTCACATAGGGAAGATATGGTCTGGTTTTCATGAGTGGAATTAAACTGTACTTTTATAAATAGATGAAACAAAGATTATGTATCAACATACAGTATTTAAATGCAGAAACAAGTGGGTAGTAACTTGCTGATGTTGGAGTCAGAATGCAGTTTCTGGGGAATTAAAGAATGTAAAGGCATCTGGTGCATCTGCTTCAGCGCATTTTTTAGGTTGTGCTTAAATGTCGCTATTGGGCAAAAGGTAATTGAAACCTTTTTTTTCCCCCCTTGCTAAAGATAAGATTAAATCCAAAATGAAAACTGAATTGAAAATTAAACATGTTAACGACCTTTAGTAAATCCACTTATATTCAGCATAGATTTTATGTTGGATTCATTGTTGAATAATGTTGGATCAGCGCAGATCTAGTGTTCTCCCAACAGATGATTTGAATGTTTGTTTAACTTTAATACTTGTTCATGTGCTTCGAGCTTTTCAAACCCCTAATAATATTATTTTGCACCATGAATGAACCACATGATGGCACATTTCTCTATTAAACAGATCTTAGAGTGCTTAGTGTGCTAAGTACATTAGACTCTATGGACATTAGGAGACTTTGTATGTAGTAAAAGAGGCCCTTTCCATTGCTTTAGGCCATTATATTATAAAACATAATCTGTCACTGAAAAAAAGACATTTTGAAACCTGTCTATACATTGAGTTTTTCTTGTAAGAAAATGAACCTCTGCAGTCATTTTTAGGCCATTTTGATGAACAGTTTCTATAATGGCAGAAAGATGATCTAAACAAGGCACAGTCAATAGAAAGCACAGAAAGACAGGGAATAATCCAATTGACTGTTTCCTAATTGACATGGGGAGAACACATTTCCCTGGGCTGTTCTTCAGCATTAAGTAGTTCCAAGATTCAATTTTGGCACACCTTTTAAGCAAGATACTTGTGTGAGTCATGTTTTTCGATTGCCACAGCGTGCTCATTGAAAGCATGATAGTGTCACTGAAGAATCAGTATACATGGTCTGAATTAATGAGCTTTTTCCAGTTCTTTTTTTTTTTCATGTCAGATGGGATCAGTGAGATAAGAAGAACAGATCAGTATGATGGAACTTGCTGCTCGTCTTGAATATTTTATCTTGCTCAGTCAGACCACAGGATCATTATTAGAACTTTACCAATCCCTTGGGCCTCTCCAGTCTAGTTCATCCGTGCTAGAGAGACTGCCCACCATTTCTTCTTACACCAACTTTCTCTCTCTTTAACTAGCCTTTCTCACACACTCTCCACTCTCAGCTGTTAATTGTGGCATTACTTTAAAAGGGTATGGTGAGATGCGCTCATATCTTATAGATGGTGGTTCTAACAGCAAGAGATCACGTCTTTTCTTTCTTACAGCAACCTTTTCTGTTTTCCGCGCCATTTCTCGTCTTTCATCCTCCTATATCTTGCCCCAAGATACTGCTGTATTTTTACCACTCTGTTTCTTTTCTCCTCATCATTTCTCTCTTTTCTCCTAATCTCATTCGTCTCACTGTCAGGACTTTTTAGAACTGAGATTATGTTACAGAGGCAGCGTCTGAACTGCACATTTCACACAGTAAAAGTAAAAGGAGAACATTCAGCACATACAGCATGCACAGCATACATCAACAAGGATGATTTCTTCCCATCTTCTAGTCTGGAATGAATTCAAAACTGATGCTCACTTGTATTCAAGACTAAGTGGTAATAGCTTCATATCTTAGTAAACATGTATTCTTAATGTAACACACACTTAAAGGGTTTTCTAAAGGAATCTTTAGTAAAATATACAGTAAGTAGCTCTACTCTTGTAAAAGAGACCAGTCTTCATTCATTTAATAGTCAAGCAACAGAGAAAAGCAGGAAACTTTAAAAGACTTAAACAAACTTTAACAGAATATTACACAGAAATCTCTGCAACCAAATCTATCTTTTTCATCGTTGCCTTTATTACGGCTCATATTGTTTTGGGGATACTTATTTTAGTTTTAACTGCAGATATCTGCAGAGATATTTTTCTGTGCTCCTTGTAAACACCTGGTTGCATTTTCTGCTCATCACAAGTAATCCCAGTTACAAATTTACATCTATCTACACTCAACAAAAATATAAACGCAACACTTTTGTTTTTGCTCCCATTTTTCATGAGATGGACTTAAAG
>JBBPCZ010000156.1:15564915-15576835 GCA_037974445.1 Brycinus macrolepidotus | reverse complement strand
AGAAGGTAAAAAAAATCGGATATAGGCAACAAATCAGAATTGAGCATCAAGACCTGCAGTGTAAACGAGGCCTAAGATGGTTACCTTACAGCTGAACCATTCTGAAATTTACCCACCACAAGTAGATTCACAAGAAAAGAGAGAAAAACACTAGTAAATAAACATAATCTGCTGTTAGTCACCAATTGATTCTGCTTCATATACTATTAGCCTTCAGTCTTAAAAAGTATCTTTATCATTCCACTTGATATAAGCATTATTTCAGTCAGTAAACAATATGACTGATAGGTACATGTTTATTAACAGAGTTTATTAACAGAGTTTAACAAACAGCTACAAAGCCATTTGTCCACTCGTGGCTAGTTCTTATGCAGTTGTGATGGTGTTTCCTGATTGAAGACTTTAAGATCTTTAGGCAAGGATAGTCTGACTTCTGGACACTCAGTTTAATAGAGTTGAGTGCAACTGTAACTAGATCTGTGAACTCTCCAGTGTGGTTGTGTTTACTTCAGATACTAAATACACCTTGAGGTGATACATAAAAGGCAAGAGATCATAGAGCCAATGAGTTATGCCTGAAACCAGATCAAACAAACCTTTCGTGAGAAATCTGTAAATATCATTTAAAGACACCAAACGGGTCCAGCAAAAAATTCATTTTCTTTCTTTTTTCCCCAGAAACCCATCTTGCAGCTTGGCTTTGCACTGGCAATGAGGCAAGCTGGTAGATGCTGAAGCAAATATTTAACAGTGTTGACACAGTAAAGTAAAGGTTTCACAGGTGTTTCTTGTTTACCTGATATAAAAGACTTAATGTAGTTCCATTTTATTAAAAATAATTTTAGCATAAGATACATTACAGTATAAATGTAACAAACAAAGACATTCTGAAGTGCAGACTGTAATCTTTTTCAAATGACTAATAAAATGTACTAAGCTTATTATCATGAAGCCAAAGACAGCTTCTGAAGTGGGGATTATACTATTTAGTAAGTGTATTTTGGATATGTTTGTATTAATTATCTGTCCTAATGTAATTTTCTTGTACCTAAATGAACCAATTTGCTCTACTGGATGGAACAAATGTGAATCAAGATACACTAACACTCCGCTTCAGGTTACTTTTAAATGATGATTCTTCTTTGCAACTTCATGCATTTCTACCAACTTGGTTAAGCTGTCCAAACGTTCTTGATGTGTCAAGAATGACAACTGGAGAAAGCCGTATACAGCCGAGAATGGTTATAATAAAAGAATATTAAGGATGTCTCTTATTTAGGTCATGCTTTTATTCAACGCAACTTACAGTGCTTTGCAAAAAAACTTACAAATAAAAAAGGCATTTATTATTCAAAGAGGAAAGGAGTTTTGAGTTGGTTTTTAAATTGTCAACAGAACAAATCTGAGGACATATACTTTGATGAGAAAATACTATAAATATGTACTACTATTATTAATATTTAGCTATTTGTCATGAAGTTGAGGGGATGGAGACAGGATGTATGTGGGAGTTCATTGATCATGTATTAAAGGAAATAAAACACTGAATAACAACAAGGAAACTAACATGACTTAGGAAATACTTAAAGAGGCAAACACAGGATAAACGACACAAGACCAGACAGAGTCACACTGAAACACAGAGGCTATGTAACACCAGACAAGACTAGAAACACCTGGGACAGGAGAGGTGACAAACTACACACAGGTGGTGGCACTAACAAGAAGGTGTGACCTTATTTTAACCATTTCCAACCTTATTTCAACCATATTTGACCATTTCTCTGCATCTCTGCTGGAGAGATTAATACTACTTTATGTAAATAACCTCAACCTGTACTGACCTGTATAGTTCCTTGTTCAAAACTTAGTCTGGTGTAAAGTCTTGAGGGACTATTTTATGTCTGGAACTTCTGGAAGGCTATAATGGGCAATCTTTCTCCCCACCTATACATAATTGATGACACCCATAATGAATTCAAAAGGAGCTGTTTTGGCAGCTTAGTGTTCATATATGTACTGCGTGCACAGTATATTTTGTAATACATCACAATCTTTGATTTCAAAAAGCAAGCAAAATGAGTTTATTCATGCTACGGGTCCTTTAAATAGTTCAAAGTAGCTAGCTAGCATAGAGAGTGAAGTAGAAGAGGGACTGAATGTTTATGTTTGTGCTTCTTCGTAGGAAGCTCTTTTGTGAATCTACTCTTTTAATCAATATACAATCATGAGCTTACCATGGGATGCATAATTTGTCATTTATTATTGACAACAGGCCTCCAAAAACAAGACTACGAGGCAGTGGGTGAAAATTAATGTCTGTAAAATTACTGGTGAGCAGCTTCTAACCACTGCCATCATCGCCAGATGAGAAGTAAGCAGCATGTGCTGTGGGTTGATATAGTGAAGTCATCCATCTGAAACCCTGGTTTTCCCATATCACTGAGTCCAGCACATCATAAAACTCTGATGTACACTGAGCCGACAGTACATCAGGAAGAAAGAGCCTGTCTGGACACTGGTGAGGCCTCACAGGATTTGATTTAAGAGCTAGATAGATAACGTGGCTGCCGACTTAGGTTGATGCAGGATACAAGTGATGCTCACAGGATGACTGTACATTGCTATAATAAGGCGCTGGATAAAAATGGAAATTTCAAAGCAACTTATGAGGATGTCACTGACTCTGAGAGACAACCAGTCCAAACAAAGCAAACATTTATAGAATGCTGTGAAGCTGCAGAATGCAATATAAGGATGCAAATTACTGATTTATTATGTCCTACACAGATTGAACTTTCTGAGCATTCAGACCTGGTACTGACTTATAGAAGTGCAGCAGAAATCTTTACATCCAGCATCTATCAACATATCAGAAATGATGTTTTTTAGGTGCTGTTCTTCACTTTTTGACGTATTTATGGGCCCAATATAAAATGATAAACTTCAAAAGTCAGAGCTTTTGAAAAAAAGGTGCAAATACTGTCACCAGTCAACACATAAACAATGAATAAACATAAAGATAATTATCATGATTAAAATGTAGATTCCTTCCCTGACAAATATCCTCAACTACTCATTAAAGGACAAATCCATCGCAATTTTACTCAAGAACATGTAACTGAGTAAAAGTAACCAATTACTACTCACCTCTGCTGTTTGGTTGAACATGTGACAGTACATCCAAGATCCACAAAGCTTTAAGAGCTTCACAGCTTTATCCTAAAACATCTATTTCTCACTCTCCTCTGTGGCTGGAAAAGGCTGTGTTTCAGCTATGGAGGTTTATCCCTCCAGATACCTGCTCTTGCTGTGGCTAAATTAAGAGAAACAAATATAAAAACAATATTTTGCCATAAATATTTTAACACTATTCTGCATTACTTTTTGTATCTACATCTAAAACTGCCTACAGATACTGGCTCCTTTTTACTTCACTCTGATGTTGACAGGATGATAGAAGATCGACAACAAGATGTTGTGGCAAAGCATTTCATCATCACAAGCACTGAGGAAGAAAGATATTTTCGGAGTTTAGAAGAGACAGACTTCAAGTATCTGCTTAGAAGCCAAACAACAAAAGCGTGTTAAATGAGCAAGTTCTGAACCCTGCCACGAACTGGGCAGCCATGGTGAAATATTTGTCCTAAAAATTTAAATTAAGTCACAAAAAAGGCGTTAGGAAAGTCCTTCACAATAATTACGGCATTTAACATTAATGGCCCGGCACTTTAAATCTGTGTGAAGCGCTTTGTAAAGAAGCGCTGAGGTCAAAACAGCGAGCAGCGCTGCCCGAAGGGACAGACGGAACAAGTGGTTTTGAAGTTTTCTGAAAAGATAAGGTAAAATGAGGAAAGAAAAACTTGTTCCATTTCTTCACCAAAGTCCTTCACAAAAGGACTCAATAAGGGATTGAAGAGCTGGGTGGGGGGGGAGAGGGGAAAAATAGAAGAACACTGTCATTTCTGCCCTCTCATCTCGCCTCTGATCCAGTCTTCTCTCCTGCAAACACAGCGAGAAAATCTCTCATGTTGCTTAGCTATGCGTGTCTGCGAGTGCTCTCAGCCCTTCAGCACAGCGCAGTTCACTCACTACCATCACACAGCACACAGAACATAATCTCTGAGAGAGGATAGAAGAGCCTGGCTCCGAAATGTAATCTAGCCCACAATACACCAGGAGAGTCTAAGAAGAGGCACAAGTGGGCTGCTGGATGTAAGAAGTGAACTGGTCAATACAGATGTGAAAGTAGCTCTTTAGAAGTTTGTTTTTAAGTTATCTGGCCTTGCAGCCAGGCAGGAGGAACATTCAAACCTTCTGACCGACAACAGTTTTTATGGCCTGAGCCCTGCTGAAAAGATGCCTTCGAACTGAAGCTCCAGAGGACACCAAAAGTCCGAGACCACTAGTGAAAGGTCTTCTTTTTGCATTCTTTTGTAATACGAAGAGGGAGTGCATTAACTTTCTATTGCTTTTTATACTACATGTCTGCAAGACTAAGAGAAAAAAGTCAAATAAAAAAGCCCTAAACATTGTTTTAAATGGGCTTAAATACTGCTAGTTCCTTCCACCAAAAGCGTCCTTTTGCATTACAGAGCCATGAAACTGTAACAATATCAAATTGTTAATATTTGCCAGATTAACCTGAATGTAGTTTTGTTCCAGGGTGTCTTTCAAGCATTTCACAGCCCATGTTCTTTGATTCACTGAATATTATACGTTTCTACCTACTCCAGTTTCACAGCTGACCAAAAAAGCTCAATTAGAGGCAACAACAGATTCTGAATTCGGTGTCGGGCGAACTCTTCTTCAGAATCAAATCAAATGGATTGCAAGTCAAAAAAATATCTTTCAGAAATTATTGTGTGTGTGTACATGTGTTGAAGTGGAAGAAATCCCAGTTTTTCAGAGTCATCTCAGACTGAAATTATTTTTTAAGTACTTACAATTATAAATTTACACACTTTCAATGGTCATTTTTGAAATTTTGTTAAATCTCCAGTAAAGATCAGATGATTGTGCAAGGATAATTGGCATTTATGTTTTTTTGTATCTTTGTATCTTTTATATTTTGTATCTTTGCCTGCTTATGGTAATTCTTGTGCACATATTGTTTCAATAGAAATATGAATTTAAATTTAAATGTGGTCAATTTTAGTCTTAGAGGGATTCATTCAGTAATGTGGTGTTCTGTGCACGGTTTGTTTTTTTGATTGAGTCTAAGGCAGATCGACTTGAATTTATTCTGTTTTACTTTATTGAGGTATCAGGTGTTATACGTGATGCTGAAACTGTATGAGCAATCTAGAACTCACTAATTATCTCTGGCCTCCCTAACACCAGATGAGAATTATCTAGGTGATTGCAGTGAAGCTAATGAAGCTAATGAAGCTAACCCCACCAGGGGCAAAGGCAGCCTAAGCACACAACAGACAAAGTAGCAATCTAGAACAAAGGAAGTCTAAGTGGAAAGCAAAACAGCAGTACAACAGTTAAGCAACCGAAGAAACTCAACCTAGCTTACCAGGTGAAGAACAAACAGCTAAGTAGACACCACAAGCACAAATTCATCTCACTCAAACACTAGCTGAAATGGTAGTTAAGTACTGAAACTTGTTTTGGTGCTATACTAAAGGTAACTTGAAAACATTTGAAGTGAAGTGAAAAATCCCTAGGATTCCCAATTTTCAATAGATCTTGATATGATTAGGAGAGTGCTTTGTAATTTCAGACTGTGCAATGACATTTATTTTCATTTACGGCTACAGCTTTGGGAGAGAATGCAAATGGATGTCGACCTCCACCACTTACCCAGTCGTAAATTGACAAAAATCACTCCCATATAAAACTGCCATCCCTCGCCCATTCCCCTTCGAATCAATGTTTTTACATTATATAGCGCTTACATAGTTTAAATTCACACACCACGTTACCTGTGATGTATGAAACAAAACAACACAACATTATATTGTCACAAGCTGTGTAGCTGGCTGCAGGTGAGGACCAACGATAACCAAATACCATGTTATTAAAACACGATGATTTAATATGAAGAGAAACGTGCTTTTTAAGTCTACCAACAGTTCATAAGTATTACTCCACCATCCGATTTTCGAATTGGACACCTGTTTACAGCAGTGTCGTAAGACTGATTTGTCTTACCGATTGTTTGAGTGGTTTAATTTGAGCACGCTAAGCCTGGCCACCTGAGACTAGAAATGTGCCACCTTCATTATACACAACTTGGCATGAAGAATGAATGAGCACTCAACTGCCTGTTTAAGGTCAGTGCACCACTGTCTGGGTGAATGGACCTGACAGATACCAGCAGGTAGAGACCACTGCGGAGACGAGGGAGATTAATCAGTGATTTACACATCTTGTGTGACGCACACGCATGCACACAGACGCATAAAATAAACATGCACTCCCCTGAGCCTGCGAAGCATGATCAACAAACGTGTCAGGCAGCGTTTATTCCAGATCACTACACACACAGGTTCATACAAATATTACCACCCAGTATAGCCTTTACGTGACAAAGCAGGATGACAGTGAGGATGGAGAAACATGATAAAACTGGAGTGTAAGGTGAGCTCTTATGCAACCGCCGCATGGGCGTTCGAGCAGTGAGGTTTAAAATGGAGAGACAGTTGGTGAAGGAGTGTATAAATGGAGAAAGAGAGAGGGATAGGAGGAGAGAGAGTGCAGACCTGCAGTGAAGCTTGACTGTCTGCTCTGGACTCTACTGGACCTGTGCTGATGCACTGGCCTGTCGTTTCTGCTCAAGGATGTCTTGTTCCACAGCTGAGTGGGAATACCATGAACTGTAGTTTAGCTCAGTGAAGCACACACAGGGGGTTAGAGAGGTACACGAGCCTGTCCTGGTTACACAGCGGGGGACAGACTGAGGGTAATGCAAAAGGGCCAAGAGACTTGACTCTATAGAACTGCCATTCTGAGTGTGTTGGCTCTTATATCAACTTATGAAATGCTTAGAATTTGTTTATAAATGTATAGTTGCATCATTTTAGAGGTGGCCTTACACCCTCAAAACATACATGAGACAGAAATAACACAGTGTGGCTGTCAGCACATTTTGTTTTACTTTTGAGACATTTGAAACATAAGTGGCCCTTATAGTCACATGTGAACACACCACAGCACACAGTATGAACAATGTGAAATTCTTACTCCGTATTTAACCCATTCACCAAGTGAAGCAGGGGGCAACCACCAGCACGGTGCCCAGGGAGCAGTGTGTGGGGACAGTACCTTGCTGAAGGGTACCTCAGTGGTGTCACTGGCAGTCCAGAGATTCAAACCCACAACCTATTGAGTGCAGTGGCAACTCCCTAATCACCAGGCCACCGGCTGCCCCATGATACAATGTGACAAAATGGATAACAAACGTGTGTTTTCTTCAGGGATTTTTGAGGCTGATACTAGTTTAACCTACATGCATTCTCTTAAAAATAAAGGGTCCTAGCCTAGAAGAACCATCTTTGGTTCCCCAGAGAACCTTTCACTGGATGGCTCTGTAAAAGAATACTCCTACATTTTCAAACCTAATCTCTCTCTGCTACATTGTGTTTCCAATCACTGGGTTTTATGTTTTTTTCGAAGTACAGGGTGAGGACTCATTGTCCATGTGATGTGATTGCACACTACAGATGCTGCAGATGGAGATTAGGTTGAAAACTGCTGGAGTATTTCTTATTAAATTAAATTAAATGTGGGTCTGTTCTGAGGCATCATTCCAAAGCATCCTTTTAGCATCCTTATACTCAAGAGTTTACTTGAGTTACAATTTGGTGAATGTGCACCTTTCTGAAGATTTTAATTTCAGGACTGAAACGATACAGTCTGCCCTATTAAGCAATTTCCTCCAGGATCAGTAAGGTTCTCCAATACTGATTCATTCAAGCTAATACTCAGATGCACTTTAGCCTTTCACATTGATTTAGGTATTGTCTTTTATGATTGAATTAATTTCATTATGTTCTCTTGGTGCAGCACCTGTTCTGCTTTCCTCTTGCTCGCACATCTCATTTTCAAGCGTTAGCAATATTTTAGGGCAAATTCACCAAAAAGAGGAACATCCCCAAAATACTTCATCTCTTAGGTCAATACTGGAAATACAAAGACATTCCACACCATTTCTATGTTGCTCAGTACTTGTTGTTAGCCTATGATTGCTTTTATACGAGTCATTATTTCATTTAAATAACAATCCTTTTACTCTAGGCTACTCACGTCTGGCCAATTATATAATCATTAATAATGTAAACAGTTTCAGGGCCTTATTGAATGATTGTTTTTATCTGGAGAGAGATAGAGAGAGAGATTGAGAGAGAGAGAGAGTAATATTATCGAGACACTATTGACTATAAACTGATATGCACACAGAGGATCTTATTCAAGGCAAATTTTGTCTGACAGTGACATTATCAAAAGGACCCTAATTTCTGTCATTTTGATGTCTTGTTCCATTTCTGCGCTGTTGTTTTGCAAAACATCCATGTGCAGCCAGGCTTAAGTGAACGAGTTAATAACACGCTGATAGAGAGGCAGGGGGAAAGGTATAATCAATTCTGAGAATAATATCCTTAAGGGACCTTGTGTGTAATTGGAGCTTACTGCCGACTGTTTCAGTGACACTGAATCATGGAGAGTAAAATATGATTTTCAGGTGGACTATTCTTGAAGTTCATATGTCAGTAAAATGACTTTAGTAATTACAGTTTGCTCTAGAGAAAGCATGTTTGGCCTGTTGGGAGAAATACCCTCTTAAATATAAAAGGTGCTAGTCAGAGTTCTTTAGGGCTCCCAAACAGATTACGGAATGAAATTGAAAAGCAGAAATAATTGGAATTTTGGTAGGAACAAAAAGAGTCTTAAAACGTAATGAACCTTTTACTGTCCTGAAACAGAAAAATTAATCTCATACCTCTGATGGTGGTTAATAATGCAGGGCCGGGGTCTGCTGAGTGGTCACAAATCCACGCCACTGAGGAGAAATATTCTGAAGCTGCATTTTCAAGATTATGTAATTTTATTGGTTATCTTTGAGAACTGTCACTGTGTTGCGGCCAACCAAAATGATGTCGGTTTTTGTGTTCTTAGACCTCCAATCACTGCTTAGCACAGCAGCACTTGGAAAAAAAGGCAAAAAAGAATCTTTGTGACCTGGAAAAGTGAATCCTGATACTCAAACAGAGTAGAGGGTATAATTGTCGACCCATTTGTAAATCCAAACACAAATTTAATAAAGGTCATCTCCTTAAAAAATACTATCATTGTCACAGTTGCAGGCTGTGATAACAGACTATATTAAAATGCCAAGGTTAATGTCTATAATCAAACATCATGTCATAAAGGTAAATGACCTATAAACACTTTTATGTCTGCTGCGGATATACTTTGGATTGATTTGGAATAATAAAAAAGACTTTCACCATTACATCTCAGCCTTTCAGTTTGAAATTTTAAATCTGAAAAGTGCATTGTAAAGCTGACATATCTACACTACAGTTTGATATAGCTGTTTAGGAAGTTTGCAGTGGGAATTTATTTCAATTTTTAATGAAATATTGTTCTTCACTCTGGGAAATGTCTGGGAAGACGCCTTAACATATTCACTTTAACCTCTACAAAAGAGAGATCTATATAGTGAGGTAAGCCAGCAATAAAACGTTTTATTACTATAAATAGGTTGGTATTTGTACCTTGACCATCGGATATAAATGATATATTTTCAGCAACTCAGGAGTATTGACTGATGTGTTCCCAGTTTGGTCTATTTCTTTCTGCTCCTAAGCTAGATTTTATCAGCTTTTCTGTCCTGTTCAAACTACTTGGTTAAATTTGTATGGTTTTAGACTTGCACACTCAGAACAGAGTTCAAGCAGTGAAGTGAACTTATGTTCAAAAGCACAAGGAGGATCAAACTTCAGCTTGGCCAATTTTTAACTCCTTCATACTATTGACTATAGCATCCTCTGTCTGTATCTATTTCTGTCATTTCATTGTACAAAGCTTATCAGACATATAAAATATTTCTGTCCGAAATGCATTGATTTCTTGGTCCCTGTCATAGATATCTCATTTTCTCTGCTGCACTTCAAATCTTGCTGTTTTTAACTAGCTGGGCCAAAAAACCCTCTACACTATTCCCTTTTGAAGCATGCAGAAGAATAAGAATTTGGACGAACCATCATTTATTATTAATGTCTTCAGAAATTCCCAAATGTCTTTTAAACAACTGCATGCTTTCATTTACTAAACCGTTTTCTGTGCACTGTGCAGTGTCTCAAGACCTGACTATGACTGAAGAAGGCAGTTAACTATGGTAGCATCTCCAGGCTTCTGTCAGATATTTAGGAACATATCGTTGTCGGAAGAGAAGAACAGAATTACTGGTTGTGCCCAGACAAAACGTTCCTAAGGTGAATATACGTAACAGTAAGGAGAAGCAGTTATTCCCATAATCAATAGGTACCATGAAGCATCGGCATTCCGCAACAGCATTTGCTCAGCATATTCAGATGTGCGTTATCCAAAAAAGTGGAGCCAAATGTCAGCTGCGAGTGACAGCTTTTAGTTTGGAATAAAAATAAACATCTCCGCTACCCTGACAAGCGTGTAATGAGCAAGCAGCCAGCAGACACTGCAAACCGCTTATCACTGAGCGAACACAAACACATTAGCATCTGGCCCCTTCTCTTTGCTCCCCAAAAGCAAGGAGGGGAGGATGATTAGAGGGGGACAGAGTGGGCTAGTGGGCCAGTCTGCAACATTTTCTCAAGGGCATCTTTTAAACACAGTCGGACAAAGCCTCCTGAGAGGGAGAATGTGTGGCTAGAGGGCAGAGGAACTTGAGGGGATCACTACATTGTGCAACATACACTCCCACAACTCCAGCCTCTGCTTCTGCTCATCAATTCATTTCTCCTTGTTAAACTGGCTGGAGAATAATCTTTTCTCAGAAATTCCCAAGTGATAGCAGTGAGTAGTGGGTTTGTGGTGGGACATTTTTTATAAGCAACATATGCAGTCACTTAGGCCCCCTGAGTCACATAGGACCCCATGATTATGTATTTTGTTTACTTTCGGGGGAAAACGTATTCAGACACTTTTTTTTGTTATTTAAAATATTTCAAGAGCACATACCCACATCAATTTTACACACATAGTGGCTTTTGACATATAAATATAAACGAAAAATAAATGTTTCATGGAAATAAAAAAGACATGTTTAAAAATAAAATTAGAAGGCAAAAACAATCAGACACTACAAATGAATAACTTTAGCAAAGCTGCTGTTGTTTTGAGATGTCGACAGTGAGGAGTACTGCCGTTTTTTGCCGCACTGTAGTCCAGTTTTGGTTCTATTCCTCTTTGCAAACCTATTTCACTTCCCCAAGGTTACAAGGGTCTCTCTGATGGACTGGGAATTTTAAAATGTTCGGTAAAATTTTGGTGGGATTCAAGAGACTGGCTAGGTCACATAAGAACCTTATTTTTTAAAAAAAACAGTCTTGGAGTATTTTGGCAGTATTTTAGGGTTATTGTCAGTTTCAGATTCAGTTTCTTGGCCAATGGGACAAAATTCTTCTCTAATATCAGCAGGTGCATTGCACCATCCGTGTAGCAGAGGAATTTTGTTTGGGGAACAGAAACGGAGATGTTTGGGATGCAGCTCATTACCTGTTGCTCGTGCTCCTTTCAGGGCATCCTGCAAAGCTTTTGACTGACTGCTGGCTTCTCTCTATCTGTTGAATGAACTCTTCCCAATCAATATCAATATTTTAGTTGTTCTCGACATCATGTTTTGTTGTTTTGCTATTTTTATATAAACTACTGACATATATATATACACACATACACACACACACACACACACACACATATATATATA
>JBBPCZ010000156.1:15543108-15563620 GCA_037974445.1 Brycinus macrolepidotus | reverse complement strand
GTGCAGATTTATGTTTATTAATGACAGTTAATACTGTAAACAACATTTTTTCAAAAAATAATCTTGCACCTGTATTTTCAATGAAATAAAAAATATTACAAAAAATACATTTACATGTGGCAGGTGTCGCCAAGTACTTCAGTCAGACTGACCCCGCGAAAACCAGCTGAGACTCAGAGCGCTGCATGCTGCTCACACCCCGAGCACAAAAATGCAACAAATTTTCAAAATAAAAGGATTTTTTAAAAAACCTGCGTTAACGCGCGATAAATTAATTGCCGGCGTTAAGTAAATAATGCGTTAACGTGATAATAACGTGTTAACGTGCCCAGCACTAATATATATATATATATATATGTGTGTGTGTGTGTGTGTGTGTGTGTGTGTGTGTGTATACATATCTTAATATATCTTTGTTTATAATTTACATGCATCTTGTAAATTACAAACAAAGATATTTATTAATGTATCTTAGATGTTTTTAAATAGCATGTTATTGCAATAGCAGTATAACCAGAACAAGCTCTGAAACAAACTTGGCTTGAAGCCTGGGGATTTGGCATCAGAACCACAGCAACCAGGTCATGGAACTGGTCAGTGGCTGTAGCCAGAGGCACTTGGTCAGCAGCAGATGGTTGCTGAGCGAGACAGTAGGAGGTCGGCTGAGCAAGACACTGGGGGCCTTGTGCTGCACAGGAGCAGCCTGAGTGGCCAGTACAGGAATAGCCAAGGGGACTGGCAAAGAAGCAACGGAATGCAGGGCTGCAGCGATGACTCTGGTGCAGTCAAGGCTGTGCCATCATCCTCAGAATGCAAGAAGAAACACCGTCCTCAGTGAGTCAGTTTTGACAGATTCTTCCATGAGGAGAGTTCTTAGCCCTGACAAGCACAGCAAGGTTGACTAAAGTAGTGAGCTCCATGCCCACAGTTTCACCCCTGGCCTGCCCAACAACACATGGAGTGGATTTGAGCAGCATTATTCAGGGGCTTTCTACTCTCATGATTAGTCCTAATAACACACAAACACACAGACAGCAAACTGTTAAAACTGAAAGAGACTAAAAGGGTATGTATAAGAGAGCTGATAAGTCCAAAAACAAGCCAAAGATATGAGTGATCATGAGTAGGCAGACAAAACAATAAGAAAGAGATAAGTGGGCTCTTAGAATTGTATGCAGCTTAGGGATTTCACATGTACAAAATCAGCCCTGGCTAACAACCTGTATACCCAGAAAGTTTCCTGGCATATTTCTGCCTCAAGCATGGACACATTTTCATCCATATTCTGCTTGCCCCTCCCCCACCCCCCTCTCTCTCTCTCTTCCTCTCACATCCCATCGGCCCTCCCTCCTTATATCTCTTGTGATCCAAGAATGGAGCTAATTGACAATAATGAGATGTCAACTGCATAAATCAGTTCTGCCAGTTCACAGTGAATATGACATAAAATTCAACGACTAACAGCATGACATAAATCTATTAAGAAATCATTCATAAGGCTAACTAATACGCCCTGTGAATGTTATGCCATTCTCATCAAGTCAAAACAAACCTCTTGACAGAACTTGGTCCAGATTCTATGCCCTTAAAAATGCCCATCCACCTATTCAGTCAGGCAACATTCACAACAAACTGCCATTTTTCTCTAACCACATGTTTCACTAGCCTAATTGAGGAGTGGCAACATGTGGCAACATTAGCAGATTCATGAGATGCAGCCGCAGCAGTGAGGGCTCGGGAGAACATTAATCCTAAAGTGAACTGGCCCCAAACTCTCGGCAGCTCTCTCCTTAGATCTGGGTGTGCTAATAAGAGATTAGCACACGGCACATGAAGTTAGCATGGCCGGGAGGAAGGCTCGGTTAGCATCCCGCTGAGCGCTAAAGAGTGTCTACAGTTGGGCACATTTGATTCAGCCACATGAAAGAGTCGCAGTGTGAGCTTACATTCATTAAGCCAAAAAAAAAATCAAACCAAAGCAAGCAGGAAGCAACTCCAAAGCTTTGTTTCATTTTTCATTGCCCTATGTGCACATCACAGAAATTAAATGTTTGTTTTGGATGTGTGTGTGTGTGTGCATGTGTGTGTGTGTGTGTTGTGTAGTTAATGTTTTTCTGTGTGCATAATACTTATAATCTTTTTTCAAATGTCTTCCTGTCATGATACATATCCCACTCACACACACACATTTATATATTATGGATACACTTTAGAGTTTTCTAAGTGAGCCAGTGCAATTGGTGTTAACCCGTTCATGAAGTGTGAAGTGTGACTAAACCCTCATTTGATGTGTGAAATTCCATAAGCCCATACTTAAAGTGATGTTTTTGTATGTCGGATTTGTACAAGCAACAGACTCGCAATGATCAAATTGTGAACGCTGTTGCCATTTTACAAATCACCCAGGCATGATCATCTATCCTGTAGAACCCATCACAGTGTTCAAATCAAACCAATCCTGCTTTTGCCGCTGAACTGCTGTATTTACGGTTGTCACCAAATGTAAGAGCACTGTTTGGAATGAGAATGTGCTTTATACAGATGTGAATACAGATTAAAAATTGGTTAAGGCAAAAAGGTCCAGATTTACCACAAGTTTGCAGTGTTGCTAATGCGTTTCACACGCATTTATCATCATGGGCGCAGAATCCTGTTTTGCACATGCACACAAGGTCACCACTGAGCTGCGCGTTTTACCAGGCTTGACCTCATGAATATGCATTTCAGGACACGACACTGTTGAGGCGCAAAATAGAGACGGAGACTATGCAAATTAACATCCTGAAGCAATATAGTTACGTGAACTGACTGAAAAAAAAACTTGCATGTTTTTAACAAGAAGGTGAAGTAGGTGTAATTACCCCGAAAAATGGGCTCTGCACGAAAGGCACGAGAGAAGACAGATTTGTCCTCTACTGGCTGATCTGCAATTCCCAGGTGAATTTAGACAGAAAACGCAGTAATTACAGCAATCTTCAAAATGAATTTTAGATTAGTTATATATTTAGTTTTTATTTGGTTTACACATCCCTTTTTATGATGATTGTCCTGAGGTCCAGTGATGAAGGTGATGAGGCTGAGACTTACAGCAGTTAAAAGAGTGTTTAAATCACTGTTTATCACATATGAAGACAGATGAGTCTGACAGGACCTCTGCTCAACTGAACAGCAGTGATGCTCTAAAAGTAAGATCAAGGTGTGAATCTGAATTTTTCTTCAGTGTTGTATGTTCAGAATTATTACAACTGGTTATTGAATGCAAAGCCAAGTTTATGGCAATGTTCATTCACGTGTGAAATAACTCTGGTAGGCAAACGTTAGTTTAATTTCAAAACTGATGAGTTATTTCAGTCTGTGATACCACTCTGTATAATTTTAGAGAGGACTGATGGCCTATATGAATTAAGTAAAGCATTTAACCAGTCTGTTATCTCTATACTGTCATTCAACTAGAGCCCAACAAATGAACTAGAAGTTTTAAATTTTCCTGATCATTTGACTGAGTGTGGCTTACCTACTACTTAGTATCTTCTGGTAAAGCCCTTTAAAAAGGTTGAGGCTTTGTAGCTGGAAGAGAGGTGTGTAACCTTCAGTTACATGTGTTATATACTGTGATTTTTATAGCTTAGTTGGGTATCATGTTCATCATCAGGATGTGATGTTAAACACAATTATAGGCTCATGATCTTTGAAATGCATCTGAGATGCTCAGCCTGATTTTAGTGCATCCACAGATCCTTTAAACTGTATTTGTTTCATTTACAGGTCACCTAAACTACTTGTGTTTTAGTAGGTAAAACATGTCAGGATTTACAGCTCTACTGGAGAAAAATTCTCTTTTTGATCTTTTTTTCTCTGTACAGCTACCTGAAACATTCTTTAGGTGGAACTGTTCTTGGGATGAGCATGCTATTCAAATTACCCTGGTTGCGCATGACATCATTTAAAAAACAGGACAGAGTAAATCAGAGTCAGAAAACTCAAGCATTTGCAGGAGGCTCAAATTAGCAAAACACTGCAACACTGCTTGTGTGCATCTGTTGCAACTCTCAAATAGACTGAGCTCATTCCTGCTACATAACTTTAATCTCCAGAGTAGTCCACCATTCTGTAGCAAGATGCACTAATATAGAAGGACATAGTAGCTGTCTTATTTGAGCAAATGAATAATGTCAGAAATTATAAACTACATGCACAAAACATGCTTAGTGTGGCTGTGCTAAAACCTTTAACACTGTAAAATATCAATTTTTGCTTCTTTATGCTTCTTTATGGTGCGTATTAACGGGGCCTAATGTTCCCATAATATTCATTACTGACCCCCTTGTCCATTTTTCTTTTACTGCTTTGACCCTAGTTAGCCTTTAGCACGGATCCTCTAATAGCCCTTTCATGCAACTACCATGGCCCTAACCTCTTTAAACCTCACTCCCCCTCCTTCATTTCTTCATCTCTTAGTCCTGCGCACTCCCTCTCCTCTCCTTAGCGGGTCTTATACCCTTCCTCCCTCTTTAAGCTGCCAGTTGCCCATGCCTGTGTGGCTGTGTGATGAATAGGCGTGGGCTCTGGAGACTGCACACAATGAGAGAGTTTTAAGTGGCTAACGCCACCTCAGCTGTTCAGCAGCATCTCCACTGGGCAAGGGGACAGGGGCCAGCGCGTGCCGAACGACTGCGCAGCACGAAATGATAAATAACAGCAGATGAGGAGGAGAGGGAGAGCGGGGGATGAAGAAGCGGATGAGTGCAGCGAGGGAAGAGGCTGTTAGTAAAGGAGCCACTATCTGTCTGTTTGCCCTCCCTCATGTCTCCAGAGAGCTGAGTTCTCCTACGCAGCGTTATTGATGTACCACAAACTGGAGAACAGCACACAATGAAGACATAGGTGGGGGTGCAAAGGGTGAGGTGGGAGGGGGAGGTGAACTTGAAATAAAGGATAAATACATTTTCTTTATTCCAGCTTTGGTCAGTTATTAAAGATAATTATTCACCAATTCACAGTTTGCTTCTGTTATTACTCCACATATATGACCGAAAGGCCGAGAGAGAGAGAGAAAAGGAAAAAAAGCAATAGAACTACACATCCACTAAGTACTTAAAGTGGCAACATTTTTCTTGAACTTTACATTTTTCCCTGAGGGTTGCTTAAGACATTGTGATATGGATATATGCTCTAAAAATAGGCCTAATTTGCTTTTACATGGCCTTTTTCCAGCTTCTCTTTATCCCTTATAATTAAATTAGACTATTTTTGTTTCTGTGCCAATGCAACTGATTTACACACTTAGTAACCTAGTAAGTGTGGAGGAACAAATTCTAAACGAGTATATGAATTATCTGTAATTAAAAATGAGTTATGCTTCATTACTAACAAAAGAACATGAGCGGGTAATGTACACAGCACACCCTCACAATGAGTTTGTAATAACAAGCAAGAAAGATTTCACCAGATTTCATGTGGAAGAAATCCTAAGGGAAAGTACCTCTGCTAAAATTACACCTCACCATGTGAATTCTGACTCATTTGCAATTGTGCAATAGTACTGAAGAGGGACTTACACAAAATCTGTCTTTCTTTCTTTCTTTGTGTGTTGATACTGTGAAGTTCCTCAGTCAGTTGAAGGCAGCAATGATTAAGGTAAAACACCACAGTCTGCCATTCATAGGCTGTTCATTCCCATGAATAGCTTCTCTCATGCCTTTTATGCAGAGCCCAATTTCATGAGAAATTAGTAGTCTTTCCTCAATCTATTTCTCATGAATAAACTAGTCTGTTCTGTACCAATTCTGCCCATAACAGTTTTATTACTTTTTAGCAAATTAGGACACTAACAGCATTAGCATGCTGAATTACTGTACTATTTTACCAAAACAACAATATAGCATCCACCTTGAAATTTCAGTAGTAACACTTTTGTCCTCTTTGGGTCAGTTTTTATAGATCAGCAAGTACATCACTGTATCAGCTACTCAAAAAGCACATATATGAAAAGTTTCCCATACATTTTATTTCCTCTAAGAAAACTGAACAGCTACTCACAGTATTAAGCAATAGGTCTATTAAAACATGAACACTTTTGTCTAAGCCCCTTCCCAGTGCTGTCATACACTTGCAAATGAGTGAGAATTCACATGGTGAGGTGTAATTTTAGCAGTGGTAGAATCTCTTAGGAATTCTTCAACATGAAATCTAGTGAAATCACTCTTGCTTGTTGCAATTCTTACAAACTCTTTGAGAGACTGTGTTGTGCTCTTATGTTTGCACTTCCCAATATACGGTGGCTTCAGGTGGAGTGTGACCCTCAAGCTTGTGGATACTGTACAGTGTCAATTTTGCAATCCATAACAACAATTATTACATTGTTCCTGAATGCCTGTAAATATGTATATAAGCCTATTCTTATTGCAGTGGTAGTAAAATTATGTAAGTGGATTACAGAAAGGATGGCACCTGCACAGCAAGGAAAGATACCAGGAAAGAGAGAAGACAGAGATGACAAGGGAATCGACAAAATAAAGAGAGGAGAGCAGTGTACAGATAGGAAGGGGAGAAGACTAAATCAACAAATGGAGGAAGGAATGAAAGGAGATATACAGGAGTATTAGGTGCAGATGGAAACAGGGCAGCATAATCTTGGATACCTATAAGATAATAAAACTATATATATATATATATATATATATATATGTATATATATATATATATATAAATATACATAAACTGTAAGGAAGGATTTTGTTTTTAAGCAACCAAAATGCTCCCAATTTTAATATTACTTTTCATAGCTAAAAGTTGATTACTTCATTTGGCCTATAGAAAACAATGAATCAACTGACTTAACAATGATTTAATGCAATTTGGATATACTTTTCTTGAATGATATTGATATACTACTTACATAATGCTTTTAATCATAAAAGAGTGTCCCACCCTATCTACAGAACTAACTCAACCTGAAAGTTACAATTTAGTAAAAGAGGGATGCGGATGGTGTTTAAGGAAATGTAGTATTTATTTAGAATTAAACTGTAACATGATTTCACCATAACAATTTGGATGAAGACCTAATCAGAAATGTATCATTCAAGACGGTTTACCCAGAAATGTCTTATTTTACCATAAATCACCCTACTAGTAGCGTCACATCACCACATAGCTGTGTGGCTGATGGAGTATTCCCATTGCGGAGGTGGTCTGGGATAAAGCTGGCGCTTCATGCTAACAATAACCTGACAAACTGTTAAAGGCCATAAAAGAAGGAACCGCATGTCTGCTAATTTGCTGATGCATAAGCTAATTTTATTGTTTTGCCAGAATTGTATGCCTTCCACAAAATAGTGCTTGGCACCTCCACAGATAATTTGCTTGAAATGCTGCAGAGAGGAGATGGCGCGTTTTCTGACAGGCTACCTAAAAGCCTTTTAAATCAAGCGTGGCTGACGGTCAGCCATTTATTGAAATTGAAAGCGAAATCCATGGAGTAGGTGGTCTATCTGAGAAATAAAGACAAGCACAGTTTCTAATCACCAAAGGTTTGAAAAACAATCATCAAGAAAATATGATGCTACAAATGAACTACGTGAAAGATTCAGATTATGGTGACACATCCTCTTTAACCCTTTTAAGAATATGATCAGAAGTATGTGATGGGCTCTGGCTGGTCCATGGGGAGTACAATCACAAATATGTTAATTAAAACATTGGAGAACAGAGAGTTTCATATTATGACACCAAAATTACCCTCGGGCGCTTTGTTTCAGCTAGCAGTGACATTTCTAGAACGCTAGTATGCAATTCTGAAAGGATGGGGAGGAAAAACTCACTAATGGTGTCACGCACACCAGCCACGTGACGCGCTCCAGGCACAGGAAATAAGCACGTCACATACTATATAAACAAGGAAATAGAGGTACTCGTCGCTCAGTCATACTGTTGTGATGCCCGAGCCGACTCTTCAACCCATCTCTACTCAACGGTACCGTGAGTACATCCCCAAACCCTCTCTATCTTATCTTGACTGTGTGTGCGAGTGAGAACTCGGATTTCCTGGTGGAAATCTCTACTCCTAGTGAGAGTTCTCAGAATAACGCGTGGTCCACCTAACTCTCTCGTGTCACTCCGCGATTGGGTTCTTCCACCACGCTACACTGGGCAAACCGTGTCTGACCAGTCCGTAACAAATGGCATGGCACTGTTTTAAAGAACTCACTCCTTAAAGGGTTAATCCACATTGTACATGCGTAGCTTTGGTTTAGTTGGAATAATTCATGGAAATGACTGAAAAATGAACCTTAAAACCAAGCCTGGAGTTTAAGGGGTAAAGTATTGATTTTGGCAAGAATCTTTGCATTAATGTATTGTAATGTATTCCAATGCTGCGCATCTTCGCTAACCTATCTGTCTTTGTGACAGCACAGAATGGTCACTGCAGACCTGGATGTGTTCAGTCATAGCAACTAACATGGAAATAAAGGCTAGTGGGGAGCTAACTACTGGGGGGAAAAGGACAGTGCAGTGAAGTATCGGGTGTTATGAACTGCCCTTTCCAAATCTGAGCACTGAACCGTTTGTCCTTTTTTGTTTTTATGAAGCTATTTTACATGAATGTCATGACGTGATTACAAATCTCATTTATAGGCGTGACCTTGCAGAGAGAGGTGAGCAGCCTGAGTGCAGGGCGAAGAATGGCCATGTGAACAGTTGGAGTCTGTCTGTTATGAGAGAAAGAGCCCGGTGACAAAAGGCCAAGAGTAATCACAGACTCCCGAAGTAATGAATACAACTAATTTGTATCCAGTATCCAGCTGGAGAGGGAAAACCTGCCAGAACACACAGTTCTGTTTGAATGGGGATGAATGAGCAGATTTATTATTAAGCCAGCCACATCCCACAGATACAGCACACAGGTCTCAGATGTCATTTATTCCTGCCTATATGTATTAAAGCTGTGCAATCATGATATGATGAGGGGGGTGCAGAAATGGCAGGGAGCTAGAAAGAAAGGGGAAAAAGAAGAAAAGAGATGGAATGATGAGATGAGGATGAGTTTGAGTTCAGCAAAACTCATATGAAAAGCAAAAGTAAATTATAGAAAAGCAGAGCGAGGAAGAGATGATGATACGAAAACTGTGGTGCTGACTTTGAACTAGAGGAAAAGAAGAAAGGACAACAGACAAGGAAAGGAAGCGGGATGAGAAGCAAGCAAGTGAAAAGAGAGACAAGGAAAACGAGTGAGCTGAGATAAAAGAGGACCAGAGGAGTGGAGATTTAGAAATGTGTGTGAGAGGGAGCCACAAAAGAAAGCATGGATGAAGCCTCACTCATAAATGAATGATCACCTGTCGGGTGATTTCAGCTCCCGATACTTTGGCTTAGCCTTGATAGAGTCTAACAGCTGTGGCAGCAGGGGAAGATTGTGTTGAGGTTTAGAGTCCCTTTCGTGTCATTCAAAAATTCGAAGAGGACACTTTGTCAAGTAAACTGAAGGAAAGTCTTTCTCATTAGAAATTTATCAGTGCACATAATTAATCAAGAAACCTAAAGACTGAACAGCGGAAACCTAATGACCAATCAGAGACCACAGTTCCTGGAAATGGGCCAGTTGGCGTGCTAGATAACCAATCAATTGTCTTCACTTTTGTGCTAAGTAGGCACATTTGGTAAACAGTAAATCAAAACAAGTATTGTAGCTTCTTTCTCACTGCAATGCCATTCAGTGATTGCATTTATATCCTTCAATGTATAACAATTTATGTTATAAACTAAGTAATCCTGGTCTAGATGAAATTTTGAGTTCATTGAACTTAAGGCAATACATCAACCAATATGAGACATTACTGTTCTGTTAACTTGGCATTTTTGAGCTCTGTGAACTCAAAGTTTTTAACATTTTTAAGTTAAATTGTTGCCATTTTTACAATCTTAAACATCAAGATGCAAAACCCTAACCCTAAACCTGTAGAAGAAACACTTTTTGTAATCTAAACAGCATTTCAACGGATGTTTCTTTAATGATCCATTTTTTTTACAAATCAGATTTATGACAGTGAAGAACCTCTTTAAAGAACCTTCACAGAATGTTAAATACCAATACATTTTCCTAGAACTATGCCAATGCCAAGTACATGCCACAAACTTTTATTTTAAGGGCATACTGTTGTCCTCTATATGTTGCCATGTTGTGTATTTATCTACACTCTTAGTAAAAGGAGTCTGATGACCCTTTCTGGAGCTATATTTAACCATTTTTATAAAACCCCAGAAGAACCCTTTTTAAGGGTGCGGATTGTGTTTTCAGTGTTTGTGAAGGTAATGAAACCTACAGCGTCTCCTGAACTGTAAAGCTGCATTACATTAATATGTTAATGTCATTATACTGTATGTTTTCTTCGTACTGAACTATATTACATTGTGTTATATTATACTGTATTGTGCTGCATTGCACAATACTGTACCTTTGTCATAATGTTGGAACTCTGCTTCATAAGAGCCGTTACTGAAGCGAATTTCTCCAGCTTGGCATTACATTTGAATCTGGACTTTGAAGGATGGAATAAATCGAATGCTTAAAGTTTCTCCATACCTTACCAATTTTCTCTTTTTAAAAAAAACATTACCTGCTTCTGAAGAGTGAAAAGTAGACAGGAGCGGAGGCAGAGAAAGAGAGAAGGGGGCAGGGCGAGGTAGAGAAGAAGGGAGTTCATGAGTGAGGGAAGGCTAGAGGAGAGGTTACATGCATTTCATCATTGTTACCTCATTCTCATCTGCGTGTAATTGAGAGGCCTCAGTGATTATTGACTACCTGACCTATTTCTAGTGCCTCACAAACACTACACACAACTCTGCAGGAACTTCACTCCAGCCTCTCTGACACATCCATCCACTTCACTTCGAAAAATCCACTCTTCGGCATCCACTCTAATCAGAGGATTCACAGCACGACCATGTTCTGCCAAGGCTTTGACTCAACACAACACCAAAACTCTATTATTGATTTATTTAGACAACACACTCATTGAGCGTGTTCTTACTGAAGACGTATCTGTGTCGTTCTTGTATGCATAACGCATCGCCAACGCTTTGTGCACCGAAACATGAGAAGAGTCTCTGTGTCTGGTATACAGCTCAGCTGATGCATGCTTGTTTATCTCTTTAATACGTGCTTGGATGATTTGGATGCACTGGGTGTCTCAGTATCTTTCTCATAAAAAATTAAACGCTCAGCACTAGAAGCCCTAAAGCATGTAAACTGGATATAATGAAAATGGTTGTGTATGTATTTTGTGAGTACGTATTTGAGCATTTACTCTCTATTATTTCAAAGCATTCTTTCACTGACTGAAACTGAGATGAAGTCTTACAGTGCATGCAAACAACACAAGTCTAAATGCTGATGTCTGACTTCTAAGTGGGATTGGAGTTTCAGTTTATCCAGACTAACATGGACCATCCACCATGAGCAAATGAACGAATGAATGAATGAACGAATGAACAAATGAATGAGGGGTTGTATGAATGAATGAATGGTCCCACTTCATATTAAGTGCCTCTGATAGCGACAGAGAAGAATATGTTGTCGCAGTTGGAGAAAAAAAGAGTGTTTGTTTGTTTGTTTGTTTGGACCTACTTCATAGTAAATGTCCCAGATAACTGTGTAGTTACACACTGCACGCAGCAATATGTTACTACTGATGATGTTATCACAATTACAGCTGGATTATATGTAGCTTATGTAGTCATATATATTTATCTCCTGTCACGATATGCAGTGTTTTTCTTTGCTTAAAATCTCACTTGTTACTCACTTTATGGCCATTTGATATGAAACATTTTTTGTTAACCGTTTTGTAGAGAATTCCATTCAAATTTAGATTCAAAATGCACCCTCTTTTTAACATTTTCATTATTTTGTCTCCCTGGCTTTATTTTAGTCAGGTATCGCCCCCCGAGATGCCAATCATCCAAGACTCTCAAAACAACCCTTTGTGATATTGACTTGTGACTGAATGTCCTCCATGTCCTTTCTGTATTTGTTCATGTTTAATATTCTATTGTCTGGGGTTGCTGTGTAATCACCTCCGCTGCTTTAATAAAAGCGGCTATCCCAAGCTTCATCAATAAACTGCATTGGGGCTTGTCTCTGCAAGCGTTTATAAAAGGACAGCAATGATTTACACCCTCTGCAGCTGGGCGAGCCCACTGGGAAGGACGTGTGTATGATAGAAGGCTTTTATAGACCAACCGAAGACCTCCAGGTGACTCAATGATCTTCCGAGGCATATAAAGATCAGACGGTAATTATGAAAGGACTTATACAAGGAGAGGTTAATATCACTGCCACGTTCCGAGTGCTTCCACACTCCCTCTTGTGCTGAAACTTTAATGCTGAGTCTAAAGGGGGCTGTGAATTTTGCAGAGGTGAGGGCTCGGACCAGAAGCATTTTTCCTCCCCAGCATGTATGAATCCATTATTGTTACAGTGGTCCATTGTGAAGCAATGTGGGAGAGAAGAAAAAGCTAGAGAAGAGCTGTATATTGGACTTTGCTAGTGAAAACGACAGCCTAAAGCAAGCCAAACATGTTTCCTCTCATGTTGCTCTGTAAAGACTAGCAGCAGTTGTGACCTTCCAGCATGGTGAAGCATGGTGGTGATCAGTCATGTTGGTCCCTTGAGGTCTGGTTGTGCTCTCGGGAGAGCAGATTAAGGTAATAAGCAAGAGGCACTAAAACATTATCAGCACCTCTACAGATAGTCTAGCACACATACTGTACCTCAGCATGGCCATTAACTCACCCTCACACTGAACCAAATGGATAAATGGAATGAGGGCAAACGAGTGTGTGTGTGTGTGTGTGTGTGTCAAGGTTCCGGCCCACGGCCGCTAGAGGCCGCCAGAGACCTCATGTAAGCAGCCACGGCTGCCTGAACTTAGCCCCTAATTGTCCTTTTGGTTTTGCCCTGGTCCTTATGTATATAAGCCCTTCTCCTGCCCTGTTCCTTTGTCTGTCTTACCCTCACGATTCCCCTGTGTGTGCCTGTCCTTACCTCTGCCTTTTTGCCCTGTATCGGCCCTCGTGCCTGTTTTCAGTTCTGTTTTCCCCTGTGTAAATAAAGTCCCCTTGAGTATGGAAGTCCGCGCCTGTGCCTCATTCCTGGGCGGGTACACGCCCAACGTGACAGTGTGTGTGTGTGTGTGTGTGTGTGTGTGTGTGTGTATGTGTTTGTGTGTGTCTGTGTGTGGCTATTTGTGGGGACCAAATGTCCCCAGGATGAAAGAAAACATGGGACGGAAAATTCTTATATATAATCCAATGTATAATGATAATAATAATAATTATTATTATTAGTAGTAGTAGTAGTAGTTGTTGTTGTTGTATTGTTGTTGTTGTTGTTGTTGTTGTTGTTGCTGTTGCTGTTGTTGCTCTTGTTATTATTATTATTATAATGTACCAACAATATCAGCATTTCCATGATCCCCAAAACAAAAAGTAAAGTGAAAAAAAGAAAGGTTTCCTACCATTTAAATTGCAGGCCTAGAGGATGAAGCACTGCGCAAACACTAACAATGTCCAATATTTAGCAACCTTGGCCTATCCTCCATTCTGTTTACATACAAATATAATTGACCAGTGGCCTGGAAAGGCTAGGTGACCAAATAAACACCTACATGCATTTATAAATGACACAGAGCAGAAAAGTGCTGGTGCTAACAGACTTTCTTGTTTGCCCAGAGACTTATGGAGCATAAAATGAAACTAAAGCGACAAACATCTGGCTTTTAATCAAGCCACTTTCCTGCCACTGCACCTGGTTTGAATGTGCAGCACCTCGGAGAGAGAATGACCATGATAAATTTGGGGTCAGAAATAATTTAGGGTGCTTTGGAAATATTTCTGCTCTTTTTGTAAAGTATATTTGTTAAGTTGGCAAGATTATTAGAATTAATAGCTAAACTTTTACACTATATTTGTTTGATACATCAAGCAACTCTCTACCATTTAAAAGTTTTTCCCCTTTTCAGAGTGATGTTGTGTATGACCATTGCAGTTGACTTTGAAAAGAGCTAAAAGAAAAGTTCTCTCCTAGTTGAGTGCAGAGAAAATCTCTGAAAATGCTCATGGAATGTAGAAATACAAATCTAATAGAATAGAGAAAGTTTTTTGAGGTTAAGCCCTTTTCTTCTCTGTTTACATTCACTTATTCAGGGCTGGAGGCGAAACTGTAGTTATTTCTGCTATGCAGATAAGTGTTTGGAGGTGTTTGGCAGTCAAATGTGTCACACAGTTTAGAGGGAAAAGCACACAGTTTATGTCTCTTTCATATTCAAATGTTTGTACAAAACTGGTGTTGTGTTAATTGGTCATAGCTGTGAGAATGCCTGAGAGACAAATAGAGTGACAGAAAAAGAGAGTGACAAAGACAGAAAGAGAGAAGGTGTGTGAGAAGAGAGAGAGGAATAGATTCATATGGTTTTTTTTCCTCCAAATCTAGCCTAACTGAGACTGCTTGGTGGTGGAGATGCTTTCAGTTACTAGTGTAAAAGTCTTTACACATACAGTGCGATTTGTGCTCAAGGGTTTTTGGCATTACACTATATTTATTTGAGCGACAATTGCATTAATGGGCTTTCAAATCAAAGACGAATGGTAGCGTGCAAAAAAAAAAAGCTTGCTAGAAAGCCTCAGCAGTGAAAACAACGTTAAAACAAACATACAATGTTAAAACAAACATTTGTTATGGCCATTCTCTCTGAGGTTCGGCACATTTATACCAGGTACAGTGGCAGGAAAGTGGCTTGATTAAAAGCCAAGTGTTTATCGCTTTAGTTTCATTGTTCTGGGTCAAAATTGCTCCTCAGCCTCTTCAAGTGTGAAGCAAACATCTCCAAGTGGGTCTGAAAGTGGCCGTGATAGAGTAGCTGTAATGTAAACCATTCATTCTGGTTTCTTGCCTGCTTCTCAGGACAGGACGTACCCAAACTGTCTTTTTATTGTGTATAAGAATTGTGTATGAGTTTATGGTCACTTGTAGATTCCATTGTCACACATTATTTTTTCATCATGTTTAACGTGACTTGTAATGTTGCATTAAATTCTTCAACAATTTTTTTCACGCTGTTGCATTATTTATTTATGTTGCCCTGCATGTGTAAAGACCTTTTAAAGATTAACACATTCTCAGCCTGCTTGTTTTCATCTATGATTGAAGTTACACAGCTAATAACAGGCATTTAAACAAACATTTTACAAACATTTAACAAACAAAGCCTAGTAAACATTTTCATTTCTGCTATGAGGTGGGTCAGCGAGAAGAGAGGTCATTTACATACATCAGTCTTAAAGGAACACTAATAAAAACATCCTGTTTATTTTGAAGGATTAAAGAGATGTGCGAAACTGATTAAGTAACAAATGATTTTTTTTTTTTTGCAACATAACATAAAATAAAAGATTAGAAAAATGTAGGATGTGGTCTTTTTAAAATGCCTCTGATCACACAGGTTTTCAGCCCTCATTGGTGACCAACACTACTGTTCAGCAGTTTAACTGTTTAACTGTTAAAGCAAGTGGAATGCATATATAATTTATCTATAACTGAATTTCAATGGCACATCCTCATGGCAACAGAAAGAAAATGGGTACCACAGAGGCTCAGGATGAAATCCATGTGCCCACGTGGTTCAGGAGCTCTGGCTGGCAGCCTGTCTCTAAGAGAGCCAACCCTGATACCCAGTTCAATGGCACTGCAGGTGGGGAGCTGATCAACAGGCTTATCTCTTAGTCATGCAATGATTTATGCTTGTTATCTGTTCAGGTAGAACATGGAATAATACTAATACTGTTTTCAGGTATGTTAGCAGCAGAGGCAGTGTCACAAATTACGAAACCGAGTATTCTGGTTGAATAACTCCTATAAAATGACCATTCTCTTCCTTTTCTGGGGTCTCCATACTGATGGTCTTGGCTTGGCATGAATGCACAATCAAAGTCTACTTACAGGTAAACCCCTAAAGGCACTTTTCCATAGGCATAAATGAACCGTGCTGTACCTAAACCAAACTGGGATGGCGTGGAACTTGCAGCACGCTTTGATTTTCCATTGTGTCTCAGGCTGGAAATGGTGTTTCTGATGTGCTGGCAGTGCAGTTCTCTCCCCCCCAGTTTACGGCCAATCATTGTTCCAAAACCACATCCATGGAGTCGAGCCAGAGCAAAGTTTTTCCGTCAGAACTGCTTTTGTTATTGTGGTCTTCTATCATCTTTTATCATTTCTCACAGAGTTTTCTCACAAATTTGTTATCGTCATAGAACACTCCTCATGAAATTTACCTTCAGCCCAACAGATTGTAGTGCTTGTACTTTGTCAACTTCCTAGTTATTATTTTGTATCTCCACTGTTGTGAGCAGACGGTAAAATTGTGATCCATGTTGTGATGACCACATTTCGACCAATCAGAAAGCAGTGATGCAGTCAGCTCGGCAGCAGGCCCCTTTTCGGCCCTGCTGTACAGCTTGTGGAATGGGTCACTTTATTTGTAATGGAAAAACATTTGTTTGCGGTACGGCACAGCTCCTCATGCAGGGGTAAAGTGCCATAAGTTAGACTGGTTTGGAATCCATGGGCTTCTAATACAAACATGTAGACTCCTAATATAGACTCCTTTTGCATAGAATCAGAGCCACTTTCAGTGAAAAGATTGGAAAGTGTTTATTCTGTGTCAATAGGCAAAGCACTGTTCAGTCTTTCAGGCTTACTCATGTGTTACTGTGACAGGCACTGAGTGCCCTTCCTGAACACTTTTCTGTTTAATGAGGATATTCTGTTCTTTGTTTGTTTGTGTGTGTTTTTTTAAAGATGACATTCAGTTTCTGTTGCTCAGTTTACATTTCTTTTTTTTCTGTATTTGTATTGCAGTCACTTTGTATGCATCCAATGTGAGTAAAAGTGTTCTATTGAGCCAGACAGGTCATGCTCTGTCCTCTGGTAGCGTTTGCTAATTCACTGCAGCTCATCTCCATTACGGAGTTAGGAGTGTGCATTCACTGCCTCATTGAAGTTCAACAGCACAACCCAAGGTCGGATAGTGGTCTGGATTACAACCAATGGCTCATCTGGCTTTCCAGGAACTGATTCTCTTCAGTGAAATAATAGTAAAAAAGTAGTCTTGTGTTGTTAATTTAATTGTAATCAGTCATAAAATTCACTGCTTTTAGGGGGAGGGTGGTTGTGGGTCAAACAGAGGTGCTATTTTAGCATGATTGACATCACTACTATCTGTCACTATCTATTATTCAAAAACAAAACAGAATTTGCTTTAACTGTAGAATGTCCACTAGTCAAGATTTAAAAATATACATTCTATCAAACTTCAAATTTAAAGTGCCTCATATGCACAACAGACAAACTTATAGCTGCATTTACTAAATGTCTGCAGGGGAACCAAATCATAATACATGTGTAAACGCAGCCCCATCTGATCTATCAATCTGTGCACAGAAACCTTTTTGTGTGCCAATATGAGGTTGCCAGTGAGCTGCAGGTTTTGGTGCACCTGATCTCATAAATATGCATTGTAGAGAGTAGCACTACTTAATGGGCAAAAATACAGGCAGAGTGACACCCTAGAGCAATTTACTAACCTGAGTTGCCTCCGTGAAAATGTGTTTTTTAATACCAAGGAGAAGGATGAGCAATTAATTTGCCAGTGGCCACATGAGAAGATAGGAATGTCACCAGAGGAACCAGAGAATATTCTAGATTAAGAAAATTACTCTCTTTCAGATTTGTTATTAACAGAAAGCTTCCTGAGTGGTGCAGCTATCTAAGTGTTGGCCTAAATGTCGGCAAATTCCATCCCTGGTGATGCCACAGCCCTTGGGGCCAGGAGGGTCCGTGAGAGCACAATTCTTCTCTCTCTTTCTGGGATGGCCCTCCCTCTCCCCCATCCCCCAGTGTGATGCTAGCCAGTGTCTGTGAATGCCTGTTAACTGATAATGGAGTTAGCAGTTGGTGTTCTCCTTTAAGCATTTTGACCAACCAACTAACAATGCCAGCAGCCGTTTGAAAAGATGCAGTTGGGGCTTAAAGCTAACATGTGCTGGCCTTCACCTGGTAGCGTCATCTGACAGGAGACCCAGATAATGGGTGTGATTGGTCATGATCAAAATTGGGCACAGTCACAAACAGAAAGCTTCTTTTTTATCTGTTCAGATCTTTTTGAGTTCACCCCCTTTTCTTTATGGAGTTTCAACTGCATTTCTTTCACTTCTCAAACTGCTTGTCTTTTAGCAGCTGGGAACATTTTTTTCTTTCTCTGTCTGCATGTCTACAGCTCAACTAACTCGTCAAAGTGCTCACTTAACATTTCTGCAATTCTAAGCAGCCAATTTGCATCTGAAGTCATTTAAATAGCAGGTCACAGTAAATCAGTCATAAGATTAGGACGCGCTGCACTCGTTAAACTATTTCTCTGCTCCTCTATGCCTCATTCCACTCATTGGGTGATTATTGTGCCCTTGATCAACTGAGGCAGGTGTGTTAGAGCAAAATTTCAAATGATGTAGCCTATTTAGCACAAGTGAACTTAAAAATAGTGTTATAGCCCAGTGCAAGTCTGAGTTGAACCAGACTATGAAGCGTGAGTCATTACTGTTGCTGCAGATTTGAGTACACGGTATAATTTCAGTCTCTGAAATGTGCAGGAGTAAATCATGTATGGTGCTTTGGCATTTATGAGTCATTTCAATAGACATGTGCACTTTTAATTAGAAACTATTTGGCGAATCTTAAACTTGTTGACTGTGTTTGGAATAGGGTTATATTTGACATCCATGGTTAATCACTGAAGAAGGGACATTATGAAAGTTTTGCAGAATAATTTACTCAGTTTGAAGGCAGACTGATTCCCATTAAAAGTCATCAAAAGTCAGGAAACGGTGAACGTCTCTACATTTGCTGGGCTTTACTGGCAAATTGCAGATGGAAATATTAAAGTTCTTTTATCGCTGAAACCAGCAGGTGGTTTACCTAATTATAGAACCTTTTAATGCAGGGCTAAACCTTCACAAAACAGACCTTTACCGAACGCACTAATAGTCCTGAAGCTTGCACAGCAAGAGGCTGGCCTTTATTTCCAGATGAACGCATATTACATCTTTCATTCATCTCAACCCTACAGGCTGGAGCTTGGTGCAAATATGATGAAATGAACACACCAGGGATCTAAGCCATACATTCCTAGCGACTGAATTTACAGTCACTAGGAATGGGTCTTCAAGCGTCGTCTGAAGACCCATCTCTTCAAGGAGCATCTTGTTGACTAACCAGTCCTCTCGCTTATTTCTTATACATCTTTTCCTATATGTTTAAAAAAATCCCTCAGGCACTTACCCTCTTAACTGTTTTTCCTTACTTGTGTATTAACCTCTGACTCGTTTTTTCTCTTTGACAGGGTTTATTAAGGTGTGCAACTTAGCTAGCAGCACCTTGGTTAAAAGCAGATGTTGATTTAAGTATAGCTTTACAGGTATGAAGAACAGATGTGGACTACTGATGTATGTCGCTCTGGATAAGAGCGTCTGCTAAATGTCGTAAACATAAACGTAAACGTAAATGTACAGACAGACCTGATGCTGCAAGAGTGCTGAAAGAATGAATGTATATTCACACTGGGAACAAAGATACATGACTATACATAAGCCTTTTTTTGTGTGTTTGTAACTGAGAGAGAGAAATAAAAAAAAGAGTGAGAGATTTTGTTAAGTAATCTAAAATGTGCTACAAAAACAACAACCAAGATAGAGATAACTGATCTTAGATCTTGGACCAGATTTCTTCATATTTATGATGACTGTTGCCAGAAAAAAAATGATCTCCACTCTTACATCTGAGCGAGGTTTGCTAAAACTGACCCTGTTGTCTAAAATGGCCTACCACAGCATTCAGGTACACAGTGGAGTTTATTATTATTATTATTATTACTATTATTATTATTATTATTATTATTTAACCACACAGACTAGTCTGAATCACCTTAATTAAGGGCTGGATGTAGTTTGAGCAAGTTTTAGGGATGTATTTAAGGAATCAATGATGTGATGATGGATTTGAAAGTGCAATTACTGATGAACACCCATTTTATTTCTGATTCAGTAATACTCATTCTGTCCTGGACTCTGTCATATTCCTGAATCATTCTATTAGAGTTTCACTCTCTGGCTGGGGCCTCTGTGGACCCATTCCACTGTGATGAGCTAAAGGCACAATTTCAAGGCCTTCTCACATCAGCATTCTAGCACATCCCACATTGGCATATTTACGTAAAACTGCGACAGTAATGTCCTGTGGTCATGAGATTAAGCCTCCAAAACGTGTATGAAACATGCCTCAGTAATGCACTTCCTCAGATGGTGCTGACCTCACATGTCACTCATTTCATCTCTCTCTTTCTCTCTCTCTCTCTCTCTCTCTCTCTCTCTCTCTCTCTCTCTCTCTCTCTCTCTCTCTCTCTCT